>CM057249.1:17531828-18074019 GCA_029931835.1 Etheostoma nigrum
TATTTTATTAAAACAATCTTTTGCGTTGTATTTGAATTTGAAATTAAATATTTTAAATGCAACCAGGCAATTGCAAAATACTTAAATTATTTTGTATTGAATACGTTTGAATGCTTCAAAGAAAGAGTAAGGACAAGAAGATACTTATTTTTTACTCTATGAACCATTATGACAATGAGTTATTTTCAATCTACTTGTTTTGCAAAGTCTGTAGCCTGTGGTAAATATATACTTCCTGCCAAAAAAGTTTTGACCACTTCCTGTGCTCAGCACAATACTACCCAATATGGACTGTATTATTACCTGTCAGTGATAGAAGTTCTCAAAATCATTAGCCCTCCTCAGCTTTTTGTTAAAATTTCTTTTTTTTTTAATTTTATGGTTTACTCTGTTCACAAAAAATACAAATAATCCATCTTTGATATTTTTACTTTATATGTGACAACTGTAGAAACACAACACTTGCCTTACAGCAGGTAATGTACTGTAATCAGAACTGTGGAGCTTGTAAAGCAAAGTCAATTGTAGAGTTAATAGAAAGCAGCACTGTTCTATTTTCAGTTATTCATGCACGATACATTAAAAATTATTTGGGAGAGAAGAAACAGTTTTGAGTGGATTAACATTCTCACTGTTATTAGAAAATGACTTACCCCATATTCCAGCTGAAGTCAGTATCCTTTATCACTTGCTTTATAACAATCTGCTTATTCTCATTAACTTGAATCCTGACTCTCACAAGTACATTTGTTGTCTATTTAATGAAGTCTGCTGTCATTCTTTCACAGCTTCATTGCTCTCTGTCATGACATTGTTTCACATCAACCACTTGCACTTCTGCCTTTGTATTCTCATTTCCTAGACAGGTTTTTTTCTCTCTTCCGGTTCACTTCTACTTAACTCGTTCTTTTGAATTCTTATTTTTACACCTCCTCCTCCTTCTGTCTATGTGTGGCATAGTTCTGATTTCTGTCTGCTTTCTTCCTTTCCTTCATACAGTTATTTTTCATTGAGAAGGGGTGATAGTTTTTAGAACAAGTGGTGCCCTCTGTGTGTGTGTGTGTGTGTGTGTTGAAGGACAACAAGATTAGTACTTCTTCAGATAAAGAGTTGGAGGCGTCACATGTTGCTGCTCAGTGCAACTTTCTGTGTGTTATTAATATTCTGTAAACATAACTGTATAAGTTAGTAGTATAACTGGATGTTGAAGTAGTAGTTGAAGCAACAGTAGCAGGATTACTAAATGCACAGTAGTAGTAGTAGTAGTATTAGTGCGTTTTTGCAGTATCTGGGTCAGGGTAGTGAAGGGAAGGGAAGCAACATCAAATAGTTCTGAGTCACCTCAGAAAGAGGGAACTGCCAAACTATTAAAGTAGCTCTCACTCTTGATGTATTCTTATGAATGCATACATTTTTTTTGTATTTTTCTGTATTCAAAAAGAAATCACAGAGCCGGTTTTTGTTTATGCTATCAAATGTACTTGACACGGTGGTCATGTAACTCATGTTATTACAAAGTTTAAAATGTTATCCCTTCAGTCTCACAGCACTACAAACCAGCAATTCACTTCCTCCTAGTGCTGCGGTAGCAATGAAAGAAGAACTGCGAGCTTCATTATTTCTGCTTCTATGTGACTGAATTAACATTATCATTTTGTTAAGTATCATACAAGGCAAATTGTCATCTTGCCAGTAAGAATTACATTGATTTCAAGGCATTCAAAAGGTAGATTTTGAATAGATTCTTGTGTCAATACATAAGCTTCTTTTCTCATAAAGTAAGATTTTGAAAATGGTATTTTGCATTCTCTTTATCTTTAAGGTTGATATAATACGGACTTCTGGGTTCTACAGGAGCATAAATCTTTGCTTCACAACCTTGTACCTCATGGTAAGTTTATCTTGGATGACCATCACGCTTTCTTCTCATCTCTTCTCAGTTGCACATGTCGGGAGAAGTCACTAGGGCAGGCTAGAGTTAGGAAGTGCAATAAAGCTGACAGCAGGCTAAATTAGAAGGTTAAAAAATATTGTATTCTTCCATCAGCCAGTTTTGAAATGGTAACTCAGGTGGTTTATTTAAAATCTAAATCAAAGTCAAGAAAAAACTGAAAACTTCCCACAGGAGCAAAAGGTTATTTCAACAGATTTCCTCTCAACAGTAATCAACATCAAGTGTCCGGTACATTGCTGGTCTTTGGTGGTCTTTTCTCAGTCCATTTACCCAACTTATTCCAGCCAAGTCTTTTCTGTTCCCCTCCTTCCTTTAGTTTGCAGCTTAGGAGCTCCTTAGCCCTGCTTTAACTAGTTGCCTTAACTGCTACACCTGGGTGATTAGTGAGGCATTCTGGGAGCTGTACTGTGTGCCCTGGCAGCCATTATGTGATCCAGTTGCCAAGAATTTAGCATCCCTTTATTCCACAGCTCCGTGTGATGCCACAATGCCAAGCAGCTGGGACGGATCGGGGACAAGCACTTGGATATTTTAACAATTTTTGATGTTTGAAACGAAACATAAACGTATTAACTGTTGTTAATTGTATTGGGGCCATTAGATGGACAAATTTAAATTATTTGATCACTTATTTCTTTAGCCTTTAACACTAATAACAGTTTTCAAACATGCAAAGGCTAAACAACATATAGATCTGTTAACATGATGAAGTCCACAGTCTTTGGCCTATGTAATCATAATATCCATTAATGAAAATATTAATATGATGAATAAAACAATTGTTTAGAATCCTGCTGTCTGGGAGTTTTATTTAACTCTAGGACATCATTGTAATGATACGGAGCCCCAGAGGTGACGTGGAGGAAAAAAAATAATGTACTGGTGAAAAACACTTTTGCGTGATCTTTACTTTCTTTTGCAAGATCTCGAGTTTTATTTGCGAGATCTTGACTTTAACACAGAGAGAGAGAAAAAAAAACATGTACTGGGACAAACACTTTTGCGAGATCTCGAGTTTTATTTGCGAGATCTTGTCTTTGACATCGAGGGGGAAAGAAACGAAGAAAAAATGTTGACTTTCAAACTTGAGTGGTCAGTATAATGGATTCACAGATATTCATGCCTCTCCTAGTCTGTTCTCTACAGTCTTCCATTAGGAATTATTAGGGGAGGACTATTTAAGTTGTAAAGAGTCGTATAAGTCGTTCCTGATTTGAGCCCCACTTGTTTCTCAATTAACTAATCATTAATTAATCATTAGTTACTCTAATAAATTTGATTAGGAGTACTCTTTAACTAATGGTTCCCTAACGGTTAGTTCCTCATTCCTTCCTCATTTAGTACCTCATAACTACTCACATTGTGTTACTATTTGTTATTGTAAAATGTTTCTGTATTCGTAAATGTTTGTGTAGTGTGTGTACATGTTAACATGTAACCTTGAGTGCTTGAGTGAGAAGCTTTGGCCACATCTAAGTGTTCATTTCCTCTTAACTTCTCACGATTACTCAGCTGTTCCTCATTCTCTTAACGTCCTAGGCTGAAAACAATCTGCAGCAGTACATAATACATTACAACGTACACAATATACAATGCAATGCATACAAAAGTGAACAAATTCGTTATTTAGTATTTCCCGGTTTGTACTAGAATATGTATAATAGCAATACCAAAAGAGAGCTTTTTGGTTGGATGAAAAACCTCAAAAAGAGTTTCTTCTTTTTTATGTTAATTGGCATTAGAACCATAAAGCCACTGTGTGTTCATAATGCATTTGTTCATATTTCATATTTGTATTTTTTATTATTATTTTTAGAATGGGTTCAGTATGTCATTAGGGTATTCAACACATCTAGAGGAAATCCTATCGTAGATGACTCAGACACTCGACATACAGTACACATACACCCATGTTCATAATTTTCACCTTTATTGGACAGTTTGACAGTGAAGAGACAGGAAAACAGGGTAAGGAGGGATGTAACATGCAATATGTCAATGGCCCATGAGCCATATCAGTCAATGTGTAAATGGCCGATACTGATCGTTCTGTCTGTGTTTTGTTTGTTTATAGCAGCTTGTATAGCTGTAATACAGCAGGTTTGACTGCTATGCAATGCATGGGAATCTCCACCAGGTGACAACGTAACCTAGTCCAGTAATTCCCAACCAAGTACTTCTGTAGTTGCCAGGGGCTACCTGGAAAGATTGTAGAGCAGCTAAAAAAATATAAATTATGATTTTATTTGATTAAAAGACGAGAAAATGTTTTTCCTGCAGATTGTTGAAAAGCTAAATTGCTAAAGCTAAATTGGATTGCTAGCTTAAATGCATAAGAAGAAGGTGAAATAGCAAGAATATTTGGAAAAGAGGGACTGGTATTAATTAGTATGAATTTCTTTGAAAAGTTGACTACTAATGTAAAAAAAGATGTGGAATAAGAAAAGGTTCTTTGAAAAGCTAAGACTAAATTACATTATTGGCTTTAAAGGGTCAGTAATGCCAAAAGATGGCAAACATTGTACTGTTTCAATTTATTTTCTAGGTGAATGTGTGAGAGAAGAGAGAGCTGTGAAAAACATACATGAAAATCTAGAAATATGAACTAAATTGTTTGAATAATTGAAAATCTGAAATGCATTGCACTGCAATGCTGAAAATCCTGGAAGTTGAAATGTAAAACTGTCTGGAAGCTAAACTGCAATGCATTACATGCTAGAAAAGCTGGAAGCTAGACTGTAATGTTGTCAAAAGTTCAAATGAATTTACTGAAAAGGCCAAAAGAAGAAATACTTTGGCAGTGTTTTAAAAAGTGAATAATGCTCAAAATCCTTAGAACAGCTTTTAATTCCATTGGGAACACTGCACATTCAATTCTAAAACATGACCAAAATTGATCAAGTTTGTGTTATATCTTTACATAAAGTGAAGAAAAAGGAATATTAGGCTGTTCAAAAAAATAGCAGTATTTGTATTTTTCTTTACAAACTCAAACATTTACTGGATACACTGAAAACTATCTCAAGGGTTCACATCTGTGTTGCATGTAGTCAACCAACTTCTGGCATCTGTGAACAAGAATTCCAGCCCAGGACAATTGAACTACATTCCACAATTTCTCTGGATTGCTGGGTTTTTCCTCAGAAACAGCATTTTTTATGTCACCTCACAAGTGTTCTATGGGATTAAGGTCTGGGGATTGGGCTGGCCACTCCATAACATCAATCTTGTTCATCTGGAACCAAGACTTTGCCTGCTTACTGGTGTGTTTTGGGTCATTGTCTTGTTGAAAGACCCATTTCAAAGGCATTTCCTCTTCAGCATAAGGCAACATAACCGCTTAAGTATTTTTATCTACTGAAACTGATCCATGATTCCTGGTATGCGATAAATAGGCACAACACCACAGTATAAGAAACATCCCCACAACATGATTTTTGCACCACCATGCTTTACTGTCTTCACAGTGTACTGTGGCTTGAATTTAGTGCATGGGGGTCGTCGGACAAACTGTCTGCAGCCCCTAGACCCAAAAAGAAATATTTTGCTCTCATCAGTCCACAGAATGTTGTGCCATTTCTCCTTTGGCCAGTCAATGTGTCATTTGGCAAATTTCAACCTATTCAGTACATGTCTTATTTTCGACAATGGGACATTGTGGAAGCTTCTAGCTGATAGCTTTGCTTCACATACCCTTCTTCTGATTGTAGTACTCACAGGTAACTTTAAGTCTTCTTTGATTTACCTGGAGCTGATCATTGGTTGAGCCTTTGTCATTTTGGCTATCCATTCGAATGGTAGACTGTTTTTTCCTACGTCGTTCAGGCTTTGGATGACATTTCAAGGCATTTGAAATAATTTCGGATGAGCAGCCTTGGATTTTCTGCACTTCTTTAAATATTGTCCCCTCTCCAATCAACCTTTTAATCAAACTCTGATGTTCCTCAGACTAATGTCTGGAAAGACACATTTTGTTGAGTATATCAGTGTGAAATGCACAATAACCAGCATGCACAACATTTGCTTTCTTCCTTTCTTAAATATGGGCCATAATTGACACCTGTTTCTTCACAGAATCAATCACCTCACTAATTGAACACAACACTGCTATTATTTTGATTTTTTTGAATTACAGATTCAATTACACAGAATGAGTAGCATGCATGTCATGACTGCTGATCTGTTGGTTTTCTATGACTCTACAACACTTACGAGTAAATTATTTGCCATGTAGAAATATCACTGCTACAAAAAAGATTCATGAGGTTAGTGACGTTGGACTGGTATTATTCTGAACACAACTGCATAATGCCTGTAAAGAAGGGGGTTAAACAAGCAGTAAAACTTCACGTTTTACTGTGACAGTGTCAAAATAGTCACCAAGTTATTACTCGAAACAGTATATTTACATCCAAAGATGTTTCGAGCTAATAACAAATTGGTTGCAGCTATTATACAAACAGCAGTGAAAACTATTCCAAAGAGTGCAGGAAGCAAAAGTAAAAACTGTGTGCCATGGTGGGATAAACATTTTAAGGAAATGATCAAAAGGAGAAATATAACTTTTAGACAGCTAAAGGCTTACGGAGCTAGAACAGTGACAGTAACCTGTGTTATTGAAAATAAAAATTGGCATTGAAACAACAAATATCAGCACTGAAAATTGTTGAACTGATATATAAAATACAAACATCAAAAAGTAATAATCTCACAATCGTATGATATTATTTCACTTTGACATTTGTTTGCATCATGATGGTTTTTCAATGTCAATCTACATTATTTCTTGAAGTCTGTGTCTTTTCAGTGACAGTTTTATTTTTTAACGCTGTCAAGATTTTTACAATGTCACTGGTTTTCAGTTTCAACTTTCTGTCAATGTTTTGGCGTAGGGAGGAGGGGCCTGAGGGGATGGACAACGAGGGCGTGGCTTCTGGGTAATTTACATAGGCTCGTGGCTAGAGACCGCACCTCCACAGGAATCCTGCCATTTTTTCACATAGAAGCAGGCTGGTTTAGTGAACTTTTAATGTAGTTTGTCAATTAATGTGTTCAGCCTTTTAGTGAGTGTGTGATTTGCCTAGAAACCTATTATGTGAAAAAATGGCAGAGATTAACAGATTTACTTGAGATTTGGAGGTTCCAGGTGAACTTGAGGAAGACATAGCAGATATTCGGTTTTAACCAATCTGTGAGGATTCCTGTGGAGGTGCGGTCTCTTGCCAGTAGCCTATGTAAATTACCCGTAAACCATGCTCTCTTTGTCCCTCCCCTCAGGCCCCCTCCTCCCTAGTGCTCCTCAGTGCTGATATTTGTTGTTTCAATGCAAATTTTTATTTTCAATACCACAGGTTACTGTCACTGTTCTAGCTCCATAAAGACTCACCATACAGTAGATGCATTGTCCCAATATAAAAAACACAAGGTAAGGTTCGGAAAGCTATTAGGTCTGCAAAACGTGCATACTGGGCACAATACTGTAACAAAATTGGAAGAGAAACACAGTTTTCAGAGGTATGGGGAGTGAGTGTTATTTTGAAAGTGTAAATGATGGAAATAAAATCTAACTTTTTGTGACATATTATACAAATCTCTAATCTGTCATTTGATGCCTTTTGGAGATTTTTCCATCAACTTTTCAAATGTATAGGTTAATGTCCACAACCACGTTATCTAGCTTCTATTATGTTTAGTTAGTAGTCAGCAGCATCAATCAGTTAAGTCACACACATCTGTCAGGAGAGCAACTAAAAAAGGAGAATGGCAGGTGATGCTCGGTATCCTAGCAAACAATTGTAAGCAGTGATGGACGCATGGATGGTAAAATAAATTCTGGATTTCAAGCAGAGACATACGTACCCTTGTAACGCCTGTATTCCCAATGTAACCTGCATTCAATTGCATAACACGGGTTGAACAATTGCATCACTTGGCAAAAGTAGTTCTAACTCAGCAGGAAGCAACAATGTAGTATTTCAGTTAGGACCACTTTATCAAAATAGATTAATTCATCTGCAATTTGTATTTATTATATAATTATGTATTATATTGTTTTTCTAAGGATTATTTTTGTATCTTTAGGGCCCGAGTGCCAACAGCAGAGAAGGCCCTATTGAAACTGAAGGAATTATTATTACTCCTTCCTCTGGCAAATAAATCACCTTTTTGAGGGGCTTAACATATTCAAAAACTCACCAAAATTGGTGGCTGCATCAAGCCTGGTGAACATGTACGTATTTTAAGCGTTTTGGGAATAGACGCCCAAAAATGGCTCGCTACCACCCCCTAAAAAATAAAAGAAATTGAGCCCCTGCAGTACATTTGATTTAGACTAACGAAACGTGGTAGACATATGTAACATTCCAAGACGTACAAAAAAGCTCATTGGAGCCATACCCTTAACGCAACAGGAAGTCCACCATTTTGAAATGAATGTTCAATATTTTTGCGATTTTTGCCATTTCCATGTTGTACTTCAAAAAACTCCCCCTAGAGATTTCATCCAAGCGTCTTCAGATTTGGTCTGTGCCATCTTAAGATGTTAAAGATGAAAAGTTATTAAAAGAAAAACATTTCGTCATAGGGTATGGCCATGGCTGAGGGCCATTTTGTGCGTTTCGCCTTAGAAACAAGAAGTGGGTGTAACTCAAGTGTACATTGTCCAATTGGCTTGAAACTTTTTATGATTCATAAGACTCTAATTCTGAGGATATTTACCGGACAAAATTGACTCAAAGTCATAGCGCCTCCTAGTGGCAACAGGAAGTAGGCCCAAAACTATACGTGCTATACTTTCATCCGATCAACTTCAAATTCGGTCTGTGTCATCTAAAGACCTCAACAATGAAAGGTTATTAAAACCAAAACTTTTCATCCAACGGTGTGGGCATGGCGTGGCAGCCATTTTTTAAGCATTTATCTATGAACAAAGAAGTTGTTGTAACTGGAGTGTACATTGTCATATCTGCTTGAAATTTCTCATGATTGAGGCCAACATTGACTTTTGGCCATAGTGCTTCTCACTGGCAACAGGAAATCAGCCTTACATTACAAACATCATCCGATTTACATGATACTTATAACGTGTGGTCTACATGTGATATTGAGCCCCCTCCTATACTTTAACCATGGCCGTATGCTCACTCCACGCCCCGTTTTATGGCTTTTGAACCGTTTAAGGTAGAATCTTAGGTGTTTGGTATCACTGAACTCAGCAAACACTTCCTTTTGAATTGGTGATGGTTTGCCCCGCCCCATATCTGCCCCAAAACCAACTTTTTCAAACTCCTCCCAGGCCGTCAAAGCGATCTGCAATAAAACCTGGTAAGTAGCATCTCCAGGTGGCCCTGACAAAAAGTTACTAAAATAATTTTGCAACGTATTTGACGCTCAAACTAATTTTCCTAACTAGTTACAAAAGATATATCATATCTCGGCCAAATTAAGTTATCAGCATAAGACTTGTTCGAGGTCCCATCATTGTTTGAGGGCCCACTAGGATAGTCTATCAAATTTGGCAAAGAACAGCCATTAGGAGGCGCTAAAATCAACGTTCATTTCTTTTGGCCTATAACTCAATTCATTTAAATGGGAAATATGCAATTTCAATATCTCTGCCATAGTAAAAGCTATCAACATAAAACTTGTGATACTTGTTTGGCATGCCTATTTTAGCGAAGATCGGCCATTAGGGGGCATTGTAGCCAACGTAGACCAGTCCTGCTTTTTGCACGCACCCGGGGTCATTGCGGGCAACTGGCGCAAGGAGGCTTGGACCCCGTCATAACTGCTTGCATTTGTAGTTCAACTTTTATTCCTCTATTTGTGTATTATTCTGTTTTTAGCATGTTTTATTTTCATCATGATCATTTTTAATTGCTCTTTAATGTTTCATTTAAAACCCTTTGAATTGCCTTGTTGCTGAAAGGTGATATAGAAATAAAGTTACCTTACCTTACAACCTCAGCCTGTCAGTCAGTCCCCAGGGCATACAAACCACTGTTGTGCCTGCTTGTCTCAAAGAAGTGTAACGTCAACAGCATCGTACTGCTTTCAGCTTCCCATTAAATTCATATCACAGTGAAAAGTGTTTGCGTGAAGTTTTGAAAAACTACAACTCCACTACTTTATAGAAATAAAGTTAACTGATTATTGTTTTTCATTCTATCTCTTATAGAATAAACAGATACAATAAGTGAAGCTAAAGAACCAAAGCCGTTCTAACTGAAAGAGGCAGGAAGGGTGTGGCAGACAATGAAAACACATCAACAGTTAAACATGGCCTCTTGTATGTTCATGTTCAGACTGGTCATTTACCTGAAGTAAAACAAACATACAAAATCTCTTGTCACTGTCATGCCATTGTTGATGGCTCTGTAAAGCTAATCTTTAATTGTGTGAATATGTTAAACAAAGTTAAAACAGCTTTTGCCAAGACTAACAGGGGTGCATGTTAATGTAATCATCAACCATACTTATTACAAAAAAAATCTTTTCGATGAACAGTACTTTTTTTCTATGGTTAGGCTATCTATCCATAATCAACATAGCTTATATGATTCTAAAACAGTCAGTAGACAAAGAGGATGGAATTAGGTGTAACTTGAAAGGCCAGTTTTTTTGTCTAGTACATAGAAAAGTGAAGCTACCTCTTTGCCATTTAATTTCCATGCTGCAGCACGCAGACTGGTGTTTTGCATAGTTAGAGTGCAGTTCTGGAAGGCTACAACACAGTACAATGAACAGTCTCAGCAAGCATTAGGAAATGCTAACATAACATATTGTTACATATTATTACACAGTATAAAGAGAATTATTATTTAAAAGGCACATATAATTACTGAAGACATTTAAATTGACAGGGTTTCTACAGGTATAAACAAGATTTTAACTGGACTTTTTAAGAGATTTTACACAGTACCATCAGTGTCTAATTCACAGGGTTGTCCAAAGATTGACTTTGGACAACCCTGTTGTCCAAAGTCAATCTATGAACATAATCAAAAAGGTTGTAGAACCATAAAGACATATACATATAATTAAATAAAACAGAACATGAATCTCACAGATATACTGTATATTGATATCGCACACACAGCAATGCCACACAAGCATTTGTGTTAACAAAACAGTTCTATATATTTTGAGTTATCCAGTGCAAAAATAAACAGATTGAACATTATAACTCATATAAAGGAGAAATGAGTTACATTTCTTACATACAGTGTATCAATCTTGCATGTAACAGTACGGATTAATTGCACAATGACCCTGAAAAACTCTGGGCTTCTAGTCTGGATACAAAAACTTCTGTAAGGGATAGGACGTCAACAAAGACATCCGCAGAACGGGGCCACTATTCGTTTTTAGCTATTATTCTAGCTATTATTCTACTATATTATTGAGTTACAAAGTTAAGAATCAGAATTGCCGTTTAGGACGTACTCGGTCTCAGAAGGGATAAAATGGCCCAAAATGGTCTACGTTGAATATAGCGCCCCCTAATGACCTGTCTTTACCAAATTTGAGACGGGTATGGCTGCAGCCTGGAGCGCACCATGTCATACCGTCCCGTCTCATGCCGTCCCATCTCATGCCGAGGTGTGTCCAACGGTAAATTCAGAGAAGTCAAAAATACGGAATTGCGAATAATTTTCCAGATGGAGTCACGGGTAAATTTGTGACCACGTTGTTGCAATCAATTGAAAAACGTTAAAAACTGTTAAAGCAACAATTTTACATACATATAGTTTGCTCATTTCTGAATGTTAGTGTTGTGTTGTTCCCTGATATTAACGTAGCCTACATTTGATGAAACCTACATCAGCGACGCAGCCATTTCTGCCAATTAACAGCAGGATTTCCTGAGGATAACAAGGATTCAATTTTCAATTTTATTTATAGTATCAATTCATAACATAAGTGTTATCTCGAGAGACTTTACAGATAGAGTTGGTCTAGACCACACTCCATAATTTACCCAAGGACCCAACAGTTCTAGTAGTTTCCTCCAGAGCAAGCAACAGTGCAACAGTGGCAAGGAAAAACTTCTTTTTAGGCAGAAACCTCGGACAGACCCAGGCTCTTGGTAGGTGTCTGACGGGCCGGCTGGGGTTAGAATGAAGAGTGGCATAACAGTCACAAAAAATAGTAGTTTGTAGTAGTTCTTTGTAGTAGTTCATGGCATAGCAGGGCACTGTGCGGCATTACAAGGCACAGCAGGACGTGGCAAGGCACATCAGAGCGTAGCAGGATGAACATGGCATCGCAGAACGTGTAGCGGGACCATGGCGACAGCTGCAACCATGGTTTTGGAGCCTCCCTGATCCAAGGAAACATGCTGGGCGAAAAAGAACATAACGACTCTGAGGAATGACTCCCCAGAGCTAGGTTAGTAACAAGCATTTCTGGGACATGGATGTACATAAATGGAAAGATAGAAAGATAGGAGGAGAGAGGAGCTCAGTGTGTCAAAGGAAGTCCCCCAGCTGTCTAAAACTATTACAGCATAACTAGGAGAGACAGGGTAAAGGATCTGCACACACAAGAAGAAGAATACAAAAATAAACATGTTACACTCTTTCCAAGAGTCCTTTTTAATTTTATATGCTATATTGTTTTCACGCTTCACTGGGACATTGCTGCAAATACAATATACTTATCAGCATGGCGAGAGGGCATGAGACGGGAGGCTCCAAGTTGCAGCCATAGAAGGAATTTTTTAGTTTGCCTATAATCTGCATTTATTTTAGAGACATATATTTTTTTAAATATTTAAAAAAACACCAAATATTTCAAGTATTTTATTCATTAGCATGATAGTTGACGCAAGCTTTTACTTTGAAAAGCACCAGGCGGGATGGCAGAAGGATTTTTTAGTTTGCCTATAATCTGCATTTATTTTATATACGGACATATATTTTAAGTGTTTTATTCATCAGTATGATAGTCTGCATTTATCTTGTCGACATACTTTTTTAAGTATTTTATTAATTTGTATGATTGCCGTTACTGTTTAGCTATAAAAAAAAAACACCAAGTAAGTAAGTAAGGTTTATTTGTATAGCACCTTTCACAGATAAAAAATCACAAAGTGCTTCACAGTAAAATGTAATACAATACCAACAAAGTACAATACAATGCATAAGACACTTTAAAAACAAATGGAAAACATAAAAACATAAACCATAAAAACCCCACGTCTAACTAAACGCCTGTTTGAATAGCAGCGTCTTCAGTTGCTTTTTAAAAGAATCGACAGAATTCACACAACGTAGAAATGTAGGCAATGCAACAGCCTAGGTGCCACTGCTTGGAATGAACGATCCCCTCTGGATTTAAAATGAGTGTGGGGAACAACTAACAGTCTCTGACCTGATGACCTCAGACTACGGACCAGAGTATGAAGCTGTATCAACTCAGAGATGTAGTAAGGAACTTGACCATGCAGGGCTCTAAAAGTAAGAACCAGGATTTTAAATTGAATTCTATACTGGACTGGTAACCAGTGCAGTGCTGCTAAAACAGGTGTGTTGTGTGCTCTTTTGTTAATGTGAGTTAAAAGCCTTGCAGCAGAGTTCTGAACAGCCTGGAGACGGTAAAGCTCCTTCTTGCTCAAACAGGTAAAAAGACTGTTACAGTAATCTAAGCGAGAGGAAATAAAACCACCTATTTCAAGTATTTTATTCATTAGCATGATAGTTGACACAAGCTTTTACTTTGAAAAGTAGGCTAAGAGATAATTTTTTATGCATTTTATTTTGAAAAGTAGAAGCTCGGGGATGGCACCAGGTGGGGTTATTCAGGATTATTTTTAGTTTACCTATAATGTGCATTTATTTTATCGACAGACATATATTTTTTTAAATATTTTATTAGCATGATAGTCGACGCAAGCTTATTTTATTGCAGATGAAAGCTTTAATTTTGAAAAGTAGAAGCTCGGGGATGGCACCAGGCGGCACGGCATGACATGGGACGCTCCAGGCTGCAGCCATACACTCTTGCCAAATTTGGTACAGAGCCTCCGAGCGGCATGCCAAACAATCATCACAGGTTTGATGTTGATAGCATTACATACATTACATTTAATAACATTTAATGTGGCCGAGATATGATATGATATGATATGATATGTGTTTAGTAGCTTGCTCGAGAAAATTTGTTTAGTTTTCAAATGCGCATACTTTAACATAGCAAAATTCTGTGAATAACTTTTTGTTGCTGCCATCAGGAGATGCTACATACCATGTTCCGTGCAGGTCTGTTGCACAGCCTAGGACGAGTTTGAAAAAGTTGGTTTCGCGCTATTGTGACAAAAAACTTTGAGCAGAAATGGGATGTAAAGTTTTTTATTGTGCAATGTGTAATGTGGGAGTTACAGGCAAAAACACATTTGACGTCATTGTAGCACCACCTAGTGGTCCACGTGTTATTTTTGATGAGTCAGGTTAACTACCCATTCTACATCTACCCTGTAAATTTAAGGTAATTCAATTTAGTGTAAGTGGTTAATCCAAACGTGGGTCCCATTTAGCCAATCAATTCTTCACAATCAATTTTGTAAAAATTGGATGAGCCGTTCATGACATATAAACATTTTGTACTTGTAGCGCCCCCAATGACCAATCTTTGTCAAATTTGTTGTGGAGCCTCAGAGGGTCATATCAAAGAATAATCTAAATTTAGGCTTTGACAGCATTTAATTTGGCAGAGATATGGCAAAATTGGTGTTTTCATAGTTAGCTACACAAATTTATTTGTGCGTAATTTGCACAATTTTTATTCTAAAAATATTCTTTTAACTTTTTGTCAGGTCGGTCTGGAGATGCTATGTGCTAAGTTTCATGCAATCGCACGGTCTACGAAGAGTTTGAAAAAGTTGGTTTTCGATATTGGAATTTTTCACGCATAAAAGTATAGGCGGAAATGGGCGTGGCCTATATCAAGAGATTCAGTTGGATTCAGGGAAAGCGTGGATATATGGTTTTTACATGTCCGATGTACGGTTTGGGAGTTATAGGGCCAAACGTGTTTTTCTGCTATAGCACCACCTAGTGGTGGAAATGGGTCAATCGTTGGACCAGTGCTTAAAATGGCACACTGCCACCATGTACAGTTTAGGCTGTAGCGTGAGTTTTACGCGGAAAAGAATAAGGGTGGAGGAGGAGGAAAATAATCCTTAGAAAAAACAATAGGGTTCCACAGCCCTGCTGTGTAAACCACGTAGCTTTGTTCCCAGCCTCTTGGGCTTGGACCCCTTATAATAATTAACACACATTCTAATAGTATTTTTTATAAATTCAAAAGTGAACATCAAACATAGAACACTGAGCATCAAACATGTTTAAATGTAAATGGGAAGACCTGACCAAAAATACAAAAGTGTGAGCCCATGCAAAACTCAGAATGCATGCTCATTTGGAGCCTGACAAATGTGGGATGTTTTTGGTAAAGCGCAAATCAATAAGCTCAAAAATATATACATATTTTAATACAGAACAAGTGTTACTTAAAGTATAAATTATTTAGAAAGGAGTGTGTTGTTAGAAAATGAAAATCAGGTACTGTGATGTACTTGTGAAAAGTTTCATCTAATTCCTGTAATTTAACACGTTTAACATATTATGTAACACTTTTTTTTCTAAAAACACACTATTTGGCAGTGGACACATTAGAAATTAAAATATTAATTAAAATGATGACGTTTCTATTATATAGAAATATTATAATCTAAATACACGACAACCTGCTGAGCTTTGCCAGTGGAACTCCCGACCCCCAGAGGGTTAAAGCATCAAGGATGTTTAGTTTCTTTATTACTTACCAATTTGAATATTATGGCCACAGATTGTTTCCACTGTTACCATCCAATTGCCAACCACTGACAGATAAACTTGAATAGTTCAGCTGTTCAATTTTTACATGTATACAAGACTTATATATTATACTACATATACAGTTTTTGAAATGTGGGACATACACTGGCTAAATGTAGCAGGGAGATAGGACCAAAGTGTGTTTATACTAACCTACAGTTTGTTCTTCTTGATCCTGATGTTCTAGGAGTGACCTCTATTGCTATTTGCATGATGGGGTTTAGTCTCGAGCTACATTTGTATTTGCCATGCAGAGTCCAGTGAAATAAGATCCTCGCAATTCATTGTCCTTTACAAATGCACTTACTGTGCAGACAATTGATACCAGGTTGTGCAGTTTACTTTCAAAAAATTTCGTTCATTAGCAGACTTTTCAACAGAAATAAAATACTCTGATTTGACAGTTTTGGACATTGTAATACACACATTTTTATATCACCTGTTTCTGTCCAGGGTTGCGGGGCTGCTGCTTATCCCAGTATTGTGTGAATGGCAGTATTCACAACAGAATAGAAAGTATCATCAGGTATGTGTAATCATGCAAAGAACACCGTCAGCAGACAGCAAGTGCTAACAAGTGTGTGTGAATGGCCTTTGTGTTTTTTTAGAAGCTCTGTAATCCCACCAACAATTGCAAGAGAAAAAGGCTAAAAAAAGAGAAAGGGCTGATTTACCTAGCAGTTAAGGCTGTGGCTCCTCTGTACTTGCTCCTGTTACTCAGACCGTGCCCTTTGTCTGGAGCCAGGACTTGGTCCGAGGCACAAATTTGCATTCCAAGGGCCACTTGAATGCGAAACTCCCCGGATTCTCAGTACCTGACATGCAAAACCAGTGGGGGACCAGTTAAAATGGCGCACACATACAGTCAACACAGGTGTACTCCAGTCATGAGCATTCTACCCCCCTTCTTTAGAGCTCCAAACCTCACTCTTCCCAGAGAGTGTTATGGAAATAAGCACTGTGATTTAGCTGGAATACAGTCCCTGCAGATTGCTGAGGGTTGGATGTAAGGATTGGATGTAAGGTAATATCTAGGCTGGTAGATAAAACTAAAAGCAGTGTGTGTGCAAGGATCAGAGGTTGAGGGACAGATCAACGGAAGTTGAAGAAAATAAGAGAATTCAAAAGGATGCCTAGGTCTTTCCTTGTTAAAAAGAAACGTGGGCCATGTGGAGCATGGCAATGGAAAGAGCCAGAACAGCTTGAGTGGAAAGAAGATAATACAGAAGGTAAGAATTTAAATAAAAAATCTTTAAATGTTTTTTCAGCTGTCAGAATTAGGCAGAACATTAAAGTTGGTTTATCCGTGTTTAAGTGTAGCATGTATTTTTTTGTTGTTCTATGTATGTATGTATGTATGTATATATATCTACGGTATTTGTATATGGTCATTCATTTGAGTTTGTTAATTTACTTATAAACCAAACAATTGTTTATTTTTATCCATTTTAGTGAGTGAAATTGCTATGGAGCAGATACCCTGCAGTCCTGACACCCAACAGCCTGCAACTGTGCCTCAGTCAGTAACCACCATAGGGTGTGGGACAGCAGCTGGAATGACAGTGTCAGTACCTTTTGCAACATCAGGAGGACCAGGAGTTGACACCAAGCCGGAGTGGTCAACGCTTATGCTAAGGGGCTCCTTCTACCATCCAAGTGCCCTGGCACTGGTCAACAGAGCAAAGGTAAGGTCAGGCTTTTCTTGTCAAGTATAGTGTCACTCCTATATTATGACCAAGTTTACTGGGCTTCTATGCAAATGTTCACCCAGCTTTTGGCATGTTTTTGTACTCTGTACTGGTAACTATCATATCTAGTATCAGCTAGTGAATAGCTGTGAATAGGACAGCTGACAGCTTGGAAAGACAGCTTACTGAAGGAAATGGACTTGACTGGAAAACATTGACTAGCAATCTCTGGTGGCAGCAGTTTACTATGTTAGAGTGTACCATTTACAGCCCAAGCACATCATTTACCCCAAGACTCAGTGAGAACAGGGGTGAAAGATGATTCACAGGCAGTGCTATCAACCTTGAAGTGGAACACACATTAAAAAGGGAAAGCACTTCAGTGGGAGCCACAGTATCAAAGGTAAGGCCTTATCACACCAGGGACGTTTTCTGAGTCCAATTAATTTACACATAAATGTTTTAAATGGTTGCTTTTACACAGAAAACCAATATTACACAGCGATAAAGTGAAGTAACAAGGTAAATTCTTCTGAGCTTTTGCACAGCAAATAAAGGCAGCAACCAATCACGTTGCGTTGTATACTTATGAGAATTATAAAACAACAACAAGCTGTAGTCTGAAACATCGATTGTATGTATTGTATGTCGAACTTAAAAATGTCTCCTTTCAACCTTGAGAAAGACAGCTGCCTGTAAAGTTTTGATGCAAAATATTCATCACGCCCCTGGTGTATAATGGCCTTTAAAGGAAAGACTGAAAGTTTGAATGAGTGTGAAGTCCAGTGACCAGTGACCAAAGTTCACAGGATAATGCAGCCCTGCCACTAAGGACAAAGCAGAAGGTGCGGCAGAGTAGGCAGCCAAGGAAAAAGAGGCGTTATGGGCAGAAACCCAAATAATGTAATAGTATAATGACTTGGGCTACCGTAAAGGCCATATGGGAAATTGTTAATTCAGACCTGATCAGGTGCTAAAAAGGACAGTTAATAAGAAATTAGAGAAAAAGGAATCTATGAATATGGTGTGAAAATGTTTAGGGTTTGTAAGAGAAGGCAAAAGGCGAGGCAGCTTTATTTGTATAGCACATTTCCGCAACTGGGCATTTCAAAGTGCATTACATAAAACATTGAAGAGCAGTTAAAAACGATTAAGAAATTAAAAACAGATTAAATACGAGAAGAAAAGTTACATTGCAGTATAAGGAATGAAACATTAAAGAGCATTTAAAACAACTAAAAATATAAAAGCAGATAAAATACAAGATGTAGGCTGCTAGTAAGGGACAATGTATAAGCCGTCGCTCTATACACGTAATCCTCCCTCAATCCTTGCCGATCCCAGAATGGGCCGGTCCCACCGGTCTCGCTTTTTAACTCTCTTTATATGCTTTTATAGATTGTCATATAGTTTTAACAATGCTACTTCAGTATAGGAAATTAACAATTATTTAAAGATAGACAAAACCAAAAACCTTGATTTAAAAGAAATGCGAGTAGTACCTGCAGTTTTCTGGGAGCTTCTTCCAGACATGTGGAGCATATAAACTGAATGCTGCTTCCCCCTGTTTAGTTTTGACTCTGGGGACAACAAGCAGACCTGTCCCAGATGACCTGAGAGGTCTGGGTCGTTCATAGTATAGATGTATATAAATGTACTTTGGCCCCTAAAAGATAGTTTTAGAGGTAGTAAAGCCAAGACAGCAACAGGAGATCTTTGGAGAGTGTAGGTAACTTACAAGACAATGGAGGAGGGCTACAGATATTGAGAAAGAAGGCAGTAATGTGTTAGACTGACAACTTTAAGGAAAGCAGAAAGCCTTAAAAATTAACAGAAAAGGACTGAGCTTGGGCAACTATTTTGCAAATGGATAGTAAGGAAAAGTGGCTACTGAATGGGACTTATAGGGAGTTATAGGCTTACTTAGTAAAGCTGTACACTGATGGGGTAAGGGAGTTGGCATTACCATTAGATATGCCCTCCATTGGGGTAATAGCATCAAATGCATCTTAAAGCCCGCACTCTAAGAGATGGAAATGGTAGTACGTCAGCATCCGTCCGCTGGACCTAATGGTGTACCCTATAGGCTGTATAAAAATCCTCTTAACATGTGAGTTTTGTGGAGCCTTATTCTTGCATTGTCCAGCAAAATGGCAGAAAGGATCTTTGGGCCTAAGGAGAATTATTCAGTTTATATAGGACAATTTAGGCCTATCTGTCTTCTTAATGTAGAAGGTAAGATTTTAGATTTTATTTTAGTTTAGTGGTACCTAGATAGTTTGGGTACCTAGAAAGGATTAAGATAATCACCACCTCAGTGTAGAAAGCCAAAATACCAGGTGTTTGTGCTTGGAGCACACCAGCACTATTAAGCATACTGTGCATTGATAACTGTTAAGACTGCACATTTTTTCTTGTAAGCTAACTAGAGTAAGAAAAATCCTGATGCTGATCATCCATGTTTTCATATTCATCAAGCAGTTATCTCTTTCTACCAGCCCCGTCCCCGTACTTCCCCCAGCTCAGGTGACTTTGTGTGCTCGGTGTGCCACAAGATATTCCCTCTGCAGCGCATGTTGACTCGACACTTGAAGTGCCACAGCCTGGTGAAGAGACATCCTTGTCGATTTTGTGGCAAAGGATTCAACGATACCTTCGACCTCAAGAGGCATATGCGAACACACACAGGTCAGGAATAAACTTTACTCTCTCTCTAACACACACACACACACACACACACACACACACACACACACACACACACTAACAGACAGTTTTAGATATGAGTAATGTCTGCTGCATCCTATAGGCTTTCTTTGAAAATCCTTAGCATTAGAATCACAATCTAAAAATACTCTGTTACAATTAGAAATTATTAAAGCTGAAAGTGCAAGTCGGGGGGTGGCGCAACCGGCATCCCACCATTAACCCCTACCATCTGGGAGGGGTAAGGGCCCATTCATCACTTCTTGCAGCTATAATTACGCCACGGTTCAGGTAAAGGTTCTTTGATCTTTACAAAATTTGGAAGTCACCCTCTTACAATAAGTTCAATTTTTATTTTACAAACATGTTTGAGGACTTATGGAAGCAAATAAAACTCTCAAAAATCAAAATATGAAATGTGGTGAAAATCTTTAGGGAGAATAAGCCTTCTTGTGCCTTAAGCACAGTCTGTTAATAGCTACTGTATTATTTTAAGTCAGGGCTATTGCTGACTGATCAGACAACCCGTTCTCACAGCAGTTTGTGAAATGGTCACGTTATTTTGATCTATTATTTTGAACGTATTCGTCAACAGGGACAAATTGTCTTGTTTATTTCGTGGTGCTCTCCACGAAATTAACAACGGCCGCCGGGACAAGATCCTCGTTCTCTGGGGGACACAACAACAGGGAAATGAAACGCCACACACCGGTGACAACAACTTGACGGTTGAGTTTAGGAAAAGAACAACAGCGAAAGGAAGGAGGAGGACAGCCACAACAACGGGACGGTTATGATTAGGAGAAGAAGAATGCGGAAAGTCCCAAAAACCTCCTCTTCCGGATTTTCAATACAACTCGCTACAGTAATTGTGCTGTTATCACAAAAGATGCTTCTCATTGGAATGCATTCGTTTAACATTTGTGCCCACCACTACGAAAATAACAAAAAACTCGTGTCCCTGTACATGAATCAATAGATGAAATAAAGTTACCATTTCACAAATTGCCATGAGAATGGGCTGGGCTAGAACAGGCACAATGATGGTTAATGTGTTGTTTTACTAGGAAAATAAATGCACTTAAATATTACTGCAGGAAGTTCTATTACTATTAAACTGCAAATTAGGCTACTTTTTCCTCACATGACATAGGCCTGTTAATTTGACAACATTGCATGTTTTAGTTTGTGTTTGCAATGTGTCTTGAGATGGCTCTGCTGTAAAAGATGAATACAGATTAGAGTTGTCAGCTGTGTGGCCGACAGCTGGCAATTATGGAAAGTTCTGATCATGAAACCTTAATAAAATCCTACAATTAAAAATATATAATAATAATCAAAACAATCTTTAAATAAAAAATAAATAAAAATGTTTGGTGCAGTTAAGGGATACTGTTGATAGCACCCACACCCTTTCTTCCAAGGTTTATGAGGATGTAGTGTAGCAGACCTTACCACATGGCGCTGTAGAGATAGAGTAGGTCTGGCAATGCAAGACTACTAAACCACTGATTCCAATCTAAATTGATAAATGCATCCCCACGAATTTGCACAGGAAAAAAAACTCTTTTCTCTCATCCTGCTGCAGGTATACGTCCCTACAAGTGTGAGCTATGTGAGAAAGCCTTCACACAACGTTGCTCTCTGGAGTCCCATATGAGGAAAATTCATGGTGTTCACCAACAGTATGCCTACCGCCAGAGACGCTCCAAGATCTTTGTATGTGAGGACTGTGGTTACACCTCAAACCGCCCTGATGAGTATTTCCTTCATGTAAGACAGTGCCACCCTGGCAGTCCCGCCCTCCGAAGATACTACCGCCGCCAGGTCCATGAGAACAGCAGCTTTGCTTCAGAAGACAGTAAACTCAACCCCTATTTGCTGTACTCAGCCCCTGCATACTACATGTAGATCTCATTCTTATTCTAAAAGACATTGTATTGGAGCATTGCATTGGAGATGTTTCAAGTCATTCATAATAGACATTTTAAGGAATTTTTGAATTTGTATTCAACTAAGTTGTAAGAGTTCTTTTTTTGTTCATCAGTCTGTTTTCAACTATAGATTTTAATTGAAAAGATAACTTTTTCTACCAGTTTAACACTTTTGTTTTCTTGCACAGTTAAAATAAAAATGAAGGATCAAAAATTATACGTAATATTTTTATTGTTTAATTACGTCAAGAAATGCATTTTTGTTAATATTTAACTGACAGGCAAAAATACCACAAAAGCCACAAAATGGTGGGATTTCTGTAAGAAAGGAGACCCACCATGTACACATCAGAAAAAATTGTTTAAATATGATATATGTGATACAACTTCAAAGAACCAATCAGCAGCAAAAATGCCCAACTTTTGATCTGCTGGGAGACTGACAAAATGACCTTCCACCTTCTGCCCATTATAAAGTTCCACTATCTTATAGTCCATGAAAATACAGTGGGGCTCGAATGTTTGGGCACCCCAGGTAAAAATTTTTTATTAATGTGCATAAAGAAGCCAAGAAAAGATGGAAAATCTCCAAAAGTCATCAAATGAGAGATTAGACATTTGTATATGTCACAAAAGTTAGATTTTATTTCCATAATTTACACTTTCAAAATAACAGAAAACAAAAAAATGGCGTCTGCAAAAGTTTGGGCACCCTGCAGAGATAATACCTTGTACTGCCCCCTTTGGCAAGTATCACAACTTGGTAACGTGTCTTGTAGCCAGCCGTGAGTCTTTCAATTCTTGTTTGAGGTATCTTCGCCCATTTGTCCTTACAAAAGTCTTCCAGTTCTTTGTGATTTCTGTCATGCAGTGCTCTTTTAAGGTCTAACCATAGATTTTCAAATATGTTGAGGTAAGGAGATTGTGAAGGCCATGGCAAAAACCTTCAGTTTACGCCTCTTGATGTAATCCACCGTGAATTTTGAGGTGTGTTTAAGATCATTATCCATTTGTAGAAGCCGTCCTCTCTTTAACTTCAGCTTTTTCACAGATGGCATCAAGTTAGCGTTTCCAAAAGTTGCTGAAATTTTATTGAATCCATTTTTCCTTCTACTCGTGAAATGTTCCCTGTGCCACTGGCTGCAATACAACCCCAAGGCATGATTGATCCACCCCCATGCTTAACAGTTAGACAGAGGTTCTTTTCATTGAATTCTGTGCCCTTTCTTCTCCAAATGTACCTTTGCTCATTCCGGCCAAAAAGTTCTATTTTAACCTCATTGGTCCACAGAACTTATGTTCATTTGCAAACTTCAAATGCTGAGTTTTTTGGTGAGGACGTAGAAGAGGTTTTCTTCTGATGGCTCTTCCATGAAAACCATATTTGTACAAGTATCTCTTTATAATGTAATGGTGTACCACAACTCCAGTGTCTGCCAGGTCTTTCTGGATGGGTCGTGCAGTCAAACATGGGTTTTGACTCGCTTTTCTCACAATTGTGCAAGCTGTTCTGTCTGAACAGCTGTTTCTTGGTCTTCCAGATCTTGCTTTAACTTCCACTGATCCTGATGATTGCCATTTCTTAATTACATTCCGAACAGAGGATATTGGCATCTGAAAATGCTTTGCTATCTTCTTTTAGCCTTCTCCTGCTTTGTGAGCGTCAACTATTTTCAGTTTCAGTTTTCTAGACAACTGCTTAGAAGAACCCATGGTGCTGATTGTTGGGGCAAGGTCAGATGAGTCTAGGCATTTAAAACCTTAAGATTGACATAACCTGGTCTTTCCAGGCGATGATTGTCAGGTCTCAGCTTTCCAAAGGGGGCAGTACAAGGTATTAACTCTGCAGGGTGCCCAAACTTTTGCAGACGCCATTTTTTTGTTTTATTATTTTGAAAGTGTAAATGATGGAAATAAAATCTAACTTTTTGTGACATATTATACAAATGTCTAATCTGTCATTTGATGCCTTTTGGAGATTTTTCCATCTTTTCTTGGCTTCTTTATGCACATTAATTTTTACCTGGGGTGCCCAAATTTTCGATTCCCACTGTAACCTACTCTTCCTTATCTCTTTCACAACCTTGAGACCTGAAGGAGCTACTTTTTTTGTTATTACCATTTTTTTTAACAAAATACAAAACATGCAACTTCTGTCACTTCCATCACCTTTCTACAATATTCTAGACCATTCTACAAAATAGTAACAAAATAAACCCAGTAAACGTGTAAATTACCATAATTTAAGTTTATTCACAAGAACGCTTACAAATAACAGAGAGGAAGACAGTGGTATGTTTAGTCAGGGCATAGCCCAAAAGTATTTGAGTAAAAACCAAAACTGCAAGCAGTTATGACGGGGTCCAAGCCTCCTGGCGCTAGTCCTGGCGGGACCCAAAGCGTAATGGTGGGTAGGCAAAGGTCAGGAAATATTGAAAGGTGTGAACTGCAAGGTCTGTACATCGCCGTTGCAAATTTCCCATTAACAATGATTGAGTAAAAGGGCCAAAACTGGTCTACAATGACTATAGCGCCCCCTTATGGCCATTCTTTGCCATATGTGGTACAGAGCCTCAGAGCGGCATGCCGAACAAGCATTACGAGTTTCATGTTGATGTCCAATTTGAATGCACAAACGCCAAATTTTGTACAGAGCATTGTAGTGCGATATTGATAAAATAATCTCAATCTCTGTGTGGGTATGGAGTGGCGGCCATTTTGAGCATTTATCGATGAACAAATAAATTGTTGTAACTTTATTATATATAACATTGTTATATCTGCCTGAAATTTCTCACGTCTGACAAGAGTCCAGGCCTGAGGACATCTTCCAGTCAAAATGGACTTTGTGTCATAGCGCCCCCTGATGGCAAAAGGAAATCCACCTTATATGAAAAACATCATCCGATTTACTTGAAACTTATGTGTGGTCTACATGTGATAGTGAGCTGCCCCTATACTTTAACCACGCCCATCTACTTAGACCACGCCCATTTATGGATTTTGAACCATTTAATGTAAAGTCTTGTGTGAAATATCATTGAACTCAGCAGACAGTTCCGCTTTCATTGGTCATGACTTGACCAGCACCCTATGATGTAGCCACGCCCCCTTTCATAACATGTGACCCATTTAAGGTAGAATCGTGTGTGAGGTGTCATTGAACTCAGTAGAAAGTTCCTTCTTCAATGGTGATGGTTTGCCCCGCCCACCTATATGTAAGCCACGCCCCTTCCACAACTAATGAACTGTAAGTCACTGAGTCTTGTGTGAAGTATCATTGAATTCAGCAAGGAGTTCCCTTTTCATTGGTGACTATTTGCGGTGTCTGAGTGCCGCGTAAATGCACGGTCGCAAGGAGCAGCATCTGCCAGTAACCCTGACGCGTGCAGCAGGAGCAAGGGCCTGTCCAACGCTGCTTGCAGCTTTAAATGTAAATGTACTGTATTTATATAGCGCTTTTCGAGTCTTAACAACTACTCAAAACGCTCTTACATCATACAGGAACCATTCACCATATCACACATTCATACACTGTGGCTGAGGCTGCCGTACAAGGTGCCACCTGCACAATAATGGATGTTCCTAATGATGCTATTGATCACTATCAAGGTGGTGGGGAGGGAGTTTTGTGATTGGCTCAATAGAGTTGTCAGCTTAAGGTACAACTCCTGGCCCAATTTTTCCAAATAAATCCAACTCTGATATTCTATCACTTTGTGCTCGACAGTCATTTAACCCTCATGTTGTCCTTGGGTCAAATAGACCTGTTTTCATATATTAACGTTCTTTTTACCCAAAATAACATGATTGATTCCACACAACGCTCTTTGGCAAGTACAAATCTCTACTTTCATTAATTTTGAGGCATCTTATTCAATTTTATAGCATTTGTAGAAAAGAATTGAAGTGGTTTTGAAATAGTATTGAGTAAAAGTTGACATACATCAACATACATTCCTTTAGTTGCAGTCTAAATAATTCCTAATTTCTACTATTCTAACTCAAACATTAGGTATTATTTCTTATAAATGAGGTGTAAATTCCAAAAAATAACTGTAAAACTAAAGTTAATAAGTTAGTGTTAAGTAGTGTTGAAAATTAAAAAAAATGACAAATATTGAAAACTAAAGTGTAAAAAGTGATGAAAAAAGGGACAAAAAAGTAAGAAAAGTTAAAAACATTGATAAAAATTGTCAACAAAAGTGTTAATTTTCAATTTTGACGGGAAGACAACACAAGGGTTAAAGCAGCATGGCAAACAAGAACAAAACCAAACGAGTAGATACGGATGCCATTGCAGAGGCAGAAAAGTTACCTCAAACCACGTTTTTCTCAGATTCATTCTCAAATCCAACAGGTGGGGATCAAAAACGACAAGAAGCTAATTGCTATCCATCAGCTAGCATCTCTTTTAGATCTGATGTGGACAATCTAAAAACTAACTCAAGTACTCTTGACAGCCAAGGCCACACTTTTCAAGAGCTGGAGGTGGAACATCCGCATAGTTGGGGAGAAAGAGGGGCTAGAAGGCTCTGATAATATTCAATATCTCTCGCACTCCCTGCCTAATTGGCTCGCGAAATTGGCAGATGTTCAGATCGAGATTATGAGAGCCCACCAAATTTACAGTGATAGCCCAAAGAAGAACACCACTACTAATTGCACGTTGATTTTCAACGTCCTCCACACACAACCAGGCAGGTGATCCTATGCGCTGTGGAGAAATCTCCACCCAAGGTTCTGTCAATATGGAAGGAGGACAAGTGTTGGGTACCTCGATGTTTGTCTTACTGCATTCCACCGCAGGTCAAATCTTGTGTCATCCGTCATTGGTGGCAATATCATGTCACTTGCATATCTAAGATGAGAAACAACATGGGAATTTTTTATTTTGCACACAGAAAGTAAACATTTTCTAGCACAAATATTTTTTCACCTTAGTCTTACTGTGATATCTTATGTATTAATAATATGAGTTAGTGTTAAGCTGATAATTATATGACACAATGACTTAATATGTGCAGTAGTGTTGGGAACTATGCCCCCAAAAATCAGATTTAAGATTTAAATAAAAAAGTGTTCCCTTACTTAAAATCACACACACACACACACACACACGTCATGTATACCATTATGATTATTCATGCCAATTTTATGGAAATATAAATTGGTTTGAGTGTTTTCCCTACCATTGTTTTGAGGGCCGGTGTTTTCAAACTAACTGGTGTCCGTATGTTGTGTTTACCTAACAGCTGCTGTTGTGGTCTGCCTCTGTCACAAGATTTGTCGCACAATCACAAACATATTCCTGGCAATTTTCAAATCGTTTCCCAGATCTACTGCTGTGAAAATGTTTGTCTAAGTAAGCTCCACATCACAGACAAACAAGCTACACATTGTGACTTGTATAACTTGTATAGTCAAATTGTCAAAATACACAATTGGTACCACCAAGTCACAGAAAAGTAATACACTACACAGTTTGAATGCTTGGTCTAATAATTTACAGTCATTGTCTCTCCTTTTGTGTAGCCTATTTGGTATGGGGATAGTAATATATACCTCTGAATTTGAAAAACAAAGGCTTGTAATACAGCGTTAACCTCCTTGAGTTTGGCTCCAAATTAACCAAGAATTTTAATGTGTCTTTAACCAAATCATTTCATCCAAAGTGATGTAAAGTTGTTCTGCTATTGACATTCTTTAATGAGTTGATTCATCTTTAAAAGATATAGTTTCTCTCTGTGATCAACCAAGTGCGCCCCTTGTGGACAACATATAACACCAGCATTTCACAACATGAGAAATATCACATTCTTAGCCTTAAACATTATAAGCCACTTCCAAAAACGCATTCATAACGAATCAGTACAATTGCAAGAAAGGCGAAAAAAAAAGTTGATCTGTATATGCATTAATCACCTCATAAGGATTGCTATCTTCAAAGCAACATTCTGTTTCAGGTTGATCTAAACAATATATATATATATATATAATTTAATCGCGTCTATTGTAATATTGTAGCCTCCCTTCGGCATACCTTAGGAAAAATTCCCAACATCAGTTGTGATTTTTCTATTAACACTTTTTAAATGTAGGCTATGGATTAATGTTCACAATCAAGGTATATAGCCTAAATTATATTTAGTTGGTTGTCACAAGGATCAATCAATCAATTTAACAATCTGTCAGGAGAGCAACTACGTACAGTATATAATGAGAAGGAGAATGGCAGGTGGCATGCTGATATCCTAGTAAACAATTGTAAGCATGGACACTCGGCTAGTTAAAGAGATTCTGGATTTCAAACAGAAACAAACGTACCCATGTAATGCCACTAAATCGCAGCGTTATGTGATCAAACGAAGGGCAGAGAGTTAGCAACTCATAAGTAAGCAAGGCAAATCAGACAACAGCACTGTTCAACTGTGTTACTGAATTATTAATACAATGTAATCCCTAGCCGGGGAGTTACATTACCGGTGCCATCAAATGCAGGATGAAAAAAGGCACCACCTGGCAAAAGTGGTTCTAACTCCACAGGAAGCCAACAACGTATTTGTTGAGTTGTATGCCAGTGCCATCAGGGCTCACTGTGGAGTAGATAAAACCATGCACGCTATCCTGCAACAATATTACTGGCCTGGGATGAAAGCAGACATCACAAAAAGGGTGAGTGCATTATTATTAATAAATACAATATTTCTGTGAAGCAAATACTCACTCCTATCTCGTTAAATTTGGATGCTTGGTCAGGTGCCTTTGTCATTCTTACTGTCATATAACACGCAGTTGGTCGTTTCCTTTAGCGTCATATAACACATGCTCGGTTGGGACCATTGGCGTCCCTTTTGACGCTGTTAGGTTAAGGAAAAGCTTGTGGGTGGGCTTACGGTTTTGTGACTCGCGGGAACGGGACGGTTGGGTTTAGGAAAAGGTTGTGAGTGGGTTTATGGTTCCCTGACATGCGGGAATAACAGCTCTGTTAAAGAAGAAAGCGACTTCCCTGACACGAGGCAATTACGGGATGGTTAAGAACACAAGTGGGACACAAACCCCGCTCTCCTGGGTCAAAGTCCTGTGCTTGACCCATTCACCACCCCCGTCCAACCTCCCTACACCTTTACATACTACTCGCTAAACCCCGTCTAGATGCTGCTCTCCCCAGTACGTTCTACACACACGCTGAAGGTTGCCTTTTTCATCGCATCAGACATGGACAGCCACTGTTCAAACGTCTGTATTTTATGCATTCGGAGTGAGAACGGGTTGTTAGACTACATATTTCACCAGTGTTCTCAATTGTTTTTACTTTGTTAGATCGCACAGTGTGATGACTGTCAGAGAAGGAGGGCCTTTATAAAGGAAAAGACGCAGTACAAACCTAGAAGTGAATCTGGCCTCATTACATTTAACATTTCGTTTAACATGGAAGTCTTGTTTATGTTACTCTTTTGTTTGCATCTAAGGTTTCTGAGCCATTTCAGCTAGTTGGAATGGACCTGGTTGGCAAATTAAAAGGGTCCAACAAACAACACATTTATGTGTTTTATGGTGGACTACTTCACCAAATGGATGTAAGTATATCCACCAAAAACCAAGACAGCTGAAGAAGTTTCACAGTGCATAATGAACTTATTTTATAAATATGGTGTACCCAAACGCATTCTCACTGACCAAGAAAAAAATAATTTGTTAACAAAGTAAGTATTATAGTTTTGTTATTTTGCTTTGTTTTCTGTTCAATTCTTATCTGGTATTTTGGTTCTATGTCTTTTTTTGATTGTGTAATTTTTGGTCTAGTTCTATATTATGGTCGTATTATAATTGTCCCACTCAGACTTCTCCTGCCTGCCTGCCTGCCTGTTCTTTGCATTTGGTTCAACAATTCCTTGAATTGTAACAGTAAGTCAAATTCAGAGACATTTGATATCACTGCATTCTTGTTCATCACATCACTGGGGGAAAAAAACCTGTTACATTCATTATCAGATCCACCGCCAGATCAACCTGGACATGTGTGCCAAGCTTTGCATTGCCAGATACCTCCGTGCCCCATACCACCCACAAACCAATGGCTTGGTGGAAAGGCTCAATGGCACTATTCAAGGGTGTGAATCATGTTTCTTTTTTACTTATTTCTATATATATATGATATAACTGTGATAATTGAGAATAACTTTTATTCTTTTTCCAATATTAGGGCATTGAAAAAATGCTGCGGGGGCACCAAAAAGACTGGTACTAATATATAAAGCCCACTTTATTTGGTTTACTCACCAAAAAAACAAATCACAAAACATTCCCCATGTACAGAAGGGAGGCCTGTTACACTTCCAGATAAGTGGCAGGTACAATGGCATTTTCCTGCAGTATAGAACTACTTTGGCAATAATGGTATCTGCTATAATCTGTAATTGTGTTCATTTATCTCCACCTCCATCGTTACAGATAACTGATGAGGTCACTGCACTGGCTGGAAACAAGGAGCTATCATTAACTTCCAACTGTCAGCTGCGTACCCCAAAGTGGAGACCAATATATTGGCAGCACAACAGAGGGTGCAGAATAGAGAACTTTCATTGGGCCAGTATGATTGCTTTGTGGTGGGAGGCATGGTGTTAAGAAAGAATATTTGCCAGGAACAAAGAAAGAGGGGCAAATTAGAAACTGATTTATTGGGTCCGTACACCATTGTTAACATTAATGGGAAAAGTGCAGACCTTGAAGCAGAAGGAAAGGTATTTGAGAAGATAAACAATGACCACCTCAAAAGATATGTGGAACCCCAGCCAAGAATATAAGCTAAATGGAATGCTGCCTCCTCCAGCACTGCACCATAGCCCTACCTCCACGCCTCCTCCAGCACAACAGCCTAGCCCCTTAACACAGAGTCCACAACCATGCATGTTGTCCACAAGTCTCCAGAGGAACGTTAGTATGTTTCATTGCAAATGACCTTGAGCAACAACATACTGAAAGACATCTGCATAAAATGCACAACTGTCATTTGCGTCAGAACTTGGGTGACCTTTTGGAAATTGATGCATTCAATTCCACATTAGTCCTTTGTAAATAACTGTCTTCTAATTCTCAGGAATAGCAGAAATCTGGTCTGGAAAACAGCCAGGGACGCTGTGGAGCAAGGTAGGACCCTATAAATTATTTATCAGAGACCTGTAGAATCTGTCACCTGGAGACAGATACTGTAAAAAAAGTCTTTCTTGTTGAGTCATTTGAGATAACTGCGATGTGGCAAGGATCATTCAGGGGATTTAAGAAGGTGACTACTTTTAAATTCTGTTCATAAATGATTACAATATCTATAATTTATTTTGTGTATGTTTTCAGATTAACCCAATTGCCTATGATGTTTTAATAGGAGCAGTTGTGACAAACATAAGTGACAAACATCACTGGACACTTGTGGTGAGAATGTACATACACTATATAATGACTATTTTAATGTGATATTCCATCCTCTTTACGTGATCTTGTGTGTATTGTGAAAGTCATTTATCCAAAGGAGAAGCGGGTGCTTTACATCGACCCCCTCAGTGAAACCCTTGCCCAAATAAAAAATGCAAGGATATCAACAAGGCAAGTTAGGTCAGTGGTAACGTCATAAAAATGTTTGTTCCAAATAATTGTATTTTGCTTATCTACGGATGTCATGGTCTGAGCAGACCAAGATTTTATTTCTGTTTCCACAAGATCCGTAAGCAAATAAATGGACCCAGCAATTCCCTGTTTGCTCAGAAACTGGACATAGGGTGGGTGCTGATTGGAGATGTCTGCCTTGGCACAGCACACCACCCCTCAACAGTCACCACTCTAAAAACATCCATCTTAGAGAACGTTCGCCCCAGCTACCTCACGCCCTGCTATAGCCACCTGCGTGTGAAAGACCTCACACAAAGCTGCCCTGTCCTGCAGTTTCCTCCACCTCAGTGTGCTGCCGTCCATCCAGCTCCTCTCCTTTGCGGAGATAACACGGATTTCTCTATCTTCACCTGCACCGACAACGACCACCAGCCTGCTCCATCCATCGAGGACCGCAAGTTCCAGAAAATAATGGACAAGGAAGTTTTCAAAGATGATACTCAGAGCTGGGTTGCACCCCTCCCGTTCCGGTCTCCTAGGAGACGCCTGCCTAATTACAGAGACTATGCACTGAAACGCCTATGGTCAGTATGCTACACGTTAGAAAAGAAACCTGTTATGAAACAACACTACATGCAGTTCATGCAAAAGATGATTGACTGTCAATGTTGTGGTTCTGCTGCTGTTGGTGTTCCATCCCCCCTTTTGCTGTGTGTCTGTGTCCATGTCGTCTGTCTACAGGAACGGGATCTACCTGCACAGCTGCACCACATCATCATCCGTCTACCTGCACAGCTGCATCTCATCATCATCCGTCTACCAGCACAGCTGCATCTCATCATCATCCGTCTACCAGCACAGCTGCATCTCATCACCACCACCGCAGTATTTAAACCCGGGCTGACCACCTCTTCAGCGCCAGTTTGTTACATACCTCTACGTGGTAACTAGGCCAGTCATCCAGTGAATGTTGCTCTTTACTACGTTGACTAAAACTTTGTCTTTCCGTCACAGATTCCGTGTTCCGTCACTACTCTGTGCAGCTTCCCCAGACGTACTCCTTTTGGATCCCCACCTACTCCTTCACAGTCTCCTGTTCCTTGGTTGTTGTGTTTTTTGGATTAAACCTTTTCGTTACCTTTTTTTTGTACTCTGTGTTGTTCTGTGTCCGGGTCCGACTGAAACCCCAACAGTCAACATGCTGAAATTGCCCCCAGCCCTTCCAGAAAGAAAAGAATGTTGGTATTTACCATCTTTTGGCATCTATCATCCCAAAAAGCCAGAACAGATTCGCCTTGTGTTCGATTCAATGGGTGTCTTCATCAGGTTTAGAAAAGAAGAAATTGCAGTGACCGCAGACATTCAGCACATGTACTACTTCTTTGTCGTCAATGAAGAGCACAGAGACTACTTAAGGTTTCTGTGGTTCCATGACAATCAGTGGTAAAATGACATCGTAGATTATCGAATGCGTGTCCACGTCTTTGGAATCACACCATCCCCTGCTCTGGCGATCGACTGCCTAAGAAAAGCAGCAACAGAAGGAGAAGCCGAATTTGGCTCAGACATACGGGCATTCATCAAAAGAGACTTTTACGTCGATGATACTTTGAAATCCTTCGCAACTGAGTCTGAGGACATCAGCGTCATCAAGCGAGCACAAGAGATGCTCTCCCGCTCCTGTCTCAGACTGCATAAGATCACAACAAACAGTGCAGCTGTCATGAGCAAATTATCTCCGGAAGATCGTGCAAACAGCATCAAAGATCTGGATTTCTTGACGGACGAAGTGCCTATACAGCGCAGCTTAGGCATAAGCTGGAACATTCTCACAGACACTTTCACCTTTCAGGTGCAAGAGGACGACAAGCCATTTACACGCAGAGGCGTGCTGTCCACCATTAACAGCATCTTCGATCCTAGACAGCTGACCATAGAAAATGGAGAGTGGGATTCACCTTTACCAGAAAATATGAAAGCAGAGTGGCTGAAGTGGAAAAGTTCCCTCCAGTGCCTTCATGACCTACAGATTCCTTGCTGCTATACATCCCTCTCTCCATCTGCAGCTAGCTCAAGAGAGTTGTGTTTGCAGACGCATCAACCAAAGCCATCACTGCGGTAGCCTACCTGAAAGCACAAGATGGCCACTCTGAAGTCGGATTTGTCCTACAACAGTAGAGTTGTGCTAGGCTATGTCAACAATTCAATTTCAATTCAATTTTATTTATAGTATCAATTCATAACGAGTTATCTCGAGCCACTTTACAGATAGAGTAGGTCTAGACCATACTCCAGAATTTACAAGGACCCAACAGTTCTAGTAGTTTCCTCCAGAGCAAGCAACAGTGCAACAGTGGCAAGGAAAAACTCCCCTTTGGGAAGAAACCTCGGACAGACCCAGGCTCCTGTTAGGCGGTGTCTGACGACCGGTTGGGGATAGAATGAAGAGTGGCAATAACAGTCCCAAAAATAATAGTAGTTTGTAGTAGTTCTTTGCAGTAGTTCATGGCATAGCAGGGCACTGTGCAGCATTACAAGGCACAGCAGTCATAGCTGGGCACCGCAGATCGTGGCAGGGAAGGGAATGTGTAGCGGGACAATGAGCAAAGAGGATTCTATGTCTATGTGAGCAACAGAGTGCAATGCATCAGACAAGCTACTTCACCACAACATTGGAAATATGTCCCATCAGAGCTCAACCCAGCGGATCATGGCTCCAGATCTGTGCAGACTCGTTAAAAGACACTAATTGGCTGACTGGTCCAGTTTTTTTTTGGACTGCTGGGTAATTGAACGGTATATTTCCTGTTGACCTTGCAGACACACAAGAGTCACCGACAAGATTGTTTGTTCTGCTGTATCCGGACAAGTTATTATTTGCACTTGTTTAATGTTTTTATACCCACACAGAGGCAATGCCCATAAGTACAAACGTTATATTCAAAGGTTTGGGAAATGTATAAGCCGTTTTGTTCTTGGCAGTAACGGTGTTTGTTGCATGTGCGCAGCTAGCAAGTGTGTTTGTAGCATATACAACAAGACAAAATGGACTAAAAGTAGTTTTGTGTTCAGTTTTACAGCATAAATAAAGGAAAGGAGAAAAGGAATGAAGATCTTTTGCAACAACGTCCTTTGTTCGTCCTAGCCTGATGGTTGTAAGCTTGCTGGATAGCTGAGTAGCTCTACACTTAGTGAGGCCAGTACAACGGATCTTTCATGAGATGCAAGCATATCCATATATTGCGATGGACTTGTGATAAAATTGACCCTCCACGTCAGCAGGATTCAACGTCTTGTGGGGCATTGGTCTGCAAGGTATGTGTGTAAATTACCCTTTGTTGAATAGAGCTATTGACTGTTACTAATTGTACTGTTTCTTTAGTTTGCAGAGCTTGTCCTTAATGAGTTAGTGGATTTCAGTACCGATGAGGTTGCAACTACTCAGTTGAGAAGGGAAATAGTTTGCAGACCGGCAGTGGATTCAGGTTTGATTGTATTTTTATGTCAATGTATCATTGTGTCTGAGAAACTATTTACACTTGTGTAATGTATTAGAAAACCTGATGGAGCTATGCAGAGCATGTGACAATGCATGCCAATGTCCAGGAACAAATAAAGATGGTCAAGAGGACAGGGTTACCCAGTCATGTCCATCAAGTTCAAAAATTCTGTACACATTTACATATGTAATGTAAAAATATACTGCTATTATTATTATTATTATTATTATTATTATTATTATTATTATTTATTAATTTTATTTTTGTCAGATCCAGTGCACAATGTGCAGGTTGTGGTTTCATTGTGTGTGTGTGTTGGAAGACCACCTTTTGAACCAGAACTACTTTTGTCCAGCATGTACTTTATAAAAACGTGCCTCTCTCTTGCAAAGTAAAATCTGTTTGGCACAACAAGGTGTTCAGCTCCTCATACTGTATACTAGGCTACGAGGCAAGACAGGTTAAAAAGGAATAAGCTCATTAAAGAATATTAATAGTTACTTGTCAGAACTGTGTCAGAGTTTGATTTCAGAACAACTTTACATCAGTTTAGAAGGAATGATTCGATTTAAAGACACATTAAAATGCTTGGTTAATTCTGAGTCAAACTCAAGTAGGTTGACACTGTTTTATAAGGCTTTGTTTTGCAAATTCAAAGGTGTATATATACCTATATCCTATACCATATAGGCAACACAAAAGGAGAGCAATGACTAAATTATTAGACCAAGCATTCAAACTACGTTGTGTATTACCACTTTCTTGTGACTCGGTGGCAATTGTTTATTTCGACAATATTGGACTAGAAGTATACAAGTTATCTGTGAAAACAAATTTGTCAGTCACAATGTGTAACTTAGTAGGTGGCTATGATGAAGTAGTTAGTCAATTTGGCTGTAGGTGAAAGGAAAGAAACGTGATAACTATCAGGTATTTTACTACAGTGAGGAAAATAAGTATTTAAACACCCTGCTATTTTGCAAGTTCTCCCACTTAGAAATCATCGAATGGTCTGAAATTGTCATTGTAGGGGCATGTCTACTGTGAGAGACATAATCTAAAAAAGAAATCACAATGTATGATTTTTTAACTATTTATTTGTATGATACAGCTGCAAATAAGTATTTGAACACCTGAGAAAATCAATGTTAATTTTTGGTACAGTAGCCTTTGTTTGCAATTACAGAGGTCAAACGTTTCCTGTAGTTTTTCACCAGGTTTGCACACACTGCAGAAGGGATTTTGGCCCACTCCTCCACACAGATCTTCTCTAGATCAGTCGGGTTTCTGGGCTGTCGCTGAAAAACACAGAGTTTGAGCTCCCTCCAAAGATTCTCTACTGGGTTTAGGTCTGGAGACTGGCTAGGCCACGCCAGAACCTTGATATGCTTCTTACAGAGCCACTCCTTGGTTATCCTGGCTGTGTGCTTCGGGTCATTGTCATGTTGGAAGACCCAGCCTCGACCCATCTTCAATGCTCTAACTGAGGGGAGGAGGTTTTTTCCCAAAATCTCGCAATACATGGCCCCGGTCCTCCTCTCCTTAATACAATGCAGTCGCCCTGTCCCATATGCAGAAAAACACCCTCAAAGCATGATGCTACCACCCCCATGCTTCACAGTAGGGATGGTGTTCTTGGGATGGTACTCATCATTCTTCTTCCTCCAAACACGGTTAGTGGAATTATGACCAAAATAGAACTTTTTGGTTCTATTTTGGTCTCATCTGACCACATGACTTTCTCCCATGACTCCTCTGGATCATCCACATGGTCATTGGCAAACTTAAGACGGGCCTTGGCATGTGCTGGTTTAAGCAGGGGAACCTTCCGTGCCATGCATGATTTCAAACCATGACGTCTTAGTGTATTACCAACAGTAACCTTGGAAACGGTGGTCCCAGCTCTTTTCAGGTCATTGACCAGCTCCTCCCGTGTAGTTCTGGGCTGATTTATCACCTTTCTTAGGATCATTGAGACCCCACGAGGTGAGATCTTGCATGGAGCCCCAGTCCAGGGAGATTGACAGTCACGTTTAGCTTCTTCCATTTTCTAATGATTGCTCCAACAGTGGACCTTTTCTCACCAAGCTGCTTGGCAATTTCCCTGTAGCCCTTTCCAGCCTTGTGGAGGTGGACAATTTAGTCTCTAGTGTCTTTTGACAGCTCTTTCGTCTTGGCAATGTTAGTAGTTGGATTCTTACTGATTGTATGGGGTGGACAGGTGTCTTTATGCAGCTAACAACCTCAAACAGGTACATCTAATTTAGGAAAATAAATGGAGTGGAGGTGGACATTTTGAAGGCAGACTAACAGGTCTTTGAGGGTCAGAATTGTAGCTGATAGACAAGTGTTCAAATACTTATTTGCAGCTGTATCATACAAATAAATAGTTAAAATATCATACATTGTGATTTCTGGATTTTAATTTTTTAGATTATGTCTCTCACAGTGGACGTGCACCTACAATGACAATTTCAGACCCCTCCATGATTTCTAAGTGGGAGAACTTGCAAAATAGCAGGGTGTTCAAATACTTATTTTCCTCACTGTAACTAAGCCAAGGTAACGAGTTGTTTTAGATCAGCACAAAACCAAGTGTTTAGATTCGCAGCTGCTCCGTATCCGGTGGAATGTTGGGGTTAGACAAACATTTTTGCAGCAGTAGATCTGGGAAACAATTTGAAAATTGTCAGGAATAAGAAATGCATACCATGATAACATCTAAATAAATGTTGATAGATGTAACATTATAGTTTTAAAAATATTAAACAACTAATCCAGCTTCCCTGGCCAAAATGGACCATAATAATAACATTAAAAGAAATGTCTTGTGAATAAATGTTGATTAAAACAGCGGTTATTGGGCTAAAAATACCAATAATAGCAACGTTGTATCCAGCTTCTGTGCTGCAGCCTGACTGGCAGAAATAATTGTGCTGTAACCACGAAAGATGCTACCTATTAAAATACATAAGTTAAAAAAATGTGACCTTTTCGTGATGCCATCACAAACTGCTGTGAGACCGGGTTGGTATTCAAAACAAATGCAGTGTAAATTGCAATTTCCCCATTGGGGAACAACAAAGACTTTAAAACATTATATTTATAAATATTTAAAAAACATATTGATGTATATATTTGCAAATGTGTGGCAGCATGTACAGCTGTCTTTAATTTCAATATTAGATGGGCTCCTTATACAAGCCCTGTGGTTTGTTTGTCTCACCTAAAAATATAGAAATAAAGAAATGAATACAAACTACTGAAAATTACTGACACATTCTGTAAATAACAAACTCTATTATTTGTGGGCTAGTAATAAAATTATCAGCTCAGTTTTAATTGCATATCCCATTTAAATCTCCTAGCACAAACGAGTGTGAGACAGGTGACAGTTTATGGAACGGTACATTTTTAAAAGGCATTGCAAAACGGTATTTATTTATTTCGTAATAATTTCAATTTAAAATCTATACAATAAAATGTTACATGTGCTGCTTGTTACATGAAAAATATAAACAATTCATTCTACATCTCATTGTGATGTGTAACTTTTGTAGCTCGCAGTCTGCATAGCTGTAATCTCAAATCGCTGCCACTTTTAACATCGCGCTCAATGATGCCTATTAGCAGTCTGTCACAATTAGGCTCCTCCTTTGTAACTCTGCTGGCTGAACCAGACATCCCTGATAGAGTTAACCTTTCAAATAGGATCACAAAGACAAAAAATTATACGGGATTGTCAATTTACTAATTCTACAAGGGAAATTTCATATCCATAAAGCTAAATCGCGACCAGCTTTTACTCACTTCAGAAGTGAATTTCGAAATTTTTGTGAGTCTATCCAAATCATTAATAGTAAGAAAACTATTTATAGCTGATCTACTGCAAGATTTTAAGGAATTATAATTATATAGCCTTAGCCCATCTCACCTTGTCTGTATTGTATTTTGTTTTTGATGTTTATATTCAATCCACTTTTCTAACTTATTTAGTTGTATTTCTTTAATATTTTTATGTCCTTGTTTTTTTTATTTATTTATATATTTTTTTCTCTTAAGCTTATCTATATTTAATGCATGGAAAAGATTTTTTATTTTTTATTTATTTATTCTTTATTTTTATTTTGTATCTTTTTATATATTCTCCTGATGCCAACTGTTCAATAACTGTTTACCATGTTTGTAAAATTTAAAGATGATAATAAAAAAAAAAAAAAAAAAAGAGTTAACCTTTCTGTTTAGTGTTGCTCCAGAGATTATGGGAAATGTAGGCCTTTTACAGGAAACAAGATGACCAGACACGGGCCTGGCTGTAGCATTAAAATTCCTCTTTATTCAAGGTAACTTCCTACTGTACACATAGGCAACTTTTCACCATTTAGTGTAGAACTAGAGCAATCATCGACATTTCCGACAGCCCTTAAAGGCAGCAGAGGGGCCGAGAGTCTGGGCTCAAACTCACAAAAGCCCCTTTGTCATTTTTGTTTTTTTTACTTCTCGATATTGATTTTCCATCTTTTCTTGTTCTTTACTGTGAGATGGGCCTCATAACTAACACAATAGCCTGATACACAAACGGACTCACGTCATTTTTCCAGATATAAGCTATTCTTAAAAGGCAAAGTTAGCTTCCAAAACGTGACTTTTGTGTTTAACAGATAGTCTACTGAAATTTGACCATAAAAAAAAAACGTGTTTTCATATTTAGCCATATGTTCATGCTTTACTTAGTGCTTGAACTTAACCAATAGTTTAGTCTTGTATTTGCTAGGCCACTTTTAAAGGCTTGTCTGTTACGCATTTGTTAAATCCTAATTAGATTTATTCGATTAAACAGGACGGAAAAGTTTTGGGAGCAGGGAAATCCTTCAGTTTCCATTAGCAGGAGAAGGGCGACGAGGAGGGGGAGGCTGGACATTCTTCTCATACTGCAGAGCAGGCAGGGGGAGCTTCCTGCCACTACTCCTGTACCGCTTCTTTTTTACGGTAAAACATGAAATGTACAGGAAAGGACGAAGACTTTGTGGACGCGAACAAGCTCCTTCTCCCGGAGCAGGAGTTAAAACTCGCGGCGAGACCCACCATTGACCGGCAGCAGCCAGTTTTATTGTTGTAAAGGGAGATTTTCTGCAGCCCGAGGAACCGCTTCAGCCCCGCAAGAAAGGAGAAAAATAACAAAAAGTGATGTGTCGTTGACTTGGAGGACCGGGAAAGTAAACAGAAGAAACACCAATAAAAAGGTAAAACTGTGCGTTTACTGGTTTATAGTCAGGAAAACGTTCAATTAAACGGTGTGCTAGTCATAGCACGCGTATGCCTTTAGTATAAACTTTAAAGGATAATGAACAGATTTTACAGAGAAAAAGTTTCACTAAGAATCTAAGTCATTGTTCTTTTTGTTTCTTGAAGACAATCAGAACAAAAAGTGGTTTCAGAAAGTGATTGTGCTTTATTCAACTTCCTTTATCTAATCTTCATGTCAGTCACACTGGTTTCATACTTTGTTCCGTGATGGGTGCTGTAAATTAATGATGTAAAGTGAGTTAACGCTCTGAGGTCTAAGCCATTTTCCCAATATTTGGGTCGCCTGGTTTCCTTGTGTGGCTAATGCTTGCATAACCTCAACCCTGTTATGCACAAGTTATTGACATCATTTTTTCAGGACAACTTGGGTTATCAGGATATGTATGTGGCAGGGATGTCACATGCATGTATGTTATTATATGACTATATAAACAAAAGGACAAAAACTTCAGAAATGTATTAAAATCACACAGACTAATAAACAGGACTTTTGGCTTTTGCAACTTGTTCGTTTAAGTCTTTGTAATCAGTGGAAACAAAGAAACGCCCAGAAAAGTCTGTATGCTTTTATCCAAAAAAGTAAGTTGTGTCCTCTCCAATGCAATTTCTGTCTGCTATGAGACAGGAGGCCAAATCAAACTCACGTCCGAGGATGCTTAAATGACCTGCATCTATGCTCTGAGAATCTCTAAATTATTTATTAGGCTACATTTAGGCTGTTATTCCATTATTTTAGCTTGTTAGTTCCAGGTTAGATATATGTAGCAGCAAAGTAACACAGTCAGGAAAGTGGCATAATCTGTAACATTGCAGAAGAAAACACCAAAGAAGAAAAAGTTAGTCAGGAAGACAGACTGTGATTGGTCGACACATTCACCTGACAAGATTCTGGCAGTCAAAATGTTTGGGGCTAATGGTAAACAGTGGAGTTAACATTCTGGTATTTTTGAGCAAAGTCTCTGTACTTCAAGGTTGGATTACATGCTGCTAGTAAGCCTAGGATAACACAGAAGGTCTCTTTGGAAAGGCCCAGATTTATTGTTATGCTTGGGCCAATGTATGTAAATGTTAAACCAAGTGTGATATCAAGCCAAGCACTGGAAAGGACTGGCATACACACTTGTCTCAGCCTCTATCAAGGGGGACTGATGAAAGAGCCCATAATGAGAGTGTAGACTCCCAACCTCATGGTGGCGGTAATGCACTAAGCCACATTTTTTATTCCTGCAGTGAGTTTATAATAACTTCTTTGGTTTAGGTGTTTAAAGTTTGACTCGTCTTTTTCCGCTCAGTTCTTTCGTCAACTTGAAATCCGAAATGTTTCCATATCGGCGTTGCAGTGTCAGTTTTCTTTGAGACTAACTCTGCCATATGTCATCTTGTCACCCCAAAAACGCATTTCTAGTACTATAAGAAATTACTTTCTAATAAATAATGTGGCCGTCCCCCCTTCCACTGCTACTAAAATGTGATCTCCTTCATAACGGAGAATTGGCAGTAAATTGCTTTTAGCTTGTTTAAAGACAATCATAACATTGTTACTCATGTTGTAATACTGCTTATTGGGCCATTCTGCCAAACCAGGCCCATTTCCTTCACCAGGACAATGTATGTTTAAATGTGCACAAATCTGCACGAAAATTAGCATTAGCAAAGTGTCCTGCACATTGATCAAATTTAAAATACATAATTTACAAAATGAATGAAATCTGAAAACACTGAAAAAAGGCATTTGTTACACGCCTACTTTCTAACGCTACACTTTTCCATAAAATACAATAATTGATATCCTTCCTAAATCTTATTTTTTGCATTGATGTGTGACTCCATATCACATATGTGCTTTAAATAAACAATCTGTATATTCTTCTTTATAATAATGTATACTTCATGGGCTGCGTTCTGGCTGTGCCGTGGAGCCTCTTGTGACTCGCAGATTTTTATTGTCTCTACGAGTACTTGAAAGAACAATCATGTTTATTAAGCAAGTATCTACCTTCCACTTCAAACACTACCACGATTAAACTCCATGCATGTCTCACTAAGACCGATCGACTCATTTGTAAAACTACTCACACATGCGCAACCTGCAAACTTGATTATTTTTTGGCTATGGATTATTTCATATTATTTGAAAACAGGGAGGGACCAAGGGTGACAAGTCAACTGCGTGGGTAACGTCATCTACACTTGTGTGTCTCGCGTTTGTAGCCTCCCACTCATCAACCGCACATAACTGTTGCACAGGGCTGTTGTTACCATGTTTCAGTGAGAATCATGATGTTGCAGTCCATAATAAATTCACAAGTGTTTTTTTACTTTAAAAAAAAAAAAAAGTTTTAAAATTGTTTAATTAAAGAACATGGGTACATTACAAGTATGTGCATATACAAAAAGTCAATACCAGAGATGCATATACAGAAAAAATAGATGTAGAAAATAAATAAAAATGTACAAAAAAATGTAGAAGATATTAAGTCTGGCCGGTGAGGGGAAGAGATTTTTTGAAAACATGAAGATATTTTTATTAAATAACATTTGAGAAACCAGTATAAACTGAACATCAAAGAACAATATTTACTATGCAAATTATTAACAACATACCTAAGTATAAATAAATAAATAACCAAAGCTAGAACACTTCTGTTTTCTTTGTAACAAAATACTGTTGAAAAACCAACAGAACTAAACTCCATTGTAATAATGATAATTTGAGGATGTTGACAATTCTTCTTCAATCAAGTTCTCTTACATTTGACAATTTCCAAAATGATTGAGTAAATTTGCTTGTAATTTAATTTCCAGTAATCTTTATTAGGGTTGTGTCTAACCATCCCAATATTGACATTAATTATTACAGCCTTATGATTTGTAAAAACTGCAGGTTCTATCATCACTGAGTCCACCTTATTCTTTATGTCTGATGAGACCAACCAGAAATCTTTGGGGGATTGGTGAGATCTATCCTTGTTATTCCAAGTATACTGTATATGTTTTGGTTTGGGTGTTTATGTCTCCAGATATTAATTAGGTCCAATCAACTACTTATATTTCCTAATTTATTTGTTGCTCTGTCTTTGGGAGGCCATCTATCCATACTATCATCCGTTACTGTATTAAAATCTCCCCACCATATAACTTTAGCTGAAGGGAATAACATTAAGATATGATTTATTTTACATTCTACTGTACTGTCTATTATTGGTCAATGTCTACAAGAAGAATTATCCATCTACCATCTGTATGAGGTGCTTGATGACATGACCCTTAAACTTTCCCTGCAGTATAACGACCCCTGCTGAACTATGGATGCCAAATGAAAACCACACATCTGTTTCTGAAGCATGAGTTTCTTGGATAAAATAAAAATTGGGACCTTTACTCTGGCAACATAAAAATAAACTTTTTCTCTTCAACTGGTTTGTAATACCCTTGGCATTGACAAATAAAACAGAATTGGACATTTAATAACACGAACAGATAAAAGACTCTCTCTAGACTTTTAAGCTTTTTTGGTCAATAGCAGGAATCACTGCAAGTGTTGAATATTGGTTGCCCTAACAGAACACTTTAGGCTACTCCATTATGAACTAGAAGAATATTATTATCACATATCTCCGTTTGCTTATTAAAATTGTTTGTCATTCTATTTTAATGTCTTTCCTGTTAATAAATTCCTTATTTTCCACGAAGTAGGCCTTTTCTCCTCTCTAAATCGCCGCTTCCACGGCAGACCATAAATGACTGCGGCTGTCTCTGTCAGCTGTGGTCAGATCTTCTTTAAAGTGGAGAAGGTTGTTCTTCAAGTAGTCATTCCTATTGGATCCTCTCCATAACACATCCCTGGCTGTTCTGGATATGAACCTGATCATTATTGATCGTACTGGTTTTCAGTAACCTAGTGTAGACTAAGTAATATATAGGCTTTCAATGTAGACATAGAAACAGGAACAGAGAAATGCCCGCAGTGAATCCGTGTTAATTTTTTTTTTTTTTTAATCAATCAACCTAATTTTGATATGCTACATCTATACATCAAACCGATATGCATGTTATTTCAGAAGTGAAAGAATGTTTTTTGTTGTGGATTTGCTTTTCATCCTGACTGAAGGAGACACTTCCCTTGCTCGTCTGCTACAGATCCACTCATGACAACGTAGCCGGCTGATTCAACTGAGTCACTCACTCAGGGACTGAGTCCCATGGTCTGCGGGCTGACATGTTTTGTACTGTCGCATGGACCAAATTGCATTTTAATATAATACATTTATACACCAAACCTACAGTAGGCCTAAGCTACATGCTGTATGTTATTTCAGAAGTGAAAGAATGGCTTTTGTTGTGGTTTTGCTTTTTACCCGGACTAGAGACTTCACTCGCTCGTCAGATCCTTTCATGTCAACGTAGCTGGCTGATTTGCGCGACTGAATGACTCATTTGGCGACTCATGAGTCCCATGGTCAGTGACCTTGCAATGTATAGATCTGAGTCTGTGGGTCGGGAAGTTCCTATAACCTGTCTCGGACTGTCTCTATGCTCTATGCTTGAATTGATTTGTTGAGTTGTGGTTACCTATAACATTGTAAGTTATAAAGTGTTTGGCACCTAAGATGGCTAGGACTAGTAGTAGCTAATGTTGCAAGAGGCGCTGTTATTAGGGATGGGCACAATTAATTAACGATCGATAATTGATCATTAAGAATTTCGTTGATCACGTTAATTTGTTATTGATTAAATCAATGCTTTGTGTAGTGTAAGTCTTGAAGCGGAGGGGCGGGGAAAAAAACGTTAGATTAATTAACTGTACTGTCCCGCAGTACTTGTCCTTGCAGTATATTAAATCGTTTTTGACCTAATTATTTTGCACTGAAATGACACTCGTCTGTCGGCTCTGACAGCGCTGCATCAGCGCTCTGTGCATGTCCTCGCACGGAGCGCTGAACATCGGAGCTCAGCTTCGCGGCTGAGACACAAATAGACTATTAGTTTAAAGCTTTTACTATTAAACACAAAAGGCATGTCCACTTTAATATATACTGTATATTTAAACATATATGTTGTCAAGATCAGTGCCTCGCTGTGTTGCATTAACTCTGAAACTTTCTCTTTGAGTCCCTCACATTTTCCGGTTAGTCCATGCATGATGGTGTGGCGTGCTGGCGCTGTATATTACCAAGTTCTTAAAACCTCAGCCCTCCATAACAGTAATGGGCCTCATATCCTGAGCAATAAAGTCAAAAATTCCTTTCCGTGATTTTATTTTTGCGTTTGGATGGTAGAGGCTTAACATCCAGCGTGGTATGGGTGTGTCTGGGGAACGCTACCGTCGTGGAGGGTGGATGCGCCTATAGTTATAAAACGATTATTAGACTATAAAATATGCCAATTTTGATATGTTCATATAGCCTACTCAAAACAGACAGGGCAACCTAATGCAGACAAGTTAGCTTACCGTTTTTCGGTGATACGCCATGTTTGTAGTCGAGCTGCGATATGCAAACTGTTACTTGCAAACTTTGCATTCGACTTTTTTCCGTTTTCTATTTTTGTAAAATGCCGCCACACTGCCAATGTCTTCGACATGGTTGAGGAGGACTGACTGTAAATTAAACACTCACAATAAATATTCAGCAAACCACTAAACCATGGCTTTCTAGTTCTTTCTTCAATCTGTCCTCAGTGGGTTGGGCTAATCCAAAAAAAAGTGAAAACAAGTGGGGTGTTCTGAAGACAGACTGTTACCTGTGAAACAGGGGTGCTCTAAAAACACCCCCATTAGCAATTAGTGCTTTCCACCCATAGACCGTAACGGTCTATGTTTCCACCAATACATTGACTAGTCCAGTGGGAGATTACAGCCCTACGGTTTTGATTTTAAAAGTAATCATGAAGAGGTCACGGCAAAGTGTGGCGTGGGACCATTTTGAGTTAAAAAACGACTTAGTTCACTTCAAACACTGCAATCCTGTGTACATGTATAAGTAGCCTACAACACGGCCACGACTCAAATGATGTAGGCTACCACCTGGTTAATGTTGGTGGCGGCGCATCCTGCTCTCAGTCTCAACCTAGCATCAAGTCGACGTTAGCACAGCCCGGGAGAGAGGAGGCTGTGTTGTCTGACACAGAAGAGGGGAGTGCTAACACTAGCCAATCAGTCTCCTCAGAGCGGGTGTTTTCGGCGGCTGGACCGACGGTCACCAGGTAGCGGTCGTGTCTGACCCCAGATCATGTCAACATGCTTAGCTTTCTCAACAAAAATCAGTAGACTGGTGCAGAGGTTGTACATGAGTTACTAGTTTTTTTATTAGGCTTTGTTAAGTAGCCTAATTAATTGTTATGTAGGCTTATCTCTCTCACTCTCTTTCTTGATCCGTGCCTTGGATAGATTTGAGTTACATTTTACAAAACCTGCCAGATCTAAGTATTATTATGTTTTTGGTTAAGTTATTTTTTAACATGATTCTTTTTTTTATTATTATTTATTATTTAGGAAAAAACAAGGGTCTTTTTTAGCCTAACCGAACGACCAGTTTAACTTAAGTTGTTTTTCTTGTAATAAAGATCTCATTGACGAAAAACACGCTGTATTTTTTTATTTTCATTGGATTTTTAATTCATAAAAAGTTAAATAAATAATTAATAGTTTTAGAGTCGACAGCCTCATTGGTTTGGTCTGCTATTTCATTATTATTTAATTATCTTCTCAATGACAACTGTGATGATTGTGTTCTGCAGCTCAGAGAGCAACGGTTCATTGCCATTTTGGCTTGGATGTGTTTTCTCTTTTTGAGTGACGTTACCGTCACCTTATCGTTGTGGTTTATGTTTCACGGGCGTGGTAGGAGAGGAATTGCAATCTTCACCATATCCTGCTTGAGAAGCATAAGAGTGAATCTCACTTATGTTCCATTTTTTTTTTATAATTACAACCTCCATATCTTCCAGTCACGGGAGTTCGTCTTCACCCAAGTTGTCCATCGTTGACATGTGGTAACATTAGCTTTGTTTACAGCTAGAAACAGATAACTCCACCACTTGTAGTCTCAGATGCAGGCGTTAAATATACTGCTCAAAAAAATAAAGGGAACACTAAAATAACACATCCTAGATCTGAATGAATGAAATAATCTCATTAAATACTCTTTTCTTTACATAGTTGAATGTGCTGACAACAAAATCACACAAAAAGTATTAATGGAAATCAAATTTATCAACCCATGGAGGTCTGGATTTGGAGTCACGCTCAAAATCAAAGTGGAAAACCATACTGCAGGCTGATCCAACTTTGATGTTATGTCCTTAAAACAAGTAAAAATGAGGATCAGTAGTATGTGTGGCCTCCAGAGATGGCAAAAGTACTCACTTTCCGTACTTAAGTAGAAGTACAGATACTTAAAAAAATACTCTGGTAAAAGTGGATGTACTGATTTAACTTCTTTACTCAAGTAAAAGTAACAAAGATCAAGCTTGGAAATTTACTTAAAGTATAAAAGTAAAAGTAGCCTTGCGAATGACAACCATTTTTTAATGCAAAGCTACCTGGACCTGCAAAGCTACACACACGCTAGAGAGCACGCTGAGGACATGGAGAACACGGTCTTTATATAGCAATGGCTACATAATAAATAGATATCTGCCAATAGGCCTAAAACATAACATATATGATTATTATGACAGAAACTGGGACTCCAGGTTAATAATATTTTGACTCATTAGCAAGATATGAATTCAGCTGTGATTCTGTGAGAATTCACAGATCCAGTTTCTATTTTTAATCTTCCCCCTAACATTTAAATGAATCTACATGTATGTGTGTGTGCTCAAATATGGCTTCTGGAAAAAAAATTAAGGATTAAAATATGAATTACTAAACAGACATTAATTCTAAAAAACAATTCTAAAACCAAGTTTTTTTAAATGTCACTTAGGCTGATTAGGCCAATAATGTAAAATCAAAACGACCAGCTAACAACTTAGAGTAAGAGCTTGGTTTTCAAGCTCCTGACACGCCGTGACCAACTAGCAGAAAGTTCTATGAGAATGTGCTGAATAGCTTCAAAAGGTGCATTTGGTCACATGTGAATAGTTTTATATTTACATTTTAATAATCTTCAGTGTTGTTATAACAGAGGTTGTTAAACTGAATGATCCAGTTTTAAGTCACATTTTAACAGTCCTTTTAGATCCACAAATATGTTGTGCTGTTGTACAGTTCTTAGTTGAAAATCCCTTGCCTCGACAGTTGAAATTTGGTCTTGACTAAGACAACAAAATCTGTAAAAATACTGTTCTCTTAATAGAACCTCAACTAACACACCATCCCTTTCCAGAGATTGTATATCCTTGATCAGTGGATAAAGAAATGCATCTTACCCAAACAGTTTAACATCAACACTCTTTCCCAGAGCAGCCAGCTGAATGAATGGCAGGGAAGAGCGAAACTTAACTGGTAAATTGAGCACAACCCAATAAACAGCAGTAATCTTATAAATTTTTCTGGATGTCCACAATGGGTTACATACTTTAAAATCATCAATGTACAGGCCTATATAAATACTTGTCTCTTGCATGCCAAAAAGTTTTTTTTCTTTGAAGTACATAAAACATCTTGACCTGTATTGACCAGGTTTATCTACTTTAATAAACATTAACTTGTCTAAAAAATCAGACCGTCCCAGTAAATTCTCTAGAGTGAAGTGGTGTTTAAAATAGAGATTTCTCCTGTGATTAGTGATACTTGCCAAAGGGGGCAGGACAAGGTATTAACTCTGCAGGGTGCCCAAACTTTTGCAGACACCATTTTTTTGTTTTTTTGTTATTTTGAAAGTGTAACTGTTTGAAATAAAATCAAACTTTTTGTGACATATTATACGAATGTCTAATCTGTCATTTGATGGCTTTTGGAGATTTTTTCCATTTTTTCTTGGCTTCTTTATGCGCATTAATACTAATTTTTACCTGGGGTGCCCAAACTTTTGAACCCCTCTGTACCTATAAAGGAAAGGTTATAATCCATAGCCATTGTATTACGATGCATTAGTTTTGTTTGTGTACCTAAAGTGCCTAAACTCTAAAGTGATTGTAACGAAACCAGCAAATGCCTTGATAAAATGACACGGTATATAATATACCAATGTTGAATATATATACAGTATATGTGTGTGTGTGTGTGTGTGTGTGTATTAAAGTGTTAAGAAGAGAGGAATACGGTGGGGAAACAATAATAGTTAGCATTAAATGACTCGTGTATTGCTCCTCATGTTCCCGGAGGCCTGCAGTACACCGCGCGACCCTGGTCTATCCGACCAGAGATGTCCACCGTTAGGTACGCAGCAGTCGGATAATGTCTTAGCCTGTTCCCCTTTGTGCAGCCCCAAATCCCCCAATGATTGCGCTGTACACATACAAATAAAGATAAGGGCCTCTGATATAATATAGAGAGTTGAAAATTCAAAAAAGGTAGCTATTTAATCATCAATTTACCCCTAGATACCGTCACAGCTGGCAAAATCAAGCTTACAAACTACCTAGCAGGAAATCTGTCATCTACCAAGTTAAAAATATATATAATTACACTGTGCACATACAAATAAAGATCAATATATGCATCATAAAGGGCAGTTGACAATTTAAAAGAGGTAGCTATTTAATCAATTTAACTCAGAAGTTACTCAATGGCCAGCAATGGAAATGAATCATGTCCAACGCCGCAGAGTGGAAGTTTGGAACTATGCGAGGCTGCGTACCCCAAAAAGAGTATAACGGCCAAAAGAGTATAACAGAGTCCAATGGGAGTTTCGCCACTCTGTCTTTCACTATCACTCTAACTTACCTCAAAAAGGCAGGGACAATCAAATAAATTCACAACCGGCAGCAAGTTGTTTGCAGTAGCCCAGTGGGCAGCATCACCACAGGGCTAGCAACAGAGTAGCTTCTTAGCCATTACTAGCAGGGAGCTAGAGAACTTCAAGCTACTGTAGGTGGGCATGGTTTCAGCAACCAGGCTTCATTTGATTCCGCCCGTTTCGCCTCAACTCCACTCACACTCCACCTCTTGACGTCAGCACTGCAAAGATGGAGAATTGAGCTTCATTTAGTCTATTTAGAAACCAATGGGTGATGTCTGAGACGCTCTGTCCATAGTTTTAACAGTCTATGGTTTGGGCAAACCTCCAACATGAATTGAAGCTGAGCCGGGGCTATTGTCCTATGTCACTGTCTTACTGACATTCTGAGAAGAACTGTGCCTGATACATGAATTAAGACAAGACGGCTATGATGGTGTGTCTGCCCTCAGGCCAAGCAACAATAAAGCTATGAATCAGGTCAGAGTGAACATGAAACGTTTCCCCAGTTAATATAAAACACAAGAGGGGATGTCATTTACTGCTCCACAATCATTATCAGATAGATAATTTGAAAAACAAACATTTACATTACATATACATCCTCTGCAGCTTTGATTACTATATGAGTCAAGATGACAGTTTATGCAGGAGCTACAGGTCATGTGATTGTCTATCCCATGTTTTAATGTCATGTCTGAATCAGCTGTCTGTGTCATCATGTAAAGATTTGGTTACTTTATCAAGCAAGTCTAGGCACTGCTGCAGCAGATTAACACACAGTAGGTATGTCCTCATAGTTTATTTTGTTTAACTGGACTGTCTTTCAAGGATAGTATGCACATAAGGATGTCCTCTGCAATGTAAAAAAGCTAGAGGGAAAGTCATATTCTGCCTCCAACTTATCTTTCTATAATCACAGAGAAGAAGGGAAACATCACCCAGCAATTCACCCTGTTGTTGCTTAAGTCGCAAACAGTGAAAGGGGAAATTGCAGTCTTAAGTATTTATGTCGTTGGCGGTTGGCAGAGTAAACACTGTTAAAGCAGTTACGCTAGCGAACAGGTATGAAGGAGTGGCTCAGTCCTGAATGGTTGCCAGATCCACCTGTCGGAATGAGGGAATAGGGGTAGATTTAAGTCAGAGACACTCAGTGAAAAAGACAAACGTTGCTTTACCTCCTACTTTTTCACTTGGATTGATTTTAGGAAATATAGAGGAATTTGAGAAGACAGGTAGGAGCATTTTAAAAACTTCTTAGCCAGTTTTTGATAGTGATTCTAAAAGATTTTAAAAAAATCTCAATTTGAACTGAATTAGTTTCACTGTACTCATTCTTGTGTATATTGTTGTATCTGTTGGCATTGGGCTTAGTACTTATATTCCTCCTTTCTCTATTTTCAACTTCTCAGCAAAAGTGTTTGATAAAAGACAAATATAAATTAAAAAAGCTTTGACCAAAAACAATAACAACCAAAAATTAAGCCAAAGATTAAATGAGTGATGACCAAAGAATGTGGTAGTGTAGACATTCATGTGCATACATGCAATTAAAGATTGCCAGACAACTGACTTTGGTGTTACAATTTAGATTCTGAATCATTTTTACATGCCAGTTTACAGTGTATGTCAGAGTTTAGAGTTACAGTGAACAAACTTAATTCACCCTTTGAAAGTATATGCAGGGACTAAAGTTATCCTGTCAATTGGATTACAGAGAGGTCACGTAGTATGAGATCAATGTAGATCCAAAGGGGAAAAAATACAATCTACTTGGATTTAGGCTACCACGCAATATATATAGTGTGTCATTTGTGCATTTTTCTCCAGGGGTGGTATACCAAAAGTCAAACAAACATGTACTAAGGTATTACACCAGTGTATTTAAATAAATAAAGACTTTATATGTATGTAGGTTTATTTAAGGTACTTCAATTAGGGCAAATTATTTATAATAATTATCTTATAATAATTATCTTAATACTATGTATTATGTTGATGGACAAAAATAACCAAAAAGTGGGAAAAACGAAACCCTGTTTACACAGTAAGATTAAAAATAATATGGCCATATTAAAATGTACCTTTTGTACATACAGTACATTTTCCTTTTAATACACACTTTGTCTAAGGTTATTTGCTGTGGTATGCCAGCTGTTTATGTATGCATGTCAATGAGTCCCTTCCTTTATGTCCAACTGGCTAGCCTATGAAAGGTCTCAAAGGTCCTATGAAAATTTCACTTTCTGAGGTTTTTTAACATTAATATGCGTTCCCCCAGCCTGCCTATGGTCCCCCAGTGGCTAGAAATGGTGATAGGTGTAAACCGAGCCCTGGGTATCCTGCTCTGCCTTTGAGAAAATGAAAGCTCAGATGGACAGATCTGGAATAAGGGGCTAGATTCCAGATCTGTTACCTCCCTTTTCTCTGCTTTGCTCAGAAATGGCATGTCCTAAGGAAAGCTCATTTTGGGGACTGGCCCTAGTGGCTGTAATTCTGCACCAAGGCGGAATTTCAGGAAAGAGATTCTAGATGCAGTATTAGGGGACCACTAAGGCCTATATAAAAGCATTCAAAAGCAGCAAAATGTTATGGGACCTTTAATAAGAGGCTCAGTGGCAGATGCAGAACGTGACAGAAAAGTGGGCCTGGATTAAGTTGAGGTGGGCTTGAATCCAGAGATGGAAATTAACAAAGTACAAATACTTCATTACTGTACTCAAGTAGGTTTTTCAGGTATTTTTACTTTACTTTACTATTTATTTTTTTGGCGACTTTTTACTTTTCCTCCTTACATGTTAACACAAATATTGGTACTTTCTACTCCTTACATTTTACAAAATTGGCTTGTTACTTTAGTCCTGTACAAAAGGTCGCCTATCAGGTGTGATTGTGAATCGGAGAATAGCGCGGACACTCGCCTCACACCGCGAGCGGGCGCACACGCCACACAGAGAAAAAAGTGAGAGAAAAGAAAACGTAACTAGCTGTCTGGAGGATAAACAGTTGAGATTGTGTGCGTCTTTGAGAACTGTAAGTCATATAACATACAGTATGTTGTCAGTTCATTTAAGCCCGTTGTTGTATTGGTCTATAGTTCTGGCACATGTTCTTTGTGTTAGCTAGGTTGCACCTGGCTGTTGATTCAATATAATGGCGATTGTTGAACGCCCTTCCTCATTAAGATAATGTAATTAATAGTGGGTTTATTGTTATTTACTAGCATATATAATTCCTATGCATTGTGTATGGTAGCCTTTACAATGTTATTTATTTCTTTTATTACTACACACAGCCATAGCAGAGCTACCCACGCCCATGTTTATACTGATGCTTGATTGTAATAAAGCATCAACAGAGAGAAGTTATCTCCGTCTGTGTTTTAAAGACACACCTGGGCCGAAGTTGGAAACCAGAATCAGCTTTAAATACAGTCCTAATCTAGTCCTCACTAAGTTTAAAATAATTTCACTGGAGTTAGTTATTATTTTTGCGTCATCAATACCAAATTGAATCTAATTGGATGGGAATATACACAGACTTCTCACAAAATCACACTTGAATTTATATCTTGCTACTCGGTCAGAATCTTATTAACCTGGAGTCCCAGTCTCCGTTACAATAAATAAGCTATATGTTTTAGGCCTATTGGCAGATAGCCATTTAAAATGTAGGCAATGGCATATAAAGAATAAAGAGCCTTTTTCCATGTCCACTGTAGTTTCTCAGCGTGCTCTCTAGTAACATCTGTCTGGTCCAGGTAGCTTTGTCAATCACAAGGCTACTTTTACTTTTATACTTTAAGTAAATTTCCAAACCTCTACTTTGTTACTTCTACTTGAGTAAAGAAGTTAAATCAGTACTTCTACTTTTACCAGAGTATTATCTGTACTCCTACTTGAGTACGAGAAGTGAGTACTTTTGCCATCTCTGCTTGAATCTAGGGGGGTCCCAAAATCAAAGCAGTTGTCCCCGAATCCAGGAAATATGAGGCTTACTTGTAGTTGTGAGAAACTTTCAATCTGCCAGACCCCAGTGGTGTAGTCTAATGTATTGTAGTGGGTATGCTGTACTATATTTGTTTGCGCCAAGATGGGGGGCCACATCATAGTAGTGAGGTCTGGGTGTAAATGGAAATGGACTGTTTTTATATAGCGCTGTTTTTATTATAATGTGTGCAAATTCACCATTTGCACACATTCATACGCTGTGGCCGAGGCTGCCACCTGCTCATCAGATACACATTCACACACCAATGGTGCAGCATTGGGGGCAACCCGGGGTTCAAGGACACTTTAACATGGACTGCGGGACCAGGGATGGAAAATTTTGTGCATCAAAGACTTGCACTCCTGCATTCTGACACCATGCACCAATTTACGTTGGAAAATACCTTTAATTAGCCTATGCGAAGAAAAAAACAGATGACAATTCAAAATATATCAAAATAATAACGCAAAGTATGTTGTTACATGTCATTGCGCATTTTTTAGTTGGTATATGGATATCCTGCAGATTTCTTAGTTGGGCTACTGCATACCTACATGACGTAGACTACACCACTGGCTGGGACAGTAAAACACAAGCTCCTTACACTGTGGCCATTTTCGAAATTGCCTAGTATCTATTATTTGAATATTACAATAAATAAATTAAATTTGAGTGGTATTAGAAGAAGACTGATACTGTAGCTCTAATATAGGCCTACGTGTTATAATTTATTTACAAGACTGTCAAAGGGAGATCTTTCTGCCCTGTCAGACGCTGCTCCCTCTCCTCTGCCTGCTCCGTGGCCTGTGTGTATGAGTGACAGCCCGGTCAGAGTGCTTATTACATTACGCCCGCAATCTCTTGTGGAGCATTAGAACTTTGAAAAACCACAGGTTCCAGTTAATCTTATAATATATATGTGTGTTATTTAAGCAAAAGGAGAAATAAACGCATCTTGTCTGCAAGTCTCCTAATAGAGCTCCAGGCAGCTCACAGGAGGCCTCCAAAGGTGGACAGGCCAGGCAGCAAGCCATCGACCCTCAAAGGCACCCGCCGGCTGTCACATCAGACTGTGGGGCTTCTGAACTCTGACACTTTCGGATCAAATTTGCAATTAGCCATCATTTTTGTAAAACGGACCATATTTGAGCTCTAGTTAGTTGATTTCTCGCATAAAACAGCAGACGAACAATGTATAAAGTTTCCTGTTGTTGGCCACAACAGCAATCCATGGTTGTTATAATTGTTGCAACGCTTTTCACACCAACACACTTAACTTTGAATTTCTGATTGGTCGGACCAGCTTTCCCACAGCTCCGCGCATGTAGAGGCTGAACCACAGCATGTTTAAAGCTACATGGGACTGTTCCATTCATAAGAGAGCCATTTATTACATACAAGAGGCTGGGACCAATAGTATCAAATAGGTGTTTTTGTGTGTGATGCAATATCCATCAATGCTGACAGGGCCAAAGGCATAAAAGAATTCAGAGAAGCAGGGCATGGGATTGATTTCAAAGGGTCATGATCAGTAGGTGAAAAACAGGATCTGATCGTGTCAACCTCGTTCCTCTCTGCTTTTCTACACTTATTCCTTGGATGTTTGTAATTCTTGTGGGAATGATTATGGAGGTGGGGTATAAAAATGGATTGCCCTGTTGGACTGAGGACCAGTTCCCTGACTTGTGTAGGGTTTGTTCTTAAGTGAGTCATGCTCTAACATTAGACAAGCTCCGTGATGATCGGAGCAGCTCATGAGGTGGGTTTATAGAAGGTGATAAGGGAGAGTAGGTAGTAACTGACAATGGGGGCCTGCAGGGGTAGCTCATAGGGGTAACGTATGGTTCTACTGCTGTAGAGGAAGAGGGGTGTGACTGGGGCATGTGCTTGTGCATGCGTGCGCAAGATGTAAAAGGCGAATTTAAGAAGATATGTAAAAATCAAAAAAATACCATTAGACCTCTGAGGGTTAAAGCCTTTTTTTAAAGTGTTGGAAGCTCACACCCTCAGACATCCTCAGACTAGTCATATAAAAGTCATACAGTACCAACTAGGTTAGGTTCAAAGTACTAAAATGGCTATCAAAACAATTATCAAAATAATTACTAATAAACAAATAAACTGTGATTTCATGTAAATTAGGCCCCCTCTTAAGGGAAACCACTTAAAAAGATCAATAAATGATCGCCATCGGGCGCTGTCAAGCACGGGTAGAGTAGACGCGCCAATGCCAACATTATTACATATTTATCCATTAAATTTGTTTTAATTGTCTGTTTAGCTCCTTGTTCTGTTTAGAATTTGTTTTTATAATGTGTTTTTTAACGACATAACTATATATGGTTACTTGTGGAGCACTGCTTTGATGCACAGTTAGGATGCATAATGTAGGTTGTAGACGCTTAGTTCAGGAAAGCGTTTTGAGAAGGAGGGTTGGTTTGGTTGATTTGGTTTACTATGTTTTCTCCCTTTTCTCCATATTGTTTTTAAGTTGTGTTAGTATTCTTGTCAGAAGGTCTTGTACACAGAGTCTCATACTGCACAGGGATCAAAGCAAATTTATTGCGTGCACATTTTGGGATCATGGTTGATATTACAGATTACATTGCATAAAGAGACCCATCTAGATGACAATGAACATCTAAAGTTAAAAAAAGAATGGGGGGGGGGGGGCAGGTCCACTATTTGTTTTTCACTAGTAATAGCATAGGTGTAGGCGTCATAGTTCACAAATCTCTGAGGTCGAAGTTGGGGCTTACACATCAGGCAGATATGTAATAATTAAAGGGGACACTCTCCCTGGTCGTCGATTTCTACACCAAGGTATTTTGTTTGTTTTCACCCCACCACTCGGCGGTATACATTTTACTCAAAAGTGCACAAATCATCCTATAGGATTGACTATTTGTTTTACCTCTAAACGTGCCCTTCATAGGGTTTTTTCTTGCTCCATTGGCAAGATCATTATCAGTGATTACTCGCCAGTATTTTTGGTCATATCCAGCAGAGCTCAAAGCAATAGTGGGCAATGGTGCTTTCCAAACTACTTTAAAAATCCTAATTTTAAAACATATCTTATTGAACAGTTTAATTATTTCATTACCAAGAATACCACTACAGATCTGTCACCCAGTTTGCTTTGGGAAACTGCTAAGGCCGTTATTCGGGGCTCTACCATATTGTTTTCCGTCAATCTTGAGAGAAAACAGGGCCGAACAACAGCTTTTTGAAGATCAACTAAACAAATTGCTGTGATAATTTAACCTTAGGCCTTTAGAAGGCCTGAAGCTCCAAACTGACTTTACCACAGCAGCTCTGAACACTTTAATTTGGCAACAAGCCAAGCAAGTATTTAATAAATTGAATCAAGGGAAATGCTGGCTCCCAGGTTATTCCAGTTATAAAGAACAGTGCTGGTCCAAGAGTCCATAGCAACATCGATATTAACAACTCATTCCTTGATTTATATGTACACTTCTTTGTAAAATTCTGAATCAGATCACAGTTCTGAGGACTTGATGCATAATTGTTTATCATCTGTCAAACTCCCTCAAGTTTGAATCTCAGAAAGAGATGCTAAATAGGCCTGTTACTCGTGAAGAACTTATAGAGGCTAAAGTGATTTACAAAATAACAAGGTCCCAAGACCTGATGGGCTGACCCATGAATTTGATAAGGCTTTTAGAGACCTGTTGTTGGCCCTCTTATTAATATGCTATCCCATTCCTTTGATTTTGGGTCTCTCCCTGACACTATGATGTAGGGCTGAACGATATTGTGTTTTTGCATTGACATCGCGATGTGTGCATGCGCGATATTCACATTGCAGGACGTTGTGATGTTACGCTAAAATAACTGCTGCTTGATAGAAAGCTACAGCAGTCAGTGTTTTATGTTCGCTGCAAATACAAATTAAATCACCTGATTAATGCAACATAATCACAACGTCTCCCAGCCATTTCCCCCTACAGAAAGCTGCTACCAGCCAGGCTAAAGCTAATATAGTTAGCCTAAAGAAACCAGCAGAAAGCTACTACCAGCCAGGCTAAAGCTAATATAGTTAGCCTAAAGAAACCAGCAGAAAGCTACTACCAGCCAGGCTAAAGCTAATATAGTTAGCCTAAAGAAACCAGCAGAGAGTTTGTTGCTAGTGCGCGTGATGTGCAGGTCTGAACGATTTATCAAACTACCATCTAGCCCGCTAGTCGACCACAACCTGAAATTTAAAGGAAGCAACATGCAGTCACTGTCATTCACGCTTATATGAATACAATGGTGTCATGCTAGTCAACCAGTGTATTTCTACCTAACTTCCCTCTAAAATAACTTCTGAAGAGTAACGTTAGTCACAGTGCTTACTTGCTTTGGTGTTTATAAAGCATTAAAGTTCAACAAAGAATGGTTCACATTAGAAAAGATACTTTTTCATTTTATGTAGATGCACTCCCCTACAAAATCACCGCTGTAGTCAAGAATGATTTATTATTTCCAAATAGAGCTATTTATGTAATCTTTTAAAAATTATTTTTTCTTTTTTCATATCACAATATACTGTATATCGCAGGGGAAAAAAATATCCAATGGGAGATGATATGGAAGCCCCAAACATTTTAATTTTGAGATAACTCATTATTTGTGCGGTATCATGGGACTAGTAGGCCTAGGACTTTTTCGCCCGCAGTATTGCACCTAAATGAAATAGATTAAAGGTTTAATACCATTTCACCAGTAATAATAGGCTATACCTATATAAATATGTATATAATATAATATATAAATATGATATACACTATATTGGAATATACCAATATACCAATATACCACATTTACTCTTGCAGCATTTTTCTCCCACGCAAATTCTCTCTTCTGCAGCAGCCGCTGTGTTGTTTTTTAACTCGCTGTATGTGCGCATGAGTATTTCTGCCAACCCATTTGTTTGTGGATGTTACCATGGTAAATCGCAGTATCATGGCTCCATTCATGCTGCCTTTTTATTGTGGTGGTGCACATACGTGAACCTCTCTGATTTGTTTGAGCAAACTCATATCAGCTGTTCTGAAACAAAAATCTCAGAGTTTCCTATCTCAGGGTAAATCAACTCAAAGATCAGGGTTAGACTCAGAGTTTGTTAAGCATCTTGAAATGGGGCCTAGGCCTTGAGACACACTCTACATGCCCATATTAAGACATAGTCATTGTGCCAACTTCTGACAAGAAGTCAGCCTTGACGATGAAACGATGATCCTTTTTTACATGGTGTGGTATTCACATGATATACAGCAACATGACGTGTAATTAGTATGTGATCTCTAGCGCCATTTGCACTTTTGCATTTTCCTGTTGTCTGCGGCAACAGTTGTGGGCTTCTTTGCAAGCACAGTCTTGTTCTATGAGGCAGTAAAATATTAACCACACTTATTTCATCTGCAGAGAAACGCTGACCAGTGCCTCTACATCTTGGAACTCCTTCATTTCCTGCTGAGCCTTCAGGAAGACCAGAGGCCAACTACTGGCCACCATCAGGCTACCACCACTTAACACCTGCCCAACTCCACCCCAACAACATCAGCCCTATCTTTGTGCTTTCCCTCAGCGAGCCCCACCTGGGCCTCCCGGTGGGCCTGCCGCAGCATCAAAACATGAGCAGCTGTTGCCACTGAAGCCGCCAGGAGAGCACAGTGAGAGCAACCATACAGGTAGGTATGAGAGGGGGAAGACTTCTGCGATTTGGGGAAGTAAGTTGGTTAAGGGAAAAAGAAAAAAAGTGGGACTGGAAGGAAATAAAATGGAGTCAGAGGTAGATATGGAAGCGCAAAAGAGGGGTAGTCAAGAGGACAGAGGAAAAGGAGAAAGAAGGGGAGAAGAAAGGAAGGGCACAGGAGGTGTTAGGACAAGCCATATGGCAGAAATTGTTCAAATCTACAGTATGCAGATGGTTTGCTAAACTAAAATGGGGAGTTATAAAGTGTGTTAAAGTATGGTACTTTATGTAATGCAGTGTAATCTTTATTTGTCATGATATCTAAATGAAACCACTAGTCCAGTGGTTCTCAAACGTTTTACACCATGGACCACATCAGGAAACATTAGGCTCTCCAAGTAGGCCTACTACCATTATGGCCGACTGTGTAATACCCTATTCAGCTAATAACAATACTTATTGACTGTTGTTGTGTTTGCTGCTAGCAGGTGCACTTTACCGTCACTTGAGCTCAGATCACTGTCATTTTCATCAGGGCTGCCCATAAATGTTCTCCTCCTGATCTGCACTTCTCTTACTAATAGATTCAGTTTAGAGCCACGATTGCAGTGTTTTTGAACCTTTCAATTTACCTCTGCTTACTATCTTGCCATCCATCTTGTAACTTATTATGGATATATGCTTTCTCCATTCATGAACTTATCTACATAGCAGGCTAGTATTGAAAAAATATCAGTGGTAAAAAAAATTAAATAAAAATATATTAATACATACACTCACCTATAGGATTATTAGGAACACCATACTAATACTGTGTTTAACCACCTTTCGCCTTAAGAACTGCTTTAATTCTACGTGGCATTGATTCAACAAGTTGATGGAGATTTGTGGGATGCACATCCAGGGCACGAAGCTCCCGTTCCATCTCACAGTTCTAAATCTCTTTAATTAACAATGATAAAGTTATTAAGTTAAACATATTAACTACAGTCCAATTTCCAATCTCTCTTTTACTTGAAACAATTGTATACAAGTAACTGGATGAATATTAAAATATACCGTATATACAATATACTGTATTTGATTCATACCACCCAAGATTTAGAACCAATCATAGCACAGAAGCAGCTGTTATAAAAGTAATGAATGACCTCAAAATAAACACTGGCCCAGAGAAAATTTCTTAAAAATTAAACTTATTCTCACTGCTGCTTTTGATACCATTGACTACGCCATTTTAATTATAATGGTCCATGTCTCAATTGGCTTGGCTGGCCATGTTCTTAACTGTTTTTCATCATACTTGAAGGGCAGGAGTTTCCATGTTTCAATAGGTAGTTTTAAATATACAAATATACATTCTCCAACTTGGTATTATCATTAAAAAACAAAATATATCCTTCCAGTCATATACCGATGACACACAGTTGTACATTTCCTTTTTCTCCAATGATCTATTCTCTCATAACCAACTAGTAAACTGTATTAACGATATTAATTGCTGGATGTCCAAAAACTTTATACAGCTAAATACAGACAATACTGAGATTCTCGTGGTTGGTCCTAAAATTCATAGACAAAAGATTTATTCACACCTGTATTACCTAATATCACCAAAACAGCATTTTATAACTTAAAAATATATCAAAACTCAGAGCACTCATTTCTCAAACTGACTCTGAGAAACTGGTGCATGCATTCATCTCAAGCAGGTAAGACTACTTAAATGCTTTATTTGCAGGATTATCCAAACAATTAGTAGGATGCCTCCAACTCAATCAAAATGCAGCAGCAAGAGTACTTGCACATACACGTAAATTACAACACATTACTCCGGTACTCAAACCACTTCCTTGGCTCCCCGTAAAATACAGCATCATTTTTTAAATGCTGTTAATAGTCTATAAAACGCTTATGGGTTTAGCTCCTCAGTATATCTCTGACTTGCTCACTGATCATAACCACATCAGGCTTCTCAGGTCATTCACTTTGCGACAAGGAGCATACAAGATGCTAACGAGAGACTTCTGTAATGTCAATACAGTAAAAATGGACCTGCTGGCTACAAGTTAGCAATCAAACACAACAAGATTGTTAGTTGAATGGCGTTTTGAGATAAAGTTAGCAATCAAACAATCATAGATAGCTAAAACATTTTTTAAATGACTGCTGGGGGGGTGGCAGTAGCTCAGTCCGTAGGGAGTTGGGTTGGGAACCGGAGGGTCACTGGTTAAAGTCCCCATATGGACCAAAAAGTACGGTGTGGATTGGGCACTGCCAGGTTCTCTTGAGCAAGGCACCGTACCCCCCCCCCCCCCAACCGCTCAGGGCGCTGGTTCCGCTGGCAGCCCATTCACTCTGACATCTCTCCATTAGTGCATGTATAGGTCCTAAGCATGTGTGTGTATTTCAGGCCTGTATGTGATTACTAACAAAAGTGTGTACACAGAGTGTAAATTGTAATTTCCCCACTGGGGATTAATAAACAAATTAAAATTAAAATTAAATGAAATAGCTTAGCTACAAGCTAGCAATCAAACACAACAAAGGCTGTCACTTTAATGGCGGTTTGAGATAACGTTAGCAATCAAACAATCATAGATAGCTAAAACGTTTTTGAAATAATTTCCATCTTCTGTTATTGTTTGTAATGAGAAGTTTGTTCTTTCATGGATTTCACAAATGTCAGTATGACATGAAACTGTTTAAATCACAGACAGGGCCTTCAGTTACAGTGTTCCTGCTCTCTGGAACAAGGTGCCTCATGACCTGAGGTCCATCACAACTGTGTCCACATTCAAAAGCATCTCAAAAGCTTTTTTTATTTTGTTTGTTTAATTACTGTGTGTGTGCATGTGCATGTGTGTGTGTGTGTGTGTGTGTGTGTGTGTGTGTGTGTATAAATTTGTATTGTCACACTTGTATGTTTGTTTTTGTTGATTTTCTTTTTCTGTATTTCTATTTCTATTCATGTTCTGTTTTAATGTGAATGCTGTTTTTAATTTAAAGCACTTTTAGGTTTACGTGTAATGAAAGGTGCTAAACAAATAAAATTGACATTGAAATTGAATTACCAGGGCTTGTAACGTTGCATTGACTGTCAGTCCTTTAACCAAATAGCCAAAAATATCTGGTTGTTCAATCCGCCTGTTTTATTTGCATGCACGCTTCACAATAAAAGGTTCCCGCTGGTTTGTTAATGTAAAGCTATGAAGAGCAGCAGGAAGATGATGCTTTATTTCATTAGTTATTTCACAGCTCTGAAACAGCTGACAGGGATCTGTCACTAAAATAAAACTGATATGTGAACGTACAGACAGGACACTGGTAGTAAAACCAATCTTCAAACCACTCAAGCACAAAAGCAGTCTTTTCAGAGCAGAACAGGGGCCTGTAATAATAGAGCTTTCTTTGTGGTCGACAGCACCAACTCAGGTGTTGAACTGCCTGTAAACGGTATTGGTAACTATGCATGGGAGTCCATGCCAGGGTGCTGTCCAGGAAGAAACAGAGCCGAGAGGCAAAACCAACAGTCTCAATGTTCTACTTCTTTTATTAAAATATATTTATAAAACTACTAAAAATGATTTGCTGCGGAACTCTAGAAATATTTGAGCAGCTGAGCAACAGCTAAGCAGTGTGGCGGTGTAGATGAAAGCTTTTCAAAATGTCAAGTAGAAAAGACGGGTATTGTGTCTTTAAAATTGTGTTGTCTATGTCTAATGTGTTTATCTATGTCTAATGTAGAGGTTTGTATTCTTGGGTTGTTGGTCTACTGTTTTTGTTTTTTGTGATATGATTTTTGTAAAAGGTAGTTAAACTTAGCTTTTGTGCATCTGAATTTTCACTACCCAGTCCTTTTTACCCCGTAAATACTTTTATTAAAATTATGCCTACTTCGCTTGAAGAGAACTGACCATTTGCTGACATCCGACCAAGGCTAACATTTTTCCTTTTGTCTTTTATGATTTTATTTACTTACAGATGTTTCGGAAAAAAGCATCTTCCTCCTTGAGAATGAGAAGAATAACAGAAAACGCTAGATGTAATAATTTCTTTCTTTACTCTGTAGAAAAAGGTGTAAATTGATGTAGTTGTTAACATACAGTGTTGTCAGAAGAAACCACACTAATATAAATGCACTCCCCCAAGAAAAGTCAAACAAAATGTGAAAACAACTTAAATGTATACAAATAACTAAAATTACTTTTTTCATTTGTTTTTTATGAATAGAAAGAATATGTTATATACAAGCATTTGTAGAAGAAAGGTGTGACTCAGAAAGAAATCATCCTCATTGAGAAGCATCTTCACAACAAATACATCCTAGGTGGTTTAAACTTTGACAACATTGGATGAGCAACTGAGACTGGGTTTAGTTTCCTTGCAAATGTGTATTATCCTTTTTTTGTGTCATAGCCAGTGGTTACAAGCTCACACATTTTTATTATAAAGTATATTTGTATCTGTCCTTTGTCCCTATAGGGGTGAAAAGGAGTCACTGTGATCCTGTGTGGCCCTCAATGCTTTGATTCTGGGGTCAAAACACATGTAATCAAATAATTAAAGTTAGTCTATACAGCCTGACACATACAGTCATATTTTGCTTGAAAACAACATTAAGCTTTGCTGATGACACTAGAACAAGCTGTCATTACCTGTAAAAAGCTCTTTTTTAAACTAACTTTTCAGATTGGCCCTCGCATGACGGTACATTTGAATAATGAAAAGAATCAACAACAATTTTGATAAATTAATAACTTCATTTATTTTAAGCACAATGACAAGCTGATCTAATTAGAAGGTTTGCTACTTTTCCTTGTTTTATATAATTGTAAACTGAATGTTTTTGGTTTGGGACTGTTTGTTGGTCGTTCTAACCAAACATTAACACAGTAGGTTTAGTACAAACAATGCAAAACTGTTTTCTACTACTTTGTGTGGCTGCACTGAGACCTTTATCTTTTCAGTCAATTACCAATTAATAATAATTAAGTTTAAAGTCAGTTGATCTCTTCAGGTTCCAGTGTTGTCATCACACAGCAGTCACAGTCGTTATACTTTGGTTTAAATGGTTAGCCTTTATAATTATGTTCTTTGTGATTTGGGTTTGAGGCTTAAGGGTTTGGCTGAGGGTTTTCCTCCTTGGGTTTTTCAGAAATTGTTCTTCCTCCAGTCTCCTTCTAAAATGGGAACAGGGATGGTGGTGAATGACCCATTTGCATATTTGACCTTAATGCTTTCTATCCCTTTCTCTTTTGTCCTCTCTTCTTTCTTTGTTTTTCACATTTTTTTCTCTTTCCATTTGTTCACATTCTTCACCCTTATAAAACTCTAATTCCCATCCCTTTGCCACACTGATTCATCCTCTTTTTCTCTATCTTTCCACTTTCACCTCCTCCTCCTCTCAGGGAGTATTGACCGTGGGCGAAGCTTGTCTTTCCATGAGGTGCGTGGCCAGTGTGAGGCAGAGATGAGGGCTGCATCCGAGGAGTCGTCCACCAGCAACAACAGTGTAGGAGGTGGCGGCAGCACCGTCCTGCAGCGCCTCCTGCAGGAGAAAATGAACCGTAATTACGTGCTTCAACAGCAGCAACAACAACAAGGAAGTGGAGGAGGGTTTTCGGGACAGGGACATATATGCCCCTCTGATGATCACTCCATGACCCCCCACATTGCCCGGCAGGAGCCACAGGGACAAGAGCTGCAGACGGACACTGGCCTGGAGAAGCTGGGCTCCACCAGAGTAGGAGGAGGGGGGGAGGCAGTGGAGGGGGAGGGGGTTTAGGGACTGGAGGTGGAGGAGGAGGCAACACTGGAGGTGGTGGTAGCAGCCAAGGGCAGTGCCTGAACCCCGAAGACCTCCCTACGTACGAAGAAGCCAAAGTGCAGTCGCAATACTTCCGTGGCCATGGTCCTCCTCCTCAGGCTCAGCAGCAGAACAGCCAGCCCCAGCAGCCTCCTCTCCCTGGCTCAGTGGGCACCGCCTTCTACGTTACTGGGGTGACCAGCGCCAAGGTGCGCACTGAGGGTCGCCCCACGGTGCAGAGAGTGAGTGGCACAGGAAGGGTGCACCAGGATGATGGTCTGAAGGATCTGAAGCAAGGACACGTTCGCTCTCTCAGCGAACGACTTATGCAGCTGTCCCTGGCCACCAGTGGCGTGAAGGCCCATGCACCTGTCACCAGCGCCCCACTCTCCCCCCAACTGCCCCCACCAGGGCCACCGGGCGACTATTACAAGCCGCAGCACCGGGGCCCGCCTCCAGACTACCCATTCAAAGGACTGGGCTCGCCTACCAAGCAACAGGAGCCTGGAGACCATTTTTACCAGGAGCAGAGAGGGAGGGAGCTCTCGAGGGAGGTGCCCCATGTCCGATACCAGCCCCCACCTGAGTACGGCTCGTTCAGGTAAGGAACACAGACCTGGCCAAGTAGGACCATTGCCACACACCCACAGACTTTCATCAACACACATACACTTTAAGATGCTTTAGTAATAAATAGTTATGAATATACCATAAAGAAAGCAATCACAGTGAATTAAACATGTAATTACTTGACAAATTTGTTCTAAAAATGTAGTAATGTGTTTTGTATTGATGCTCCTGCAGATTAATAATACATGATCCTAAAAAAAGAGAGTTTTTATCCGTATAGAAAGCACTGTTGTGCCTGCTTGTCTCAGAGGAAGTGTAATGTCAACAGTACTAGCATCGCTTTTGGCTCGCCATTAACTTCATATCGCAGTAAACACTGTCTACTTAAAGTTTTGAAAAACTGTAACCATATTTGCAACCACTTTATCTGCATTGTCGTGACTCACTGCTCAAGTTTACTCTGTCCGCACCTCTGCACGTGTGTGTGTCAGAGCCCCGTTCTCTGTCAACATGCAGAGAGGACAGATACAGTGGGGCTCAAATGTTTGGGCACCCCAGGTAAAAATTTGAATTAATGTGCACAATATGTGCGGCTGTGGCTCAGTGGTAGAGTGGTATCCACAAAATTGCTTTTTTGGGTGTAAAGTAATGTACAAAACATATTTTTTATGCAATAAATTCCTGTCGATAAGATTTGTTCATTTAAGAGTGAGTTAGTTAGGTGATAATATAATTAAACATCAACATCAACATTAGGCCTCCAAAAGTCTTGAAGATATAATGTGGAACACAATGCCATAAAGACTGAGGAGATTCTAAGCACTTTTTCAACCACTTAACGTAAAGGTGCTGTTCATATCCACAAAATTAATAAATAACTCAATACCTCCTTCTGCCCTAGATGCAGAAAACCTGTGTTTTAAGGTGATGATGTTTGTTCTTCCAAAGAGCATTAGTAAATAAACTATTAATCTTACAATCTTTACAAATGGACGCATTGACAGAAAGAGACAATCCTTGACAAACCTTCAGCTTTAATTAAAAGTACATGTCCAAATATAAAAATATCTATTTGAAGCCACATGTTAAAAATTGATTTTTTTTTTATCTTTAGAGGAAAAAAATGTAGATGCTTTCTACCCTGCTTATTTTTAGAAACAAAACACCAAGGTACTTGAGACTTTGTTTTACTAAAATACCACCCAATAAGGGTTCATATGAGTTGTGTAGACATAAGACAACATTTGTCAATCACCTGCACTGCTTTGTTAATTTGAGATTTATCTGTAAGTAACAAAGCTGCCAGTCATCTCAAAGCGCCGCCTCCGTCTCACTCAGACTCACCCTGGGTCCGTTTGTTTTAAGTGTGCTGTTAACTTATAACACTAATAATATTTCCGTTACCATTTTTCATGAGCTGAATTCAATGATCTAAGACTTTTTTTATGTACACAAAAGGCTTATCAACCGGTCAGCAAAAAAAAAAAAAAAAAGTTGTGGCAGTTGTTGCTGGATGTGGCAGGACTTGGAACACGCTGTTGTATGTGCTGATCTAGCTTCCCAAACATGCTCAATGGGTAACATGTCCGGTGAGCATACTGGCCATGCAAGAACTGGGATGTTTTCAGCTTCCAGGAATTGTGTACACATTGCAACACGGGGCCGTGCATTAGCACTTTCATACACATGTTCTACAGCAATCATGTTAAAATCCTTTTTAGTGCCATAATAAACATTGATGGGTTAAGGTTATATGCTTTTGTTATTTAGTTTGTTTTCATAAGTCATCTTAGTGGTTTCCACAGCAAGTACAGGACCACACAATGCATCTTTAAAATAAAGTGGGAAAAATGCTGATCTGAAATGGACACAATGAGGTTCATGTGGAGTTCCATTGTTCAATGAGATGTAAATGCTGCCTTGGGGTTTGTTCCCAAGTTTATGTGACAGAATGTGTATAGTTTTTAAGTTTAAAATAATATAAACAAACATTAAAAAAAAAAAAGATGTAACTACTTGTCATGGTATCCCAATAGTGTTTTTCAAAATGGTGGGAAGAAATCCTGTTGGGCCTGTTTCTATTCATCCCAGAGGAACCAGAATCAAACAGCCACAAGTACTGCAGAATTGTAATCATCCGGCAGGACGAGTTAGGACATGATCTGCTTGGCTTTGATGGCATTCCTTTGAGGGCTAAAATGTTTGCTCTGCAAAAAGCCAGTTCACAGCTGGTGTTTTCCCACCTTACTCAAAAACAAGTCTCGCTTAGAGAGCAAGAAAACAGCAGGTGAATCAGACTGGAATTAAGGAAATTTATGTTTAAAAGCATTTAACAAGCTGTCAAAATTTAAACACAGTAGCATTTAAATCTTTGCTTTCACTGTTTTAAATCCTCATCGTTGGATCATCTTTCCTGAGAGACACAATAAACTTCATTGTTTATAACAATTGTTATTTAAAAAAATATGTATGGTAACAATTTATTTGAAGGGGTGTGCATAAGACCACATGACGCCCTCATAACTATGAAGGAATTCGGTAAATTGTGACACTTTTTAGCATTTTAGCATGTTATTATTTGAGATGTTTGTGTTATGACATCTTGACATTAACGAAGACAATCTCTGTGTCATAACAACTGGATATTAATCTATGTCACGGTTGGCCTATTCAAAAGATCAAACTTTAAGAAACTATTTAGCTTTATGTGTTATCATCACATTGAGTTGTAATTTTCGTGAGTTTGGTTTCTTTGGCTGTTGTGAGACCATTATATTATATATATACACTCACCGGCCACTTTATTAGGTACCCCATGCTAGTAACGGGTTGGACCCCCTTTTGCCTTCAGAACTGCCTCAATTCTTCGTGGCATAGATTCAACAAGGTGCTGGAAGCATTCCTCAGGGAGTTTGGTCCATATTGACATGATGGCATCACACAGTTGCCGCAGATTTGTCGGCTGCACATCCATGATGCGAATCTCCCGTTCCACCACATCCCAAAGATGCTCTATTGGATTGAGATCTGGTGACTGTGGAGGCCATTTGAGTACAGCGAACTCATTGTCATGTTCAAGAAACCAGTCTGAGATGATTCCAGCTTTATGACATGGCGCATTATCCTGCTGAAAGTAGCCATCAGAAGTTGGGTACATTGTGGTCATAAAGGGATGGACATGGTCAGCAACAATACTCAGGTAGGCTGTGGCGTTGCAACGATGGTCAATTGGTACCAAGGGGCCCAAAGAGTGCCAAGAAAATATTCCCCACACCATGACACCACCATCACCAGCCTGAACCGTTGATACAAGGCAGGATGGATCCATGCTTTCATGTTGTAGACGCCAAATTCTGACCCTACCATCCGAACGTCGCAGCAGAAATCGAGACTCATCAGACCAGGCAACGTTTTTCCAATCTTCTATTGTCCAATTTCGATGAGCTTGTGCAAATTGTAGCCTCACTTTCCTGTTCTTAGCTGAAAGGAGTGGCACCCGGTGTGGTCTTCTGCTGCTGTAGCCCATCTGCCTCAAAGTTCGACGTACTGTGCGTTCAGAGATGCTCTTCTGCCCACCTTGGTTGTAACGGGTGGTAATTTAAGTCACTGTTGCCCTTCTATCAGCTCGAACCAGTCTGGCCATTCTCCTCTGACCTCTGGCATCAACAAGGCATTTCCGCCCACAGAACTGCCGCTCACTGGATGTTTTTTCTTTTTCGGACCATTCTCTGTAAACCCTAGAGATGGTTGTGCGTGAAAATCCCAGTAGATTAGCAGTTTCTGAAATACTCAGACCAGCCCTTCTGGCACCAACAATCATGCCACGTTCAAAGTCACTCAAATCACCTTTCTTCCCCATACTGATGCTCGGTTTGAACTGCAGGAGATTGTCTTGACCATGTCTACATGCCTAAATGCACTGAGTTGCCGCCATGTGATTGGCTGCTTAGAAATTAAGTGTTAACGAGCAGTTGGACAGGTGTACCTAATAAAGTGGCCGGTGAGTGTATATATGTCGCAAATCTTTTGATTTCACCTTCAAATGCTTTTATAATGGTGTCATTAAGATGTCATAAAAGTTATAAGACCAGTTTGATGACTGGAAATGCTGTACCAAGGTGATTTAATGATTCTTTTGGTACTATACTATACTATGTTGAGCAGCTTGTCTGATTGTACTTTTTTAAATTGTCTTACACTACCATATCTTATTGCTAATTGAACAAGCTAAGCAAGCTAAGTAAGCTAACTAGCTAACGGCAGTTAAAGTTAGTGGTTAATTTTACTTTAACAACAAGTAACGTTAGCCTATAGTTAATTATCTGTCAAGCTCATTAAATCACATTAATACTGCATTCACTGTTGTCAAACTGGTCTGTTAACTTTTTATTCCTTGAGTGCCAACCTTAACTAAGCTAAATAGTTTCTTAAAGTTCAAAGTGATTATTAGGCCTGCTTGACATATTTATGACAGGTAATGTTTACTAGGTTAATGTCAAATTGTCATAACCAAAAGGTTACATTGTCTTGCTTAATGTATAGTTATGACAATGTCATAATGTATTGTTATGACACAGATATTGTGTCTGTTTATGTCAAGTTTTCATCCAGACACATTTTGATTGAAATAAGTATTTAGGTTTAATACCCAGCCCCTATTATATGGATTTAGGACCCAGACCTCCTGTTGAAGATCCCTGGATTAGTTGATAAGGCTATTGACAGAAAATAAATTAAATAAACTAAATCAATATTGATTATTGTTATCCACTGATTTTGGATATAAAACTGCCAACAGTTCAAAACTGTTGTTTGTTGAGGAAATTTGGTGTCAACTTAGGAAAAACATGGTGAGGACTAAGGTTTAATTAGTTTTACACTTTTTGAGAAAAAAAGCTTGAAGCATATGAACATGAATATTTTTCATGCATGGAATTGCAAAACACATAAAGGTCTAGGCGGAAATGGTTGTGGCCTATATTAAGAGATTCAGTTGGATCCAGGGAACAAAATGATATAGGGTTTTTGAATGTGCGATGTACGTTTCGAAGTTATAGGGGGAGTTATAGGGCCACGTGTGGTTTTCTTTTCTGCTATGGCGCCACCAATTGGTGGAATTGGGTCAATTGTTGCTTAGGAAAGCTAATTATCTGTCTTATAAAACGTATTAAATCACCTCAATACTGCATTCACTGTTAACAATAATGTTCTACTGCCTCGGGCTTGGACCCCTAACAATATCTGCAAATACATAATACACACATGAAATGAAAAAACAACCAGTCAACCTATACCATCTAAAACATTAGTGTTATGTCTTATGATTATGTACATTAACATTACATATCAGCTGATTATATCAACCGTGTAATCAGACAGATGATCTTTCCTCAGGTCCAGTAAGGAAGGTTCGGTCCACTTCCAGAGGCCCCTTCATCAGCACAGTCCCACCTCCTCTGTCACCTCCATGGGATCTTTGTCCCGCACCCAGTCCTCAACCCTAAGTAGCATGCTCAGTGTCTCCCATCCGTCCTTCCCTCACCAGCACCCACAGAGTCAGGGTGAGTCCTTTCCTAGCATGGGGCCCCGCAGTACGCAGGCTCCCAGCTCCTACCAGCCAGGGGCACCCTTCACCCTTGGGCCTATTCACCCACCACCAAGAGGTCCCATTTTCCCTCATGACCCCTATGGCTCCACTTCACGGATGCACCATCAGCAGCACCATCAGTATCAACAACAGCAGCAGCAGCAGCAGCAGCAGCAGCAGCTGCAGCAGTTTCAAGAACCTCCCCAGCACCAATCGCCAGTACAGGCTGGACATTTCCCCCATCCGCACTCCTTCTCCCATCTGCAGGGGGAGCCTTTTGCTATGATGGTGCGTGCCCACCAGATGGTGGATGTGCTAACGGAGGAGAACAGGATACTAAGGCAGGAGATGGAGACTTGCCGCGAGAAAGTCACCAAGTTGCACAAGGTAACATGTACTGGTGAAAAGCTATAGGGATAGGTTTAATGTTTTTGTCTATCTTAAAACAATACTAAAGTACCCACATGTACACTGTATTATTACATTTTGTATAAATTAAATTTTATGTATAGTGGTAAATGATAACAGAAGTATCTCAGGACACTTTACATATAGAGGTCTAGACCACACTAACATTTACAGAGACTAACCCTAACCCTAACAGCAATTACCCCAAGAGTAAGCATTTGGTACAACAATGGTGACGAAAAACCTTTAAACAGCCAGAAACTTCAAACAGAACCTGACTCTTGGTGGGCAGCCATCTGTCACGACCTGTTGGGGGAAAGGGAGAGAGAGAGAGAGGAGAGAGAGAGAGAGAGAGAGAGAGAGAGAGAGAGAGATATGACTCATAATAATTATAGCAGTGGGTATAATGGAATGGTATGATGAACAGTGACAATTATATTAACAGTAAAGATAATAGAACTATGACTAGTTATAATAGCAGTAGCAGTGCATAGCGCCCAAACTTAAGTAAGCTTACTCTTAAATGTGGTGATGGTGTCTGCCTCCCAAATTAAAACTGAGAGCTGGTTCCATAGGAGAGAAGCCTGATAGTTGAAGACTCTGGCTCCAATTCTACCTTTGGAGACTCTTGGAACCACAAGTAACTCTGCATTATGGGAGCATAGTGCTCTAGTGGGGAAATAGGGTCCTATGAGCTCTTAAAGATATTATGCTGTTTGACAATTAAAAGCTTTCAGGGTAAGAAGAATGATTTTTGATTTGATTCTGGATTTTACAGGAAGCCAATGCAGAGAAGCCAATACAGGAGAAATATAATGTTCTTGTCAGTACACGAGCTGCAGCATTTTGGATCCACTGTAGAGTCTTAATCAGAAATACTTTATTGATCCCCGAAGGGAAAGGGACCTATTTGAGAATCCTGAAAATAAGGAATTATAATAGTCCAGCCTCAAAGTGACAAATGCATGGACCAGTTTTTCTGCATTGTTTTGAGACAGGATGTGCCTAATTTTTGTGAAAAAAGGCAATCCTTGAAGTTTGTTTTAAGTAGGTGTTTAATGATATTTCCTCAATTTCTGCTCCTGTTTGTCTACCGTTTTACATATGTTAAAGATTAGATGAAGGTGAAACTTAGACTGTAAAAACAGTGTTTGGGTGAGTCCAGGTTTGACCAATGTCGGTAGTTGGATGTGAATATGGATATTAAGCTGATAACTACTGTAAACACATTTGCGTAACAGTTTGATGCATCCCCTTTACTCATTCGGTCTTCATTCCTCCTGTTTCTGTGGGCAGTTGGAAACAGAGATCCAGCTGGTGTCAGAGGCATATGAAAACCTCGCCAAGTCCTCCTCCAAGAGGGAGGCCCTGGAGAAAACCATGAGGAACAAGCTGGAGCTGGAGGTGCGCCGGCTGCACGACTTCAACAGGGATCTCCGAGGTGAGAAAGTAGGGAGGTACAATAACTATGCAATAACAATGCAATTCTGCAACCGACTGCAAATTTAACATATCAGATTTCTGATTCTGATATATAGCTACCTTACAACCTAACACACAACTGGTTGGGTCCATGTCCCTTTTCGGGGCATGGACATATATCGTTTTGGGCACATTATGCAAGAGTGTATGGCTGCAGCCTGTAGTGTCTCATGTCATGCCGACCTGTCTCATGCCGTCCCAAGCTTCTACTTTTCAAAATAAAAGCTTGCATCTGGAATAAAAAGCTCACTTTGACTATCATGCTATGAATAAAATACTTAAAATATATGTCTGTCTATAAAATAAATGCAGATATAGGCAAACTAAAAAAAATCCTTCTGCCATCCCAACTGGTGCCGTCCCCGAGCTTCTACTTTTCAAAACAAAATACTTTAAAAAATATCTTTCTTAGCCTACTTTTCTAAGTAAAAGCTTGCGTCAACTATCATGCTAATGAATAAAATACTTGAAATATATATATATTTTTCATTTTTATATTTAAAAATATATGTCTGTCTCTAAAATGTCCCAGCAATGTCCCAGTGAAGTGTGAAAACAATATAGAATATACAATTAAAAAGGAGTCTTGGAAAGATAGTAACATGTTTATTTTTGTATTCTTGTTCTTGTGTGTGCAGATCCTTGTTATCCCTCTTCAGGAAATCCTGCCGTTAGTTAGCAGAAATAGCTGCGTCGCCGATGCAGGTTTCATCAAATGTAGGCTACGTTAATTTAATAGGTTTCAACGTTTTTCAGTTAATTGCAACAAACGTGGTCATGAATTTAGCTGTGACTCCATCTGGAAAATGAATTGCGATTTTGTATTTTTGACCCTCTGAATTTACCGGACACACCTCGGCATGAGACGAGACGGCATGAGAAGGGACGGCATGACATGAGACGCTCCAGGCTGCAGCCATACCTGTCTCACACTATGGGCTGAATATGGCTGCTAAGAAAACTGTGGCTGCCTCAGATCCTTAGCATGTTACTCCTTTGTGTGTATAGAATGAACAAATATAACGAAAGAAGGAAAAGCACAGCTATATACAGAACTATGTAAGAAAGTACAGTTACAGTGAGGAAAATAAGTATTTGAACACCCTGCTATTTTGCAAGTTCTCCCACTTAGAAATCATGGAGGGGTCTGAAATTGTCATCGTAGGTGCATGTCCACTGTGAGAGACATAATCTAAAAAAAAAAAGATTATCACAATGTATGATTTTGTAACTATTTATTTGTATGATACAGCTGCAAATAAGTATTTGAACACTTGAGAAAATCAATGTTAATATTTGGTACAGTAGCCTTTGTTTGCAATTCCAGAGGTCAAACGTTTCCTGTAGTTTTTCACCAGGTTTGCACATACTGCAGAAGGGATTTTGGCCCACTCCTCCACACAGATCTTCTCTAGATCAGTCAGGTTTCTGGGCTGTTGCTGAGAAACACAGAGCCTGAGCTCCATCCAAAGATTCTCTATTGGGTTTAGGTCTGGAGAATGGCTAGGCCACGCCAGAACCTTGATATGCTTCTTCCAGAGCCACTCCTTGGTTATCCTGGCTGTGTGCTTCGGGTCATTGTCATGTTGGAAGACCCAGCCTCGACCCATCTTCAATGCTCTAACTGAGGGAAGGAGGTTGTTCCCCAAAATCTTGCAATACATGGCCCCGGTCATCCTCTCCTTAATACAGTGCAGTCGTCCCGTCCCATGTGCAGAAAAACACCCCCAAAGCATGATGCTTCCACCCCCATGCTTGGGATGGTACTCATCATTCTTCTTCCTCCAAACACAGTTAGTGGAATTATGACCAAAAAGTTCTATTTTGGTCTCATCTGACCACATGACTTTCTCCCATGACTCCTCTGGATCATCCAAATGGTCATTGGCAAACTTAAGACGGGCCTTGACATGTGCTGGTTTAAGTAGGGGAACCTTCCGTGCCATGCATGATTTCAAACCATGACGTCTTAGTGTATTACCAACAGTAACCTTGGAAACGGTGATCCCAGCTCTTTTCAGGTCATTGACCAGCTCCTCCCGTGTAGTTCTGGGCTGATTTCTCACCTTTCTTAGGATCATTGAGACCCCACGAGGTGAGATCTAGCATGGAGTCCCAGTCCAGGGAGATTGACAGTCATGTGTAGCTTCTTCCATTTTCTAATGATTCCTCCAAGTGGACCTTTTTTCACCAAGCTGCTTGGCAATTTCCCTGTAGCCCTTTCCAGCCTTGTGGAGGTGTACAATTTTGCCTCTAGTGTCTTTGAACAGCTCTTTGGTCTTGGCCATGTTAGTAGTTGGATTCTTACTGATTGTATGGGGTGGACAGGTGTCAGTATGCCTTCAATTTTGTAATAATAAATCCCCAACATTGTCTCCAGCAAAGCACTCCTACACCATCACACCTCCTCCTGCACGCTTCATGGTGGGAATCAGGCATGTAGAATCCATCCGGTCACCTTGTCTCCGTCATGCAGAGACACGGCGGTTGGAACCAAAGAGCTCAAACTTTCACATTCAAAGTTTTTGCAATTTTCCGGACTGACTGACCGTCATTTCTTAAAGTAATGATTGCCACTTGTTTCTCTTTACTTAGCTGATTGATTCATGCCATAATATGAATTCTAATTATAATAAATATTATAGTGTAATAATTCTCAACAAAATCACAATGTGCTGATACTTTATATACTCTTGATGCAAGTAATTTTTATTTTTACATAACCTCGAAATAATAAAGAAGTTACTGAAACTCATAAAGATAAGCTTTAAGAGAGCAAACCTTATTTTAGTGTGTGTTTGTCTCAACTCTGAGCATGTGTTTTGTGTGTTTTAAAGAGCGCATGGAGACAGCCAATAAGCAGCTAGCTGCTAAAGAGTGTGATGGCTCAGAGGACAACCGCAAAACCATATCCCAGCTGCTTGCGCAGAGTGAGTACCACACACACACACACACACACACACACACACACACCCGGGACATTCAGCATGCCTCCCCCAGCATTCTTCAGGCATGATGTCAATGTCTGGACAACTTTTTCATCCATCTGACTGGAATGTATAAAAAAACACAAAACATCAGATAGTTCTTATATCAATTTTTGTTACAGTTAATCTATGCATAGATTAAAGTGTAACATAAGTAATTTCATGATGTGCATAACAATAACCTTTTTTACAAAAATAAGGAGGAAAACATTGTGTTTGTACATGCATTCAAGACAAAGAGACACTTCGTGAGAAGGAGAAGATGGAGATGGAGTTTAACGCTCTGCGCTCAACCACAGAGGACCAAAGGAGACACATTGAGATCAGAGATCAGGCACTCAATAACGCCCAGGCCAAAGTGGTCAAGCTGGAAGAGGAGGTAAGAGTCACTTGTCACTGTTAAAATATATCTCGTCATTGGATTTGAGTTTACGGGCTTGTTTCCCATTTTTATCAGAACCAGAAAATCCAAAAGATGGGATAAACAAGTTGCAACCACCTTCACTAAATGTGATGAGGCTGAGTCAATACATTAAACATTTATTTAAAACAATTCCTGCATGATGTTTTTCGAAATTAAAAAAGAGACAGAATCTTACCAGCTAACAGCAGCCTAGACATTTCAGGCCAGTCATATCTCACTGATCATATCTAAAGTTTAAAAATGAAGAGATTCCTTCTTGCAGTAATGAAACCACAACTTTTTCATAGATGGCCGCAAGAGCCACAACAGTAAAAGTTGATTTATAGCTACAAATTGTTGCCATAGCCACACTGTGTCTACACTGTACCTGAAAGCACTTCCTGAAAAACTTAACTACTGTCAGGGCTACTGTAGAGATGGATATATGAAGAACTGATTTGTCAACTTGAATTACTTTGTTTCTGCTACAAAAATCTTGTCAACACCACATATTGACAAGTAGCGTAGGCTAAAATCACAGTGTGAGTGGGCTCAGAGAAAATCAGGTGGGCCTAGCCCATCCAAGACTAATCAGAAATCAGTGGTTCCCAAACTTGGGGGCGCAGCAACGCTAAATATAAACAAATAGTACATGGTTCGGCTGTCAACTTGCAGAGTAATCCTCACCAACACAAACATGTGTATGTATAGCCTTTCTGTTTTAAATGACAAAAAGTAACAGTGTGCAATATTGGAAACGACATAAAGCCCCTAATAGCCCTTAATATTGAACAGTTGAAAAGTGAGAATAGTGCAGAGAGTAGATAATCTGTCGGATTTTTTTTTTAAATGCCCCGTTTGTTCTGGACATGCACTCTTGTCTGCTAAAAACGCAGTGATCCGACCAACCAGTTGTCTGCAGGTTTCCACACCACCTTTTGGTATCGCCTCAGCTTGCCTGGAACCTCGACTGAGGTAGTACTAAAAAAAGTACCTGGTAGCAGGTTCCAGGGACTTTTTTAAGTAATGGAAAACCAAAAAAGGCGAGTAGAGTCGAGGCGAGTCGAGTAGATACCACGCAGTGGAAAAGCGCCATATGGGGATACGCCGTTTACAACATAGTGTTACAGATCGTGTGGACTGAAGTCAGGCAGACTGAAAACGGAGGGGGAATAAGATAAGGGTCAGTATTCAATCCTGATATTGCTCCCCTTTAATAAATACTTACACTTTTCTTGTACATTATTGTGTGAGGTATCTTTGAACTCAGCAGAGTTCCCTTTTCATTGGTCATGGTTTGGCATGAACCCCCTTTCACAGCTAATTAACCAAATGATGTAAAGTCTTGTGTGACGTATCATTGAACTCAGCAGAGTTACCTTTTCAGTGTTGACAATTTGCAGTGACTGAGTGCCGCACAAATGCACGGTCGCAAGGTAACTCTGACGCGCACTGGAGTGACGGCCCGGCTTGCAGCTTTAGTTTCTTATCGTAACAGTAAATTAAGGAACTTGGCTAAATAACCATTAAACTTAGCGAGGTGGGGATAAATTGGCATATCTCCATGAGGACGGTGCAAGAAACATCACTCATCTGTCATGGCATCCTCTCTGGCTATTTCTTGCATATGCTCTACTTATAGGTTTTAGTATATTGACTGTTTTTATATAGCACTTTTCTAGTCTTAACAACTACTCAAAGCACTTTTACATAGTACAGGAACCATTCAACAAATATTAGGCAACCGCTTGACTACTGACCCACAGCCGCCACAATGCTTTGTATAAAGAAAAGTTGATTGATTCTTGGCAAGTAGCTTGATTTTCCTGGTTACTGTTGTTTTACTCTAGTGGAAAATGTCTCAGTGCTGCTGCTCTCAGTGTTCTGGCCTGGTGTTTGCTTATTGACTTACACCAGTTGTCTGTTTAACTGGATGTACTATAGCATAAAATATTAGACAGTAGTCATGTATACTGTGTTGTCTGTGGATGGGAATAGTTGCAGAGTGTAAGTACAACTGAAAAATTGATAATGAACAGACTACTCTCAATCTAAACATTCAATGTATTTCGTAGTTGTAGAAACAATATAGGGACATCTTTGAAACTGTAGATGGCACACTCATTCATATTCTGTGGACACTGGCTCGAGTTGAACAAAGTCAGGACAAGACATACAATATGTGCTGTGATATACAGAAGAGAAGCAAATTACATATTGTAAACATCTTTGAACATACAGATTCACACAAACGCCTCACCTTGACATAAACAAATATATATATATATATAGTGACTTTACATAGTATGACTCCACACATGTACATTAGGGTTGTAAACAAATCAGCAGTTTATTGTGATTATCTGAACCACTTTATTTGGAGGACAAAGTAAGTGATGTAACTGAGGTCCTGAACAGGACAGGAAATGGGTCAGAGCCCGGGCCAAAGCCAGCCTCTAACACACAACGCCTGCTTGTTGTCCAAACAAAAGAGCTGCAAGAGCTTCAGATTCTAGGCCCTCTGCATGCCTTCTATCAGCTCCTCTCAGCTCAGTCTATTGAGCAGCTGCAAAGGCAGCAATTTAGTGCGAGTGGAGAGACTTTAGGGACACAAACCTTGGATTATGTGCTGTGAGTATGAGAAGAGCGTCATCTGTCAATTGTTAAGATATTCAACAACTTCTGAAAACGTAGCAGAGGTCTCAGATAGCTATATATTGGCTTAGGATTGCTAAAATTTGGTTATTAGCCTGTTTTTACATGAAGCATTACATTAGCTGGTTTTACAGCAACAATGCCAGCTGCCTCAAACACACATATTATAGTCTGTGTTTTAGTATTAGAAGTTTTACAGTTTGTATATGATGTTAATATGACTTTAGACGTACCCACCATGAATTATTTGCAAAGAACAGGGTGCCAGTCTTTCAGGTGCTTCACCAAATTCAATGTGTTTACTTCTTTTGTTTGAAATGAACAATGGCATCAAATATATGTCCATTGTCATCCACCTTGAATACAAAGTATTTTCATATTTGACTCTTCTCTTCTGTATTTTTTTTCCCTGTGCTTGTAGGCGTTCTTCTTCTTTACCACTTGTGGGCTGAAAACACTTACACAAATTTTACCTAGTGTCACATTTTAAGAATGTTGGTACCACCTTAGTACCTAAGTTTAAGTTCTTGACATCACTACTCGCATTGCGTCGCATAGCTTAATCCAGTATCCAATATTCGGATCCCTTTCCCATGTCTTCTTGAGGGCTGACCGGGCTCCATCTTTTAGGTTTTGGAAAAAGCATAGAATAATACCCAGAAGCCTCATTACCTTTTCCGAACACCTTATCTCAACATTCTGGTGCTTTCAGGGCAGAAGAACTGGATCCAAAAATTCCAAATAACAGATGGCAAAGTTGCAAACATCTGAACAATTGAGACCAGGGGATTCCAAATTGCTGTATCACACCCTCAAATGATTTCAATATGGCACATAATTACAACAACCCCCCCCCCCCCCTTGTAACAAGAGCTACATAACAAATACATAACTTTGGATTTCGCCAAATACTTGATTTAGATATAGATCAAGTTCAAACAGCCAGGCCACTTTTGTTCAGAGGAGGAGGAAAGAGGATGGTGGCCTTTCAGAAAGTGCTATGACAGAGCCTTGGTCACTCCATGACGTTCTTTTTGACAATGTTTCTAACAAACAGTGCCAGGGACGCTTTGGCCCCATTATTTCTCATCTTTTCAAAACTTGGAGATTAGCTGAACCCTCCTGCCATATAGCTTGTAACTGGCCACCTCAATTTTTTCTCGGTGTGTATGCCAGCGCTCCACGTGTTCTGTCTAAGCAGCACATCCGGCTTTTCAAAACACCAAAAGTGCGCTCAATCACCCCCCTTGTCTGTATGTGTGCGTGGTTGTTCTGGACAACAGCCTTGTAACTATTAAACATTTGTGTTAAATTTCTCACGTACCCCTTGCAATCCTCCAAAGTACCCCTAGGGGGACACGTACCCCCATTTGAGAAACACTGCTCTTAAGGATTGATACTAGAAGTCTGATGTTTATTTGTTGTTGTCTGGGCACCCTTAAACATACTTTTTGGGCGCCTGGGTAGCTCACATGGTGGATTGGGTGCCCATGTATAGAGGTTTACTCCTCAACGCAGTGGCCACGGGTTTGACTCTGACCTGCGGCTTTGCTGCATGTCATTCCCCTTGTCTCTCTTCTTTCAAACCTAGGCTGTCGTATTCAAATAAAAAAGCCTAAAAAATACCCCCAAAAATAATCTTTAAGGGAAAAAAGAAAACAATTTCTGTGGTTATTTGCTTCTCTGAAACATGTTTTTGGCCATATTTGGTCAACAAAGGTAACAGATCCAAGTAGAAAACAAGCATTCTAAATGTTTGACAGCAATTCCTGCTAATAAACTATGACTCAGGAAGCTTTTGCAGTTTCTATGTCCTGTACTTTGATAGTCTTGAGCTATCAAATAACCTCACAGACAGCAGAAGATTGCAGACCAAGACCCTTATGTGTTTCATATGTTGAGTTGGCTATGTTAAGGTGAATTAGCATAGCAGAGTTGCAATGATGTAACAATTGCTGTCTCTTTCTTTCTCTCTCTTTCTTTCTTTCTCTTTCTGCACAGCTGAAGAAGAAGCAGGTTTACGTTGAGAAGGTGGAGAGAATGCAGCAGGCTCTAGCTCAGCTTCAAGCAGCCTGTGAGAAGAGAGAACAACTCGAGCATCGACTCCGTACTAGACTGGAAAGAGAGCTGGAGTCGCTACGCATGCAGCAGGTAACACTCCAGACCCGTGCTGATTAATGATCACGTAGATGAGTGAAGAGACTATAGCGATGTAGTCTTGCATCGCCAGCCCTATCACCACTCCCTAGAGTAAGCTCCACCACACATAGGAGAAAAATGCTCTGGGTTGTTTTCATTTCTTTAAATGGAGAACGGAGCCTTAGGGAACTTTGCCTGTCATATTTGTATGCTCCGATGCATAATTACCTATAGACACAAAGTAGTCCCTATTCTTTAATTAGGATTCAAACCAGTTTAGTTGAGCCAGAAACGCCAACCAAGTTTTCATGGTCGACAGTATCAAATGCAGAACTGAGATTGAGTAATACTAAGTGTGTAGTTTTGCCACTATCTGTGTTTAAGTGGATGTCATTTAAGACTTTAACATGAGCCATCTCAGTGCTGTGGTGTGGTCGGAAACCAGACTGGAAGGCATCAAAAATGTTGTTTAGTGACAAGAAATGGTTGTTGAAAAAACACTTTTTCAATGATTTTACTTAAAAACGGAAGGTTTGATATTGGCTTGTAGTTGTGACGTATTTAGATTGTTCTTTTTTAATTCTATTTACTGCCATTTTTAGGGCCTGTAATAAGATATTTGCGTACATTGGAATGAGTCATTAAAGAAATTACTGAAGTTAGGGGAAGCTGACTCGATGAGAACAGCAGCACTGTTTCACAACAGATATTTTACATCTTTCACACTAATAACCGTTTAATTCGAAAGCTCCTTAACCACTATGAGGACCGGAAATGAATGAAAATCCACTTAGAAAATATTTTCAGTCATCCCCTGTATTTCCCATGGATGAAATATCTTACTGTGCAACAAAAAGATCGGCACATGAAAATGCAATAGCGTCTGTGAGTCTGTAGTTGCAGAGGCTCAGACATCCATTGTGTACAGGAGGCGGGACGCACGGATCTCCCCAGGAACAAACCCTGTATTGGGTAGGCAAACTCATTGGATGTGTAACTGATCCCGTGAATGTTTTGTAGGCTATTTAATTGAACAAGGTGTACCCGGTCCACCAAACACCGGGCAGTCTTGACTCTGCACATATTTCTGTTACTGTAGTCCTATTTACTACTTCATTAATTCATCCATGCATGGTGCAGCGGATCTGTGCGCACTCCCTTGCCGTGGAGACGCTGGCCTCACTACCCTCTCCTCCTCTAAGTTGGCACGCCCTCCTGCTGGACTCAGTTTCACTGAGCCTACTAACACTTAAATAAATGGCATTACGTCAAACTGCTGATGGTGTGTAATTTGGACTCACACTGAGATGCATGTTGTTCTGTATCTGGTGTGGCGCTGCCACTATTGGCTTGATTTCCACTTTGACATTAGATTTATTTTATTTTTTTTATTTCTACCACGGTTCGGTGCATTCACTGCCCGGTCACCATTTGCCACTCTGGGCATTTTCTTTTATTGCTTATCCATGATGACAAACCTCCAAACGCCTCCACCTCATCATACAGCACCTCCAGTGTCACAAGAAGTTTCTTTTCCATCTGCAGCGGGATAACCTGTTGTGATTGGACAAAGAAAGACGTCGGGTCCAAATGTATAGTAATTTCCATATTAATCTATGGGAGGAGGGAAGGCGGGGTCGGTGGCTCGTTCACGTGCGCTCAATTTCACGTTGGGCCCTGTTCATGTTGCACAGAAATTCTTAATTGCATTGCATTTTATTTTAAGAGGCACAAAGGCACTCTAAAACTTGCCCCGGCAACTGCCGTTTTACCTCAGTTAAAGCTCATACACGTTGCTGCAGCTACACCGTGTTGCCTGCACTGATTCAGGTCGGGGGGTTTTTTCAATCGAAAGTACTCGCATATTTATGACGATCAAGATTAATGAAAAAAATTATATTAAATGATGTAATAATATTATTCCAATGTCAGTTTTATTCACTATTGTGCAGCCCTAACGTGAGCTATTTAAATTAGGCGGATACATGGTTATTCAATTCCATGAGAGTAACGTTAAATGCCTTTGTAATTGTCACAGGTGTTGGGTGTAACTTCCAATAAAATTTAAATATATTTTTCTCCTTTGGAGGTGTGCTGACCCAAACAACATGAAGACAGAGATTGCAATTTAAAACAATTTAATTAATTTTTATCTAAAATACAAGCAAACTGATTCTACAGTCCATAAATATTGGGACATCAACACAATTCTAATCTTTTTAGCTCTATACACCACTACAATGGATTTGAAATAAAACTAACAAGATGTGCTTTAACTGCAGACTTTCAGCTCTAATTTAAGGGTATTTACATCCAAATCAGGTGAACGGTGTAGGAATTACAACAGTTTGTATATGTGCCTCCCAATTTGTAAGGGACCAAAAATAATGGGACAATCATAAATCAAACTTTCACTTTTTAATACTTGGTTGCAAATCCTTTGCAGTCAATTGCAGCCTGAAGTCTGGAACGCATAGACATCACCAAATGCTGGGTTTCATCCCTGGTGATGCTTTCCCCGCCCGGGCCACATCGCTACCTGGATGTGTGACGAAAACAGGGACACGCCGAATCTCTAGATGAGCCGCAGCCGAGCCGCGCCAGATTGAACTGTGGCGCTCCAAACGGGCATTGCACTAGTTCTATTTCATAATGAAAAAGTAGAAGAGACAATAGTTGATGAAACTGAAGAGAGATTTTAACTTTTTTAAAACTTTTTTTTTTTAAGTTTTTATTTTATGCAAAACATTTTAGTCTCGTATTTTTTGTCAACAATAATGCATGTTAATTTTTTGTCAACAATAATAATAACAATTAGTCAGCGTTTTTGGACATTGGTGTAGCTTGTCATCGTCTCGTCTCCGTCATGGAAAAAAAGGTTGTATGACAAACATATTTAGTCTCGTCTGACAAATTTAACGCTACTAGTTTGCGTCCACTCTCACTGTAGAAATAGAGATGAGCAGAGCTCATTCCGTGGTCTGTGCAGCTTCAAGTTTATAATGAATGCGCTCTGCTGTGGGCATTCCAGCATACATGTGAGGCATTTATGCTCCGTGTATTGCTGCCGTAGTTCCAGTTTACCACCTCCGACGTAGAGCAGCCTACAGCCACTTCCGTTAACGTTGTCTCATTCAGAGACCAGAAACCCAAACGGGGCTCTGTGTCTGTCAGAAGGTCTGAGATCTACCTTATCCGCAAAGTAATCACGTAATGCACAGCAGACGATGGTGCAGGTAGATTATAGATAGACTATTATAAGTTCAGTTTTCTCAAAATATCACAACTCCTCCAAATCTCAGAGAACAAATCTCAGAGAAGTTTTGAACATGAGCAGAAACTTGCTCAAAAACATCTGAAATATTACAAAATTAAAATGAATTCATGTATGCACATTTAAGGGGGTTACTTCAACAGGTTACTACAACAAAAGAGGAGGGAAGAGGAAATCATGCTAGGCTACATGTGTACACTCAGATTTAATTAGAAAGACGATCTACAGGAGAATAAACAAATGAACGCAATATAGAATGCTTGACAGCCTTACTGCAATATATTCCATTGTGTTTTTAAATTTGGATTTTTAATCTTTGTTTCCCTTTATATAGAGATAAAACCAGCATATATTAATTCAGAAAAAGGTATTTAGGTGCATACAAATTGACCAGAATGCAGGAAATAAATTAGATTAGATTAGATCCATCTTTATTGTCATTACACAAGTACAAGGCAACGAAATGCAGTTTAGGTCTAACCAGAAGTGCAATAGCAGTAAGTGCAGCAGTAAGTGCACCAATATACAGGTGGATATTACTATGAATAGACTTTTTACACATATGTACAATGAACATAAAATACAGATGGCTATTACTATAAACAGAGTTTTTACAGATTGATGTATATAATAAGTTAGGCTAAAATGAGCAGTATAACAATGATTTAAGGTAGTACAAATAAAGTTTGGGCAGAAGCTATCCGAATTAAAGTGCAGTGGAAAGTAATTGCATATTACAGTTAAAGTACGGTAATGCAGATGTATATGTAAACAATTGGTACTGTAAATAAACAGTCAGCAGTGCAAATTGATATACCAGTCAAGGTAAGTAGTGCAAGTTGCAGATATAAACAGTACTATAATAACAGTCAGCAGTGCAGGTGAACATTATAGTATTGCAGATAACAAAATGGAAGCAGGTGTGAGGAGGGAGAGGAGAGTCTTTCAGTATATGAGGGGAGTGGGTTCAATGAGGATTAGAGTTCAATAAAACGACAGCTCTGGGGAAAAAACTGTTCTTTAGTCTAATAAAGTGTTTAATGCAAAAAAAATTTCAGGGGGTGAACCCCCAGACCTCCCGCATCATAATTCACCAAACAAATCTCGAAACAACACCTCTGTCTTTGGGTTCCCAGGCCAGTTATGATTAGGCCAAATAGTGGTGTTATCTAAATAACATCTACAAACTGGGGCTAAGGTGAACCACAAATGATGGTTGTGGTTATTCACAAGGTGGGCAAGTCAGTAGCGGTTTTTCATTTAAATAAACTGAATGCAAACTGAACTTGCATTCAGTTTATTTAAATGGGCCCGGGCTAAGCCCCAAATCTACTCAAGTCCTAGAAACACCCCTGAAGCGCGTTGCAAGGAATCTTGGCGTTTTGTTTTAACTTGAGCGGCATACTACACAACTGGCGCAATCATGTTTTTATCATCTTAGAAACATGCAGAATGTGCAGAACTCACCTGCCAGGTTTTTAACTAAAACGAAAGGATTACATCACTCCTGATTTAGCCTCTTGACACTGGCTGCCATGTTTAAGAATAAATTTGCAAGATTTTACTGATCACTTTTAAGGCTCTTTATGGCCTTGCACCTATATGTATATTTCTGACCTCCTGGTACCGTACATGCCGTACGTACTTTGAGACCCTCAGGTAGATGTCTTTTGTCTGTTCCAGAGACCAGGCTAAAAACTAAAAGGGCCAGAACGTTCAAAGTCAAGGCTCTGGAACGACCTACCAAAGGATATTAGGCCAGCTGAGTCAGTGATCTCCTTTAAGTCCCTTCTTAAAACATACTTTTATTGGATAGCCAGTAATTGAATTGATAATTCAATTCAATTTGATTTATAGTATCAATTCATAACAAGAGTTATCTCAAGACACTTTACAGATAGAGTAGGTCTAGAACACACTCAATAATTTACAAGGACCCAACAATTCTGGTAATTCCCACAAGAACATGCATTTAGCGCGACAGTGGCGAGGAAAAACTCCCTTTTAGGAAGAGACCTCGGACAGACCCAGGCTCTTTGTAGGTGGCGTCTGGCGGGGCCGGTTGGGGGTGTAATGAATAGTGGCAGTAACAGTCACAATAAAAGATAATGGAACAGTGACTAGAATAGTAGTTTGTAGTAGTAGTAGTAGTAGTGGCATAGCAGGGAAACTGCAGGGCATTACAGGGCACATTAGGACGTAGCAGGACATTGCAGGGCATTGCGGGATGGCTATACTGCCCTGCCTCCCTCAAGTTCGGTTTTGGTTATATTAATATTGATTATATGGTAAATGAATCTGACATCTATGAAGAGAAGCAGGCGGGCTGGGCTAGATGGATGCTGTAACTCTTCACTCTCTAACTATAAGCTTTATCAAAAGAGGAGAGTTTTAAATTTACTCTTAGATGTGGTGACGGTGTCTGCCTCCCGATTCCAGACTGGAACCTGGTTCCACAGGAGAGGAACCTGATAGCTTAAGGCTCTGGCTCCCATTCTACTTTTAGAGACTCTAGGAATCACAAGTAACTCCACATTCTGGGAGTGCAGTGCTCTAGTGGGACAATAAGGTACTAAGAGCTCTTCAAGATATGATGGTGCTAGACCATTTAGAGCTTTGTAGGTCAGGATTCAGTCCTGGATTTTACAGAAAGCCACTGCAGAGAAGATAATAGAGGAGAAACATGATCCCTTTTCTTAGTTCTTGTCAGAACACACGCTGCACCATTCTGGATCAGCTAGAGAGTCTTAAGGGGCTTATTTGAGCATCCTAATAATAAGGAATTACAATAGTCCAACCTGGAAGAAACAAATGCATGGACTAGTTTTTCAGCATCGGTTTGAGACCGAGGATGTTCCTCGTTTTGGCAATGTTACAAAGATGAAAAAAAGGCTGTTCTTGAGGTTTGTTTTAAGTGGGCGATAAAGGATAAATCCTGATTAAAAAAACTCCTAGATTTCTTTTTTTTGGGGTCTTTTCCTTTTTTTATTAGATAGTGACAGTAGATAGACAGGAAATGGGGTAGAAAGATGGGGGATGACACGCAGTAAAGGGCCTTAGGTCAGATTTGAACCCAGGCCGCTGCAGGACTCAGCCAACATGGGCCAAACGTTCTTACTGGGTGAGCTAGAGGCCACCCTTAACTCCTAGATTTCTGACAGTAGTGCTGGAGGCCAGGACAATACCATCCAGAGTAACTATATCTTTGGATAATGAGGTTCCGAGGTGTTTAGGGCCCAGCACAATAACTTCAGTTTTGTCTAACATAAGAAAATTGGAGGTACCATGGTTTTATATCATTAATGCATGTTTGAAGTTTAGCTAACTGACTGGTTTCGTCTGGCTTGATTGATAGATATAATTGGGTGTCATCAACATGACAATGAAAGTTAATAAGTGTTTCCTAATAATATTTCTTAGAGGAAGCATATATAAGGTGAATAGAATTGGTCCAAGCACTTTAGTGTACCTGGAGAATTCATATTTAACATTAACAAATTGAGATTGATAAGATAAATAGGAATTAAACCAGTTTAGTGTGATTGCTTTAATGCAAAATAAATGTTCAAGTCTCTTTAACAAGATGGTATGGTCAATAGTGTTGAATGCAGCACTAAGATCTAGTAAAACCGGTACAGAGACAAGTCTTTTGTCTGAAGCAGTTAGAAGGTCATGTGAAGCACTTTGTAACTTGGAGTTTGAAAAGTGCGGTATAAATGAATTATATATATATATATATATATATATATATATATATATATATTTATTATGTTTTCTATTTTTGTCATTCTTAAAATCCCTTGGTGTTGTGTGTATTGCTCCACTATTGATTGCTGTTCCATAACTGTTTAAAACAATAGATTTCCTGTTAGCTTTTTACAATTGAATGCTGCCATTACTACTACGACATTACCACCATTTAAATGACTATATTTGGAAGGTAGCATAGCTAACATATTTAATTTTGAATCCACAAATGACAAAATCTCCTCCTGTGTTCTGTCTCCTTGTTCTTTCTGCTTCCCCTCTTCTTTTCTCTTTTGGCCTTCCCAGCGTCAGGGAGGCACTCAAAGCAGTAGTACAGTCCCATCAGAGTACAACGCCACAGCGCTGATGGAGCACCTGAGGGAGAAGGAGGAGCGGATCCTGGCTCTGGAAGCCGATATGACCAAATGGGAGCAGAAGTATTTGGAGGAGAGCGTGATGAGGCAATTTGCCCTGGACGCCGCTGCTTCTGTCGCCACTCAGAGGTACATGTGGGTGACAGTTATTGATTCTATTCAGATCAAACAGATCACTATCGTTGGCATTAATAATCCGATTAAGGAGATTACAAACACTATATATCACAAACAGTATGCAGTTGTATTTTTCATAGATCTTAAGAAAGCCTTCGACACAATCAATCATAAAATAATAAACAATAAACTGGAATGGTCTGGAATCAGGGGGTTAGTATTGCATTGGGTGTCTTAAGAGACAGGAGACAATTTGTGAAGTTGGGGGACTATTTATCATCATGCTTGGACATTGGCTGTGGCATCCCCCAGGGGTCAGTATTGGGTCCAAAATGGTTTGTTCTTTTTATAAATGATATTTGCAAGGTGTTAAAACTATTAAAATGAGTATTATTTGCTACTGTGCTGCTACTACTAAAACTATGTTTTGTTCTAGGGGAATATATAGGGAAAATAGCTACTGGATACTATTAAAAAGGCAGTTTGACAGAAGCAAATTATCTTTAAACTTAAGCATACCTAAAATCATGGTAACTGTAAAAATAGAGGGTACACGTACATGGTGTGGACTAGAGCCCTGCGTGGGACCTTTTTCTTGATCCTGCTCCTGCCCCTCTCACATTGTGTGTGTTCTGCTCACGCCCATTCCTGCAGCTTGTGTTTAGGTTGATTGTCGATAGATTGTCGATTGATTTTGTGTCATTTTCCCTACCACAGGGAAACTAGTTGTTTTGCTTTGTAGTAATAAACAGGGTGTGATTTTTTTCCAGGGGGAATGCGTGGGATTCTCCCCTTATAGGTCTATATATCCCTGCCTATGCTGATTTATTGTTAACCCCGGTGGAGACAAAATGTAGCCTATCCCCCCCTCAAAGTGATCAATGCTACTTCACCGTAATAATATAAATGATATACCTAAAATAGAAGTAAAGTATAGTTAAATTAAGTAAAGCGCTGTAACATGAACACATTGTGCCATAGAACGATAAAGATCCAAGCAGTTGTTACAGAAATGAAAATGTGTGCGTCATGCGATTTAAGTTTAGGCACCAACATGAGTAATTAAGTTTAGGAAAAAGATTGTGGTTAAAACACTCCCGTGGAACAAACAAGTGTTTCCTGGGTGAAAGAATTTTGTTTTCGCCACAAAGTGAACTCAGCTCTCCACCTTTAAAGCAGTGTGTTTTATGTTGACATCATGTAGCGCTATTTCATTTTTAGATTATTTTCCAATGGATACTGATGTTCATAAATAAGTGTTTTGGCATGGCTCCGACTGACACTATAATCCATGGTGTTATTGAAAGGGGGATTTAATTTTTGCATGTTTTTTGTTGTGCATGATCAATAAACATCCCCCCATCTGCACCCTGGTGATAAATATGCATACCTAGCGAAATTATGTTCCTGGGTGAAAGTTCTGTGCATAATTACATATGTAGTGGCTATTCCATTTCAAAATTAAAGCCACTGCCCCATCAATAGAAGAGCGGCTTTAACGCACCTTTGTTCAGTTGTGGTTGATCCAGGCATGCAGTCGAAAACAATAAATATCCTACATGTAGAAATAAATCTTTATGATCCTACCAAAACATTGTAGGCTAATGTTGCATGTGTAATAATAAATAATATTGATGGTTTCTTAAATATTATCAAATAAGATGGAATAGGGTGACTAGATGCGGTTAAAAAACTGTATTTGGTCTCAACTATAGCTAGGACTTCCAAAAAACCTTCCAACCGGGTTTCCAACTTCCCTTTATCAATCATACCACATGCACAATTACCTATGGTGTGGCCGATTTGCCAATAAGGGGCCTAGCTGTCAATCAAAATCAGTGGATCAGAACTATAAAAAAATATGGGAAGTCTTAAAATAATAAGGTAATAAGTATTTGTACTTCACACCTCTGTATCACACAGCAATGCCACACAAACATTTGTGTTATCCAACACAGCTCTAGGCTGTGGGCTCAGTAGTAGACCAGTCGCCTGCCAATCGGAAGGCTGGTGGTTCATTCCCTGGCCCTGCAGTCCCATGTTGAAGTGTCCTTGGGCAAGACATTGAAACCAGAGTTGCCCCGATGCTGCACCTTCGGTATGTTATTGTGTGTGAGTGTTCATCTGATGAACAGGTGGCACCTTGTACGGCAGCCTCGGTGTGAATGGGGAATGGTTCCTGTACTATGTAAAAGAGCTTTGAGAAGTCGTTAAGACTAGAAAAGCGCTTTATAGGAACAGTCCATTTACATTCTATATATTAATAAACATATTGAACATTACAACTCATATAAAGGACAAACTATTTACATTTCTTTCTTTTTGTATCAATCTGGGATGTAAGTATACATTAATTGCACAAAGAGCCGGAAAAACTCTACTTCTAGGACTTGGACTACTTCTAGGACTGCTAGGCTGGATACAAAATCTTCTGTAAGGGCTAGGAAGACAAAGCTTTTAGCTCCAAAAGACCGTATATTTTTAGAAGTTATAATGTTATTAAGTTATGATTCAGAAGTTGCGTTTGGAGTCATATATGACAAGCTTGAAAAAAGGTAAAAGGGCCCAAACTGGTCTATGTTGACTATTGCGCCCCCTAATGGCCAATCTTTACTCGGAGTGGCATGCCGAACAAGTTTCATGTAGATAGCACTTACTGTGGCAGAGATATTGAAATTGCAAATTTCCCATTTATTTATTAAGTTTTGGCAAAAACAAATAGACGTGCTTATAGCATACCCTAATGGCGATCTTCAATTTATAATTTAGTGACTTGCGGACCTGCGTTGGAAAAAGTTAAACACAATTCAACTCTTACAGCATGTGACAAGCATGACCACAATCGTTTTAAGAGATTGCGCCTGCTTGTCACTCCAGCTGTCAAACTGCCCGCGCCCGCTACCTGCCCTCTCATTGAAATTGAATTACCAGGCATGTCAATCGCTTCCATCTGAAAAGACCATAGTGAAGGCTCCGTCCTGTTTTGCAGGGATACATCTGCAGCAGTGATAAGCCATTCTCCCAGCAGCAGCTATGACACGTCAGTGGAGGCTCGAATCCAGAAGGAAGAAGAGGAGATTCTCATGGCCAATCGGCGCTGTCTGGACATGGAAAGCAGGTAAAGCACTTTCCACATACATATATATATATATATATAATCTTTTTTCCCATTGATGAGATTTGTTTTCAGTAATCAAATGTCATAATGTAATATATTACAAAAATGTTGGGTAACGCTGTGTTTGAAGGGGTGTGCATAAGAAATTCCATAACCATGACAACACCTGTCATAAACATGAAGGAGTCTTTGTGAAGGTTTATGACTGCTGTCATGTGGTAAATTATGACACTTTTTATGCAAAATTGACATTGAGATGTTTTTGTTTTGACAACTTGACATTAAACCAATATGTAAGAGATGATGTAGAGTGAGCCAATCAGTATATAGAACCCTGCGACCTGAACCACGCAATGTTGAAGAGGTGTGTCATTCAGAGCTTTCAGCATTTCCGGATGGATCTCATCAACCCCTGGGCTTTTGCCACTGTGGAGTTGTTTACTTACCTCTACCTCAGCGACTTCCACCAGGGAAATTGATGACAATCCCCCATCATCCTCCACCTCTGCCTCTACCATAGAGGGCGTGTTAGCTGGATTTAGGAGTTCCTCAAAGTGCTCCTTCTACCGCCCTGTTACCTCCTCAGTTGAGGTCATCAGCATCCCTTTCCTTACTGTATACAGCTTGGATGGTTCCTTGCTTCCTCCTTCTGAGGTTTTCAGAAGGACCTTGGAGCTGACCGAAAGTTCTTCTCCATGTCTTCTCCAAACTTCTCCCACACCCGCTGCTTTGCCTCTTTTACAGCAGAGGCTGCAGCCTTTCGGCCCCTTCGGTACCTTACAAGTGCCATTTGGAGTCCTCTGGGATAACATTTCCCGGAAAGACTCCTTCAGTCGGACGGCTTTCCTGAGCACTGGTGTCCACCACGGTGTTTGTGGGTTACCGCCCCTTGAGGCACCTAAGACCACAGCTCCCCACCGCAGTTTCAGCAATGGAAACTTTGTCACATTGTCAAAGGACATTGTCCACTCAGGTTCAATGCCACAGGGATGCACAAATAGCACCGCCGGAGGTGTTAGCCTCCTCCAGACGTTCCCAATTAACCAGTTTAGGCTTAACAGTCTGTCCAGAGTCTTCCCCCGCCCCCTAACCCAACTCACCACCAGATGGTGATCGGTTGACAGCTCCGCCCCTCTTTTCACCCAAGTGTCCAAAATATAGATCAGATCAGATGAAATGATTATAAAATCGATCATTGAGCCTCAGCCTAGGGTGCTCTGGTACCATGTACACTCATGAGTATCCCTATGTGTGAACATGGTGTTTGTTATAGAAAATCCATGACTAGCACAGAAGTCCAACAACAGACAACCACTCTGGTTTAAATCAGGGAGGCCGTTCCTCCCAATCACGCCTCTCCAAGTATCTCCATCAAGGCCCACGTGTGCGTTGAAGTCCCCCAGCAGAACTATGGAGTCCCCCACTGGAGCCCCATACAGGACTCCATTCAAGGTCTCCAAGAAGGCCAAATACTCCGAACTTTTGCTTAGTGCATATGCACAAACAACAGTCAGAGTCCCCCCCCCACAACCCGCAGGCGTAGGGAGGTGTACAACGTAGCGGCCATCAGCCGGAGGCTTGTGAGTATTCCCACACCCACCCGGCCCCTCACACCCTGGGCCACTCCGGAGAAGAAAAGGAAAATATTTATTTGGCAAAACATTACTGTAACAGTATCACAGTGATGCAATGTAGTGTAAATGGACTGTAATTATATTATATTATCTCACAGCACTTTTCATAAAAGAGCAGGTTTAGACCGTACTCTGATATTATTTACAGAAACCCAACAATTCCCACCAAGAGAAATAGGAGACAGAGGCAAGGAAAAAACCTCGGCAGAAACCTCGAGCAGAACCATGGCTCAGGGTGGGCGGTCATCTGCCTCGACCGGTTGGGGGTGAGAGGAAGAGACAGACAGAGAAAGAGAGAGTGAGAGACATTGTAGCAGAGGGTGTCGAGCAGGAACATGGAGGCAGCAGGTGACTCGCAACCACATATCCAGACTCCACAGCTCCAGAGCCAGAAACACCTGCAGGAAGTGATAGGAGGAGAGAGGAGAGGGGCGAGAGAGCACAAGACTACAGGGGCGGGAGAGCACAAAACAATGGGAAAGGGAAGAAGTTGACTTAGTAACATACATTAATGGGATGAGCACAACAGATTGGCTGCAATCTGCCGTCTCTCCAGGACCTGTGCCTTGAGGACGCTGAGACCTGCATGAAATAATAATAATAACAATAATAAGTTTATAATAAATGTATTAGATATAGCACCGTTTTCAGGCAAAGTCACAAAGTGCTTCACATGATAAACATTTCTAAACATACAGTACAATCCAACAGATAACAGTAAACAATGGAAAAAAGAAAATAATAATTGAACAACCAATGAAAATCATTTCAATGATTAAAACCTAAAACCCAAAGTTTACAAACATGAGTCAAAAGCGAGAAAGATTGTGACTGATCCCTCTCACCCAGTCACAAACTGTTTGAACTCCCTTCTGCAGTCAGTGTCATTTACAAGGCCCCGGACCCTCACTGACATAGACTTTTATCCTATCTCCTGGACAATACCTGGACTCTGCACATTCATGCACGATTTTGCACATACTGTACTAAACCATACATACACCCTCTTTTTCCTTATTGTCAGTTTTACGTCCATATTTGTTTCTGTATTCATTGTTTGTTTGTTTATTTTATTTTGTATATTAATGTGTCATATGTTTATGCAAGCCCCAACAACCAAGGCAAATTCCTTGTAAGTGTTACTTACTTGGCAATAAAGGACTTTTTGATTCTGATTTCACTACCTCAGTGACTTCCACCAGGGAAATTGGACAATGCACATTAATTAAATTTTTTAAATGCTCCACCAGCTAGCTAATTTTCAAAGGTAATCCTTTGGTCAGATAATCCATCGTTTTTCTCATTTTGATTCTGACCAAATTAACCGAAGTAGCTCTTAGGCTTCATTCTTGTCCACTCTCTTGATCTGCCTAATCCAGGATAAAGAATCTACATGCCCAGATCATAGAGAAAGACGCTATGATCAAGGTGCTTCACCAGCGCTCCAGGAAGGAACCCATCAAATCCGATGCGCCATCTGCTATGAGGCCCTCCAAGTCACTTATGTCTATTTCCAACACTGGCTCCAGCGGTTCAGGACTACTCTCTCACAGCCTGGGCCTCAGTAGCTCGCCCATCACCGAAGAACGCAAGGACACCAGCTGGAAGGGCAGCCTGGGTAAGAAGAAAGTGTGACACTTTAAAGAACAAAAGCTGTAAAAAATCCGCCTACACCTTGACTAAAACATTATCTGGCTCCACTTAGGTACTATGGGTGAGAACTGGCGATAAGCAATCACTTTTAGCGACGGTGCTACTGTGTTTGTGAGTAATGATTGCTCTCTTCTCATACTCCAGGGGTTCTGCTGGGTTCCGAGTTTCGCACAGAGTCTCTCAGGACAGAGTCAATCTCATCATCCCCCTCACCGGTGCTTCCGTCCACCCCAATGACCGCAGGCCACTCAAAGACAGGCAGCAGGGACAGCTGCACGCAGACTGAGAAGGGACAGAGTCAGGACACCAGCAAGCCCAGTACTCCAGCCCTGCAAAGCATGACGTTGCCAGCTCGCCTGTCCAGCCCCAGCCCAGTCTACATTCCGGACCGTATAACAGGTCAACTTACAATCACTCTTAGACACGAGCTGGAATATGTCTGAAGGCTCTGATCACATACCCAATATGGCTCAGTTGGAGGGTAGCATCTTGTAGCAGTCAATCAAAAACAGTTTTCCCCAAAATGTTGTTTGGGACTCACAAGAGTCTTTGACCACCTCCAATGTAAGTTTAGCAATTGATCCAAATGTTAAATAGCATCAACTAACTCATTTTCAGTATCAATCAATGTGTTGACTATTTTCACAATTAATTGTGGAGTCACTAAAATGTCAGGGAAAATGTCCACTGTCGAATGTCAAATGTTATCTTTGACATTTGACATCACAAGATAGTGATGGAACCAGATCGTGTTTAGTATTTGCTTAATTCAAAGTTTAGGAGCATCTTGTTTATAGATAACGACCCAGAGGTCCAATAAATTGTAGGTCATATGGTCCTGGCCTAACACCTAACATCTCCAAGGACATTTTTTCTGTGCTGTTTTACAGATACAGGTCAACCTACATTTAGAGGTTTACAAGACTTTTTTTTTTCTGTGCAGATGTGCCAATTTTTCACAGCAGCACCCTGGAGCGGAGGCTCCCCGTCCAGTCCCTCCCACAGCAACAGGCCCTTCCTCCAGCCCACCCAACCCAACAGGACGTGGACAACGACATGGTGGAGATCCTTATCTGACCCCATGACCTCTGGAGATAAACATCATTCAAACAAGTGATAGGAGGGCAGCTCCTGCAGACAAACACAGCGATAATTATCCTGGCTCCATCCTCAACCTACAGCTCCTTCAGTGTTTAACTGACTCACACCAAGAGACATATTCATACACTTATGTTTACATGTGCATTCACTTTAAGCCTGACTGGAGTTTTTACACATTTCCATTATTCCTTACAGTAAAGGAATGAAGGAAATGTGTTAACTTTTTATCATCATCTAAGGAAAACCCAGAAATCAGAAGCAAAAAGCAGAAGCCTCATCTAAGCTTTTGCAGTTTCCTAAATGCATTTGTTAATATGAAGTGGAGCTTTAACATTTTAAAGTTCATTGTCTCATATTTATTTTTTGATGCAACTTTGTAAGACGCTTTTGGTGCTTTTTTGTTCACAGTGATGGTTAAATGGAAGTTATTAATCATGAGGTTAGACATAATGTTTTTTTAATCTCTATGTATGCTCATACAGGTTGACAGTTAACATTGAGATAGAAGAAGTGGGCAAACCTTGAAGCTAAAATCTTCCTGTTAAAATGTAATACATGGAGCATACATATCACACACATATAGTTTTATTTTCAACTTTTAAGTTGAGGTGAAGGATTTTTCTTTTGTCACTGTTGTATGACAGCTTTGTTTAAATGCACTACTTTTTGACCGGGGGGGGGGGGGGGCACATTAGTTATTGAAGCACCAATGGCATAACAGCACATTTGGTTATGTTTGCAAACCTCAGCATTTGCCTTTTTCTTCCTTTCCTACTTTCAAACAAATTATTAATGATGAAAAAAACCTGGTCTGTCTACAAGGGTTTAGCTGTAAGAGGAAGCAGCTTGTTATTTAGACATGTGATAAAATCTGTAAACTCCCATCGTGTTGGTGTAGGCTGGTTGGACCAAATGTATTGGCTACATGTTTATTGCATTTATTGCACTACTTATTTTTTAAGAGTGTTTCGTTGCTATATTACTTATTAATGTCTGACATTAGGTATTGTATTTATGTGTATTGATTTATAAAAAAAAGTGTAGCTAGATTTTCAGAGCCAATGAATTAGTCAGATAGGATGTTGCCTTTTTAATGGACTTGTTTTGCTCCATGTTGTGTACAAAGTACCTAGCTTCTTAGTAGCTAATAGTACCAGGATTGGGGGCTTTTAGTGTTTGCAAACCTTTGTGGCATGTTGACTTCAGGCACACAAAGCTCCCTGAGTAAAACTGATCAATCTGAAGAGCTTACCTTTTTTGTTATCGAATCTTATGTTGCCCTAAAATGTGTCCTTTTATGCCAGTGCTGGAAGATGGAGTGAGCAGAGTTTGTTATATTTACTGCCATGTTATATTTATTGTATCTTTACAGACTGTTATATTTACTGTAATGTGACTGGCAGTACATATAACAGTGACATCTGCTTTTAATAGCAACAAATGTAAATTTTCCAGACATAAATGCATTTGAAATACCCTTGGGAGAACTACAAAAAACTGAGGTTGTGTGCTCTTCTGAAAAAATCTTTAATTTGATTGGCAGAAAAGGGTTAAACATTTTCAAAATAGGATAATTCTAGCAAACTTACTTCTTGAAGCTTTGGCCACCTAAAGTCGAAGTGCTGCATAGGTCAGTAAACATGCACAGTCCTCCTCACAAGTGATTTCTGAAACATCATGCAGGTTGCACTAGATCCAAACAGGCTAACGGCTGACTGAAGAACATTCTTTTGTGTATTTAGAAACATGGTGCCCACTACATGACTGGGTTGGGCCTCAGCCACAAGAGGGGAATGAGAGTCTGACAGTATGGTTGGCTGCCTCCATGACCCCACTGGTTGGGGTCAATCTCGTACTAGAGGCTCTTAAAGTCATTCAGCATTTCACCTCCCACGCTTAAAGAACAATATTGAGGGGATTTATATTTTACTTTGATGCACATCATGTCATATAATTGACATATGCACACTGTATTGTGAATATTTAAAATTGCAGGCATTTGTATTACCGTACCATCCATCAGACTCGTTACTCAAATCAAACATTGAAAAGTATTTGTAGGCACAATTTAACTGACTTACAGTTTGATTTAAAGTTGTCGGTTTGGATGTGAACATGAAATGTGTGCAACAATCGACTAATTCTGCTCTTCCATTAAGTATCATTTTGATAAGTTATCAGGCTAGGACACTTTCGCATTACTTACATTATTTGCAGTGCTCATATTATGCTTTTTGGCTTTTTCCCTTTCCTTTATTGTGTTATATATCTTTTTGTGTGCATGTTATAGGTTTACAAAGTGAAAAAGTCCACCCCAAAAGGACTTACATCTCCAACAGAAAAGACTGTTCACAAACTGCTCCAAACAGCTCTATTGTAGTCCAGCCTTTGCTTCCGTGACAAACTTGTGTCTCTTTGTAACACGTTATAATGCTCGTCTAGCTGCTAGCGTGGCACGCCCTCATACTCATACTGCTTCTGACTGGCTAGTAGTCCTAATCTAGTTACTGCTGTTGTGCGACTCCCAACAAAGATGGAACAGAAGTGAGATGTTGCACTCTGTAGTTAAAACAGAGAGCTCAACACACAGGGTGAAAAGAGGAGCTGCACCAATGTGCAGTACAACACAAATATTATGTTTTTTAAAATTAAACCATGTCAACCTATTCTGGTTCAACCTCTTAAATACAATTATGAACTTGAAAATGAGCATAATATGAGCACTTTAACACTATGCATAGTAAATGACTGGGAATGTCGCCCATTTCAGACGTAGCCTCTCATATCAACATCTCGTGCTTTTGACCAAAGGTAATACATTGGATTAGTACTCATCCCTGTAACTAAATCTTTGAGCTCCATCTTAAAAATGCATCACATGTTCACTTAAAATCAGGTGAAATAACCTTCAAGAGGGGTGAAATCATTCCTCCAGTTTCAAGAATTTGGTTGAAAATAAGTGACAGTATTTTGACACTGTCCATTTATTTCAAGATTGCCAGTCATGCTTTATTTTATTTTTTTAGACATTGTATTAGGAAGGGAGTTTTATGAAGTGATATGGTGGTGACAGGTGTTGTTGGTTTTAAATCCAGACACAACTCCAATGCTTTTGTTTTACTTTTGTTGTTGCAGCCAGGTTAATATAGTTAGATAAGATGTCCACGGACCATAAATGTTGGACCAAAGAAGCTAAGAACGGTCAGCTAATTGCAGAGGGTCATTAATAGTATGTCACTAAAGGACTGTTTCATCAGAGGAACTAAGGAATGCACTGATATGCTGCAACAGCATATACCTGACATATATACAAATAAGGACTTAGACCACTACCTAAAATCAGCCAAAAGGAATGGTGTTTTTTCTCCACTACATAAATCTATAATCGTGTGTGAAATAATTAGAAAATCAAGTTGCTTTGCTTCCTAGCACAGATATGCATCACTCAGTATATTGACTGAAACTGACACATTTTTAGTCCACTATTGCTTTCGTGTCCAATCCCATATGGTTGGTGGATCCCTAAATGTAAAAAGCACAAGGCTAGTGTTAATCAATGTATCTCGTTTTTGCCATCATCAGCACATTGTAAAGTAATCTTTATGCTGGTACTGTAGACAGTGGACCTTATGAACCAAGTAAAAATACTAAAATGTAGCTGCAAAAAGAAATGTACATGTCTGTTGTTGGCATTCCCAGCATTGAAACGCAGATCATAGTGTTCTCTTGGGACGGCTATTTTGAGGAGGAGCCTTTATTCATCACAACAGAACATTTCAAGATACAAAAATATTTTCTTAGTTGGTTGAGGAAGATGAAATGCCATATACCTTAAGATGTGCAGTTGGAATCAATTAAGCTTTGTGTTCTTTGTCAATCAAAACACAATTGTGTCTAAAGTTTGGATTTCAATATCTAGCCAGTGTAGTGTAGAGCTCTGAGAAAGATCACTAAATGAGCTGGAAAATATCTGTGGCTCTGATCAGCCCCACAGGTCTCTAATTTGAGAGAGGACACAGTTTTCAGCTCTACTTCAGTATATATATTAAATTAACTGCTTTTTGACTATTGGCAATATGCACTGTTGCTGATGATGTCTCTGTCTCTGTCAGATTTGTTTTTTAAACCTAATCTAAAAAGTTTGAACAGAAACATTTTCTAACTGACAGATATGCGCTTTCATTTTTCCCACCGGAGGCCTCACCACAGGCCACAGTTCTGCACCAAAGCAGTTTACAGTCCACTATGCACACACAAACTGGAGTTCCTTACACAAAAAACATTGCTTTTTGTGTAAGGAAATAAAACTTTGAAGCCATTTATGCCACTTTTTTGCAGTTACTGCTTTAAATAATTCAAATTGTGTTACAAGTGCTTCCACAACATAGATGACAGTGTCATGTGTGTGTGTAGTTCAGTCTTATTTGTCTTTATCAGGCAATTGTCAAAGTGTTTTCTGTACTGGCACTTTTCATTTACAATTGTCATTCACTGCACTTCCTGGATGTTTTCCCATAATGTGACAAATGCCTGGCAAAGAAAAGCTGAATTCAAACTGTTACTCCAATTTGCTGAAAATATTAAATTGAAGCAGTTTACTGAAGCAATTTTAATAACTGTATAAATGTCAATGTTTAATGAATGTGTTTCCATTCTGTTCATACACATGCTGCTTAATTTTGTCATTGCTGTACAATCACAATTCACGTAAAAGCAATTTTCTTATTAATCATTTGTTTTTTCAAAGTTCATCTCATATAGTTTATTGTATGAAGTCATTTATTTGTTCTTTCTGTATACCTTTTCTGACAAACTCCCAAATAACCAAATGTATTTTCATAAATAAATTAATGCTGAGATGTAAAGGTTGTTCCTGGAGTTAAATGCTTATAAGTCACCAATTCCTGTTTCTGCCAATGAGAAGTAAGTTTATCCCAAAGCTTGCTGCTGTAGTTATACCAGGGCTTCTCAAAGACAAAGATCTGTATCCAGACCAAACAGCAGAGTGGCCTTTTATTGTGGCCAGCACACCTGTCGGCATGATTATATTATATCTAATGTGCCACACCTGTGAGGTGGATGGATTATCTCGGGAAAGGAGAAGTGCTTATTAACACAGATTTAGACAGATTTGTGAACAATATTTGAGAGTAATAAGCCTTTTGTGTATTGTATTTAACAATACAGTGTTAGGGACAGATCAGATGACCAAAGACTTGAGACTCGACTTGGTTTACCAAAAAATGACTTGTAAACATCTCTGGTTAAAACTTATGCACATTCTGACGTAAACCAATTGAATCTAATAGTGAGATGGAAGCAATGCTAAGGTTATTGTTGTTAACGTCCACATGGATATTAAATTCACCTACAATAAATATTTTGTCTGTTCTAAGGAGTAGACTTTAGAAAAACTCAACTCAAAAATTCAGAATACAGAGAAAGGGTGGAGTAGTGACATGTGAGGACACACTTTTGTGAGCTCTGCCTGGAAAATACATTTAAGAATTAATTTCCCTCCCTTTTCTTGCTTCCCTGGTGTGAAAGTGTGTATAAAGTGCTTACGTACTTAGGTCAATCGTCTTTAGTTCGATGTGACAGGTAAAATTATCTAAAAGACTCAAAAGCCAATGCCGGGTCCAGGTCCTGATGCCTCAGACTTGCCCGACGCAGACACACCTGGAAGACAGGAGGCAATGGTGGTTGCCGACGCAATAATGGCTGCCTTAAAGCAGACTGAGCAGTGTGTGCTAACTAGTACTGATTTGTCCATGATGGCAACTGCGGGTGAATTGCACACAAAAAATAGATAACTTATCGAGTGAGCTGAGGTCGTAAACCTTGAGTGTACACACCAAATTTACAAAAGTGATTGAAAATGTGCGGAAAGAAAGCGCAACTTTTGCAACCAGATTGATGACCTTGAGGAGGGAGATAACGGTTATGCTAACCAGGTTGTGGAGCTTGAAACTAAAGTTGCCACATTGTCCTCACAAGTAACCCGGCTGATGGACAAGACCGAAGATTTGGGGTCGCAACAACGGAGAAATACTGCAGGTTAATTGGTGTGGAGGAGGGATTACACCTACCTGGATTACAAGCCAACGCTGGACCGGGCGCACAGGAGCCTACAGCCGAGACCCAAATATGGGAATTCCTTGAGGCCAACAGTCATCAAGTTTCACTACTTTCAGGAGAAAGCAGACGTTCTCTGAAAGGTCATGGGTACGGTCCCCTGTTCCACAATGGCAGGAGGAGAGCGGCGTTTACAGAAGTTCGGGGATTACTTTGCCAATATCCAGGTGTGAAATATGGTCTCTTACAACAAAGATCTTTTGAGGACCCGACTAAGGCGAAGAACTTTATTGAGGATAATCAATAAAAGGAGGGAGAGGGCTATATGAAGCTCAGCGTAAATTCTTTCCGGAAGACTTCTAAACCTAAATATAGCCACAAGCGGCGATTCGCGGGTTCAAACCTTTTTTCTCAATAGCAACGTCAAAGTAATTTCACACATGTGGTCCAACGTTGTTATAAAACATATGCTGCAAGCTTTGTAACAATTGGACAAACAGTCCACTTTGTTTAAAATGCCTGACAACTGATTTGTCAAAAACATTTATTTTCAATTCTGTGTGATATGTAGCTCAGTCCAGCTCACGGAAATTTGAGAAAAGCAGATGACCAACACAAAAATAATTTTTAATGAAGCCGCTAGCTGCGATTGCAAGCTCAAACCTTGATTTGCGTCATTCCACATCCAGTTAGTGTGCATTTAAAGCGCCCCCGTAGTGTTCAATTTGAATGAGACTTGCAGAGTACAATGTGTGTGAGGTCATTGTGTAGACACTTCCTGGAAGTGTTGTGTTGATTGGACAAACATTTTGGTATTTATAGCCTGATTTGCTCTATATAAAATTAGATTAATCAAGAACCCTGGGAAATGTTTTTATTTATTTATTTATTTTTCTAGCCCAATTATTGTATCAATATCATTCAAATCCGTGACATATGCTGCAGCGCTAATTATGAAATGCCAGGTGGATTGTCTGTGACTTGTCTTCTGAAACTCTAGGTAACCCGTATAAAACCAATACTTCACAGAACTCCATTATACAAACTAATAAAATGTGCTAAAGTAAACCACTGAATGATTCCTAAACCATTCTATTAAACAAAATCCATTCTGTGGCTGTTGAGATTTGTATGTGCCTGCAAACGAGAATAATCACTCAAAGTTTACCAAAATATTTCTTTATTAAGCCAGGGCAAGCATATTTCTCTTTTAAACACATTCAAGTTCAACTAAATGAAAAAAACGACCCCTAATATACAACTATGCACTGCAAAAAGACAGGGCCATAGGCCGATGGAAAACTGAATTGAAAACAATTAAATGCCTAAACACTCTGCTGCAATATCAGCATTGCATTGAACTCATGACAACTTAGACTACATATTTCTTTTAGTTTACATTGCATTTTCACCCTGCCCTTTCTTTTTCTTTTGTAAGTGTGCTTTCAAGAAGCAGGGAGCGTTGATAGACTGCGCTTAGGCGGTTTCAGATTTTCGTGACAAATTGGCCGCAGATTGAAAACGCTCTCCCCACCTCCACAGATGTAGACTACTGCTGCGTACTGAATTTAGTGAGCCTTTATTACCGTAGCTACATTACAGCAGTTGCTTGCATCAACGTTACTGTATGACAACAAGAGACCCGCACTCCTTGCGTTTATTTAATTTTATTTCCCCTTTCCTGTCATAACCTTTCCCGGGAATTGGGAAATAATCTTGATCAGATTTCCTTGAATAAAACCCTAGTCTACGCAGACCGTTCTCCCAGAGTCCATGCTGACCGTTCTCTGAAGACTCCCAATCTTCAGAGCCTCAGAGTCTCGGCTGCCACCCAGAGTCTCAGTGTTTAGTTGGTTTCAAGTTTTCTGTTAGTTTTCCTTTTCCTGTTTTATTTTGGTAGTCTGGTTTTCTGTCGTTTTACTTCCTGTCTTTTAGTTTTTTCCACCCTTGTGATTCCCTGTCTTTCACCTGTTTGTATCACCTGTCACTTGTTTGCTCGTTTCCTTTGTCTGTTGTCGGATTGTCTCGTTATGTTTGTTGTGCATTCTGTTTTGTTTCGGATTTCCCTGTCATGATTTCCTGTTGTGGATTACCGTCATTCTTGGATTACTGCTTAGTAGGTTTTATTTGTCTAATACAGTGGGTACGGAAAGTATTCAGACCCCTTTAAATTTTTCACTCTTTGTTTCATTGCAGGCATTTTCCAAAAATCAAAAAAGTTCATTTTATTTCTCAGTAATGTACACTCAGCACCCCATCTTGGACAGAAAAAAACAGAAATGTAGAAATTTTTGCAAATTTATTAAAAAACAAAAACTGAAATATCACATGGTCATAAGTATTCAGACCCTTTGTTCAGTTTTTAGTAGAAGCACCCTTTTGATCTAATACAGCCATGAGTCGTTTTGGGAAAGATGCAACAAGTTTTTCACATCTGGATTTGGGTATCCTCTGCCATTCCTCCTTGCAGATCCTCTCCAGTTCTGTCAGGTTGGATGGTAAACGTTGGTGGACAGTCATTTTCAGGTCTCTCCAGAGATGCTCAATTGGGTTTAAGTCAGGGCTCTGGCTGGGCCATTCAAGAACAGCCATGGAGTTGTTGTGAAGCCACTCCTTCGTTATTTTAGCGGTGTGCTTAGGGTCATTGTCTTGTTGGAAGGTAAACCTTCGGCCCAGTCTGAGGTCCAGAGCACTCTGGAAAAGGTTTTCGTCCAGGATATCCCTGTACTTGGCCGCATTCATCTTTCCCTCGATTGCAACCAGTCGCCCTGTCCCTGCAGCTGAAAAACACCCCCACAGCATGATGCTGCCACCACCATGCTTCACTGTTGGGACTGTATTGGACAGGTGATGAGCAGTGCCTGGTTTTCTCCACACATACCGCTTAGAATTAAGGCCAAAAAGTTCTATCTTGGTCTCATCAGACCAGAGGATTTTATTTATCACCATCTTGGAGTCCTTCAGGTGTTTTTTAGCAAACTCCATGCGGGCTTTCATGTGTCTTGCACTGAGGAGAGGCTTCCTTCGGGCCACTCTGCCATAAAGCCCCGACTGGTGGATTGCTGCAGTGATGGTTGACTTACTACAACTTTCTCCCATCTCCCGACTGCATCTCTGGAGCTTAGCCACAGTGACCATTGGGTTCTTCTTTGCCTCTCTCACCAAGGCTCTTCTCCCCCGATAGCTCAGTTTGGCCGGACGGCCAGCTCTAGGAAGGGTTCTGGTCGTCCCAAACGTCTTCCATTTGAGGATTATGGAGGCCACTGTGCTCTTAGGAACCTTAAGTGCAGCAGAAATTTTTTTGTAACCTTGACCAGATCTGTGCCTTGCCACAATTCTGTCTCTGAGCTCCTCAGGCAGTTCCTTTGACCTCATGATTGTCATTTGCTCTGACATGCACTGTGAGCTGTAAGGTCTTATATAGACAGGTGTGTGGCTTTCCTAATCAAGTCCAATCAGTATAATCAAACACAGCTGGACTCCAATGAAGGTGTAGAACCATCTCAAGGATGATCAGAAGAAATAGACAGCACCTGAGTTACATATGAGGGTCACGGCAAAGGGTCTGAATACTTATGACCATGTGATATTTCAGTTTTTGTTTTTTAATAAATTTGCAAAAATTTCTACATTTCTGTTTTTTTCTGTCCAAGATGGGGTGCTGAGTGTACATTACTGAGAAATAAAATGAACTTTTTTGATTTTTGGAAAATGGCTGCAATGAAACAAAGAGTGAAAAATTTAAAGGGGTCTGAATACTTTCCGTACCCACTGTAAATCTCCGTTAACTGCATTTAAGACCAAGCCTTGCCTTCCTTCACAACAGTCCCTGACAGTGGAGAGGAATGGAAACCAGGCTCTCAGGCAAGTACAAAGAATATGGTCTGATCGGTCTTTATTCTCCTTGCCAAGAATGAGCTCTTATTCACAGTTTTTAATATCCAATATCCAATGCTGTCCAAATTGCTCCAAATGCGCCAAAATCTAAACCCCAAGTTCATAGGGAAACAAGTAGGAAGTATACTGGATGAACATGTTGAAAATGCAGCTATGAAAGAGATTGAAAGTAGGCGGGACTGTGTGGCAGCTGTGGTGTATTTATAAAGAGAGAAGAGGAAGGAGGCAGTTCACTAAAAATGTCACAAGTACAAACACAGAGAGTTACACTGTAATAGAGAAGGAAAGAGGGACAGAGAGAGTAAACGAATAAACGGAGAGTGAAGGATTTGCAAATCCAGGAGCTGGGCGAGAGGAAAGATCTGCTGCATTCTTGCAAAAGAGTAAGTGAGGGAGACATGACATGAAGAAGACCTAGACCAGAGGGGAGAAAAAAAAAAATCAAGGGAACTAAAAGAGAGCCTTTGAGGGTCGAGAAAATAAGAAATTGCAGAAGAATTGTAACAGACTCTAGCACAGATCCAGGTCGGTGCTTCCTGTTTCTGTCACAGGGGGAAGGGAGAAAAGCAACCAGCAGTTTACAAATGATGGACAGAAAAGAAAAAAGCATTTCTTTGAGATCATACATACATCATTTGTAAATGCTTCTTTTTTAGGTATCACTGTTGTAGTTAAAGTTGGAGTACTTTGAATAACGGGAGTGGGGAGAGAGGCAGAGGGAGACACACACCAAAAAAGGTCTGGAGTCAGAGCTGGAGATATTACAGGCTTGACAGATGCTGCACAGCTTTGGGGAGAGAAGAATAAGGAGAGACAGACATAAAGGAGGGGACATACACAACATAGGAAACAAATATACGTGACAGTTAACTAGGTACTAGAAACTAGTGTGGTGGGTGTAGTAAAAGAGGTGTGTTAATGTAAATGTGATTATCTGGTTCTCAAGAGACCAAGCAGTGCAACTCTGAACAAAGAGGAAGAAGCTTTTTCACTGACTCCAATACACCATGGACACTAGGGTTTTACCGCAGTTCTAAACCAAACAGACCCCTTACCCATCAGGAGCCATGTCAACAGGCCCTGGCCTTTGTGCACCTGACATGGCCGAGGGCCCCCAGACCACTGGACCCGTTGGGCTCCAGACCTTGTTGGACCTACTGGTGGGTGTCTACCAGGAGTTCTACTCCTCGTCCTTTGCAAAGGAGAAGTATGTCTCTGGTTTCCTGCAATGGGGTGAGTATCTTCCTCTTCTTTCTAGGTGTGTGTGTGTAATTCCTGACTACTACTAGTTTTTCATTTAGATATTCACATGCTGACCTAAATTATTCATCCGGTTTCTGTCAGTATGTTATTAACAGTAGACGTTATTTAGCGACCACTTTGTTTGGTTTGTTTGTTGGTTTTCCTGATCAAGGACAATCAAGCATTACCCAGAAATCACCAAACACAACATAATGTGTGAAAACGTTTTGTGTTTCTGCTGCTTCTGACCGTGGTCAGAAAAGCAGGGGAGACTCGTTACCTCCAGGGTTGACGTTATAAAATGAATAGCCTAACATCGGGGTTAAAATCCTGTTTCTGATGAGCAAATGAATGAACTTGGCTTTCAATCTGGGGGTCATTTCGGACACCGCATACAATTTCAATTTTATTTATAGGATCAATTCATAACAAGAGTTATCTCGAGACACTTTACAGATAGAGTAGGTCTAGACCATACTCCAGAATTTACAAGGACCCAACAGTTCTAGTAGTTTCCTCCAGAGCAAGCAACAGTGGCGAGGAAAAACTTCCTTTTAGGCAGAAACCTCGGACAGACCCAGGCTCTTGGTAGGCGGTGTCTGACGACCGGTTGGGGTTAGAATGAAGAGTGGCAAAGACAGTCACAAAAAATAGTAGTTTGTAGTAGTTCGTTGTAGTAGTTCATGGCATAGCAGGGCACTGTGTGGCATTACAAGGCACAGCAGGACGTAGCAGGACGTAGCTGGGCATCGCAGAGCGTAGCAGGACGTAACAGGGCATCTGTTTCTGTGTCTCTTTCCTAGGGACACAGAAAAATTAATCAGTGTATGGTTAGAATCATTCATTCATACATTTAGTCATATACTACCTACTTTTCATATTCAAGTTTTTCAATCTCCAACCTTGTATTTTTAATTAAAAGCTTCTTATACTTGATGTCGACCACCAGGGTTCTCTTATATAGGGCCCTCACATTATCTGCTCCAACCTGAAACAAATAAACAACACTGTCCCTTTGCAAGGCCCTCTTGGAGAAAGTTGCAGGTATTCATTTGACTATTGTGTTTTAAGGTTCATACCTTACTACATGTATTTATCTTGGCCTTGAAGTAGAGGCCCTAGGCTCAGGGGGAGGAAGAAGTTCCTCTTCCTGCTGAGTTTAACACAATAGCAATTTAATCAATGGAGTCCTATTTGAAATAAACACTTTAAGTACTTGTGTCTCATGTTCAGACCACCACCATTAGCAAATCATTGCAGAAACTTGAATTACAGCACACTGTTAGGTGTTGCATGGAATGGTGGACCAAAGCGCAGAGCACAGGCAGGCAAAAGTTGAACTTGAGAGTTTATTTTAATAAAAAGCAAAGTACAAACAAAACAAAAGAAGTCCTGAGAGGGACAGGCAAAAAGTAAATCCAGAGTGTAAAAAACAAGAAGAGGCAATCCAAAAACAAAAAGTAGAACAAACCATAAATAAAGACCGAAGGAAATCCAGAGAGCAAGGAACCAGACACAAACTGACACGGGGAGACACGACAGGCACAAACAAACACTACAATAATCTGGCAAAGGACAAGGGGAACACAAAGACTAAATACACTGGGTAACGAGGTAACAAGAGGCAGGTAACACAAGGGCTGGGCAACAGGTGGAAAACATCAGGTAATCACAAGAGCGACAAAACTAGGAAGTAAAACTAGACACGGATGGTACACAATCCGTTCTGCCTGCATTTTTTTTCCAAATATTAGAATAGTTTTTAACTTTTTAAAACAGTCTCCCTCCTTCCCGTATTTCTTCTCTTTATTTTGGAGTGAAACATTTGATCGCAGCAGTCTTTGTAGTTAGCATTTCAGCCTGATACAAAACAAGAATTGTCTGCATATGAGGTTAGATTCTACGAATGGTCTTCAGTCATCAACATGTGCAGTCATGAGATAATATCACAAGGCACCCAAAGCTAGTCCCATCTGTTTCTCACTGTTTGACGTCCCATTCAGAGCTGTTCCCTACAGTCTTACTTAACAGCATCTACATGCATGAACTATGCAAGTGAAAAGCAGAAATATCAGCAACCACCCTGCGTAAGGACATTCAATCTTCTCAGTTAACTGTTGACCAACACATTTGATTAATTTCTTATTGATCTATTTTTTTAAACCATGTTCTTCCTCCAGTGCAGGCCCTAACTAATTTGGTGCCCTTTAGGCCAGTGGTTGCCCCTTGGATTGCAGCCAATTCCACCGTAAATCCCAATGTTCATACACTAATGTTCATACCACAGCTTCATGTTTCACAGCTTTTTATTTTATAATAGAAATGACCTCTTTACAAAAAGTAGTGAAATGGTAACCCAGATTCAGCATCACTTTGCTGTGCAGAGGTGGAGGGAGGTCACAGATGGCCCAGTGGTAGCTGGATTTAAAAGTGCAGCTGTAATGAACCTGTAAGGATATTTGTGAAACAAGGGGTATTTTACAAGACAGTGTAAATAAAAACCTGTTGTTAAACCCAGTAAATAATTGCATCTAAGTCTATAACATTCTAAACAGCAAAAAATAATTACAGGGATGCAGTTTATACCAATACAGTTTCAATATTTAGACAATAGCTCCAAAAACTGTTAAATCTGGGCACGATAATTTTGTTTCACTACAGAAATAGTCGTCAAGACAGAAAAAAATCCTCAGGAAAAAACATCACGCCAACTCCTGCAAGTTAGAATACACTAACCAAACTAACAAAACAATCGGTATGAACACACTTGAAAATAACTAATTAGATAGAAACCAAACCCCTTTTTACAATGCTACAAATACAGTGTACTGGGTGTTATTCAAATTAATATTTGATTTTGTCAACATGCTAGTAGTCTCAGTTTGCCAGACCCCCCTCCAAAGCGCGCTGGACGAAAGTCTGGCTACTTCACATAGCATTCAGGGATGGGAGGAAAATGTGCTCTGGATATTGGCACTTCTTTAAGCCAATCACAATCGTCTTGGGTGGTTCTAAGTACTGGGATAAGCCACGGTGCTGCTGCAAAACAGGCTTGGAAGGAACTTGTTTTGGTTGAACATGTGTAGCCTACATTTAAAAATAGTTTTAGTCATGCAACATAAAACTCAGATTGGACAGATAGTCCAGCTAGCTGTCTGGATTTACCTTGCAGAGATCTGAGGAAAGATTAACCCCAGTCCTCATAAACCACTGGAGTTTAAAATGCCAACACAAAAGAAGCCCGAAGCAATGGATATCCGGCCTAAATGAATGAAATCCGACGGATTTTCAACGGCAACAAAGCAAAGTGGAACGCCAAATATACAACATACAGCATGCTATGATTTAAAAAACTCACAAAAGTTTCATTCCAGAAATAATATGTAATTGTTCTCTTCAGAGCCATACAGAAATCTCAGCATAGTTTCTCAGCTTTGCCAAAATGTTTTCCTAAGCCTTACAACCCTAACGTTCCTACACCATGCACAAATGTCTATGTTGTGAGCAATTCTTGCACTAAAAAACGCATGCATGCTCTTAAAATGCAACTTCTTAAAACTATTAATTACAACAGTTGATGGAAATTATACATTTCTAATCAACTTAGGCATAAGCTAACTAAGTAACGTTACACAAAGATGTCAATAAAAATAGAGCTTTATGTCCCATTCAACACACTTTCCAAAAAACATAACATAGCATAATCTTTCCCTGATGAAAATACAGTGTCAGTAACATACTTTAATTCTATATGGGTACAACACTCATGGACACAACACCCAACGTTAGCAGATAACTGCAACAGATAAATAATAGATCCAACCTATTATCTCGGTCTACTTTATGTTTTCCCTCCTCTTCTTTTCATGTTATTCATGTTTGGGCTCTGTGGGCTTTGGTCTTTTTTGACATAGCTAGTTTATATTAATTACGGTCTGTGTCTCTTCTCCCTTCTGAAAGCGTTATAGCAATTTACATTACGGCATGGTATCATGCCTAACTCCTGTCAAGTTGATGTTTTCTATTTGTTTTATTGGTTCTGTTTGTTCTTACCACTTCCTGTTTTATTTTGATAGTCACCTTCTCGTCTCAGGTCTTTTTACTTCCTGGTCTCTGTCTGCCTTCCCGTTGCGTGTGATTACCTTCCCCATTTCACCTGGGTCTCATTATCTCTTCCGTCCTTGAGTGTATAACCCCACCTGTCACTTACCTCATTGCCTTACCTCTCTGTTAGCTTTTCAGCGTTATTCCTGACTTCAAGCATTTCTAGTTTCCTGACTTCCCGTGTTTTTACCTCTTCCTGTTTTTGGATTACCCTGTTTGCCTTTTGCTCTGGAAATCTTTGCTTGTTATTAGCTTTACTCCTAATAAACCTGTTTGGATTTAATCACCTGAGAGTTGTGCTTCTGCGGGTCCATCTACCTCTGTGCGTTATACACACAGGTAGATACTTAGTAGTCTGATTCTTGCGTGACAGTCCCTTCCGCAGTTATTCCACACAAAGTTTGACTGGGGGTTGATGGCTTAAGTTTGCTGCCAACTCACAGTGTACAGCGAGGCGCCAGTGGCTGTGGTCGTCTGGGAGCAGTTGCCGTCCAGCTGGGTTGATGCCAGTGTGTTTCTGTCATGCTTGCAAATGTCCTTAAAGCGCAGTGTTGGGCTGCCTGCTGGGCGGTGTCCTGTGGCTTGCCGTATATTAAATCTATTGGTATGCCCCAGCCATCGCGGGTGAAGCTGACGTAGGAAGAGGTGAACGCTCAGGGAGCCTGCTTGCTCCAGTACAGTGGTGTTGGGGATTTTGGATTCTCCCACAAGATGTTGAGTCTCAGGCAGCGTAGGTGGAATTTCCAGGTGGTTCACCTGTCTGGCATAGGTCGTCCAGGATTTACTGCCAAACTTGTTGAGGAGCTCCTGGAGATTCTCTTTGGTGTGCAAGGTCAAGGCTGGATCATTGGCAAACAACATTTTTCTGATGAGGATTGTGCAAACTTTTGTCCTGGCCCTCAGGCGGGCCAGACTGAACAACCTTCAATCACTTCTGGTGGATAGGCATCCACTTACACACCATGGCTTTGATGTTTCACTATTATAGCGGAAGACACCCTGCATGTCCTCATGAAAGGAGGTGATAATGCTGAGCAGCTGTGGAGGGCATCCAATCTTCAGCAGCTGGAACAGGCATGTCTTGCTCATGAGGTCAAAAGCCTTTGTGAGGTCAACAAAGGCAATGTGTTGCGACATCTGCTGTTCTCTGCATTTCTCCTGAAGCTAGCATACAGATAAATTAACCTTAGATCTCTCAGCCCTACAACCACATAGTGATTCTGGGATTTATGTGCAATGTTTTGTGTTTTTTCATGCATCAGAAAGCAGATTTGCAGGCAGATGAAGATGAATGATCATAATAATATCTGGAAATACAATAAGGAACAGCAGCAGAGCCAGGCCCTAATAAATTACCTCAGCAAACCAGTTAAGGTAAAAAAAAAAAAATGGAAGTGGAGTAGCACTACATTGTGCCTACATTAATCATGCTATACTGCCCATTTTCAATTTATGCTCTCCTGTTGTCTTCCTGTCATGTCAGCACAAGCAGGCAGAGCACAAATACCCAAAACGGTGTTAACACATTTCTACGCGCCTCCCCTAGCTGATTTTGAGTGATTATTGTATATCCTCTGATTTATACATGTAAACATATGATACTTTTCCTTTTGACAGTTTACTTTTAGCAGCTAGCACCTAGCCTTGTCCAATGTGCTCAAGGCCGTGTGGATTTTTTGTTTGACTTTTTCTCTCATCCCTGACATTCTCCCAAGCACCCTTTCTGTGTTCCAGGACTTCCTAATTTGCAAATGAAGCTCTGAATATAACCTATAAAATCCAACTTTACAAATTAATGTAAAAAACATTCCCCAGTCTAAAATGTTTTTTTTTTCTTCTCCCTAACCATCTGGCGAGAAATTATCTCGTGACTTCCTTGGGGGTGCAGACTCTCTTAAACTCTTCAGTGACACTGTACTGGAGTTATTGTTTCATCCTGTTGGCACAGCTGTCAACTGAGACTAAATGATTTACACGTTACTGTAGTGTAACTGTAAGAAGGTCAGTGATCTGAATGACATCATCATCTATTTCTATGTGGCCACAGTCACAGGCTTCCATGTCTGTTTCTGTCACGTGGCGGGCTTAGTCTACTGACCCAGGGCGACAGTATCTGTTTTCAGTAGATAAAGAAGTATTGTTATAGGATTGTCCTGTTCCTTCACGAAACTTTTAGGTCTGAGGAGACAGTGTGTGTGTGTGTGCCTAAAGTTGGTCTCTCCTGAATTCCTCTGAGTGTGTGAGGAGGTGGGTAATGAAAATAAGGACTGGAAAACTTGCCACAACATATAAATATATATCTATTATTACTACTATTTTTAGCTGCACTGCACAGAACATCTCCAATTCAGGCAGTTACTCTGTTAAAGAGAAACTCCCTTGCTGGCAAAGATACTGTTCTGTTCAGCTGAAAGGACACACAGTGTTATGGGATTAGTGAGAACCAGAACACAGAGATACAAAAAACTCGGAAAACAGGATAACGTAAAGGTGGTTTAATAAATGCAGCGGTAATTCCAAAAGAACAGGCGACAGGTCGGCGGGATAGTGGAAGGATGGATCTGTACGGAGAGGCAGAGTAAAAATGGTGAACACGAGAAAAACAAGAAAACAAACACGAGAGAAAACACTAGAGCAAACGAGAGTAAATACTGACAGCCAAGTTACCACGTGGGAGTATGTAACAATCTGGCGCTGAAGAGGTGGTCAGCCCGGGTTTTAGTATGGCAGGAGATGATGAGTAGATGACTGAGCGGATGACGGAATAGGTGATGGTAGCCACGCCTCTGGTAGGAACGCCCTCACGGCCAGGCAGGCAACAGACAAAACAAACACAGAGAAACGGGAAAGCATGCCAAAGGTTGGGGGAAGACAGCAGACGACAACACACAGAGCAGCAAATTATGTTTGGGATTTGTCAGGCAGTAAAACATGAGAATCAGGTTAATTATTGTACAAAGGAAATATTCATTTATTCAACCTTTATTTTGACTGAAAAGATCATTTGAGTCCTTATTTGAAATGACATTGACAAAAGACATCAACAAAACAACACAGAAAAGGATACTCCATCATGACAATATAGACACTAGTAAAATCTAATCATGACCGTCTCTCACACTCTATATGCACTGCCTGTCTCGTACTCCTCTCTTGTCTCTCCTGTTGAAGGAAAAAAAATTGTGTATTTTATCTTAAATGAAGAAAATTTTTTATGAAAAAAAACTTGTAGTTAAGTGTTATCTACAAGGTTTGTTTTGTTAATGGGAAAGGTCTGTCAAGGCACGATCTTTCCTAATGGATTGCCAGGTTGAGGTGGGTGTGGCTTACCTGTTGACTAAAGAGGTTAAGGACAGTCTGGGAGTGAAGTTGCAGAAGTAGCAGTTTATTTGAGATTTTGAGATTCATAGATGCATTGCCGGCCAAACTTTGGAAGCTTCTAGACTCAACGATAATATGGGGCGGCTGTGGCTCAGTGGTAGAGTGATCGCCTGCCAATCGGAGGGTTGGTTGATTGATCCCTTGATTGAGTCCAATGTCAAAGTGTCCTTGGGCAAGACACTGAACCCCGAGTGTAAATGTGTGTGAATGTGTTTATCTGATGAGTAGGTGGCACCTTGGCCAGCAGCCTCGGCCACAGTGTGTGAATGGTGAATGTAAATGTGCTGTATTTATATAGCGCTTTTCTAGTCTTAACGACTACTCAAAGCGCTTTTACATCATACAGGATACATTCACCATTCACACACATTCATACACTGTGGCCGAGGCTGCCATACAAGGTGCCACCTGCTCATCAGATAAACACGCACACACATTCACACCCCGATGCACTCAGGGTTCAGTGTCTTGCCCAAGGACACTTCGACATGGGACTGCAGGGCCAGGGATTGAACCACCAACCTTCCAATTGGCAGGCAACCGCTCTACCACTGAGCCACAGCCTGAATGGTTCCTGTACTATGTAAAAGCGCTTTGAGTAGTCGTTGAGACTAGAAAAGAACAGTCCATTACATTTAATATCAGGTTTTCCCAGAATTGTGGTTATGCCATGACACCTCAGCCCAAGCAAACAAAACCAGCTTGCCTGAATGACTACCACCTTGCGACCTTTACCTCTGTAGTGATGACATGCTTTGAAAGATTGATCAAAGATTACATTTGAACTTCACTACCCAGCACAGTGGACGCATTACAGTTTCCCTACTGTCCCAACCAATAAACAGTAGACCAACATCTTCCACACCACCCTATCGTACCTGGAATAGAACAACCTTCTCATCATAATTCAGTCAAGACTAAAGACCAATTTACGGAACGTACACTGGACCCTAGGCTAGACACCGGATCCTACGCCGTAGTCTGACATGCACCTCTCAAAAAATGCAACTACACGTAGTGGCGATGCAGACCATAACAACTGTGATTTGTCTGCTTGGTAGACTTTCCCCCTTCTCATTTCCTGGTTCTTCTTCTTCATACAAAACATGAAATTAAGGATAGTGCTAACTTTTCCTGCTACAGCTCTATGACCATGGTCACAAGGCACAGGGGAGACACTGTTTTTCCCACTATGCCTCTAGAGTCGGTACTCGCTCTGAAGCGTATTTTTACAAATTATTTTACTACTTTTTAGCCTACACCTTGGAGAAAATACTAAGGTCCGGACCTAGGTGAATTCAATTGTGGGTACAGGCATGTTCATATTCTTTCTTTTTCCTACTCTAATCACAGCTGAGCCCCTGGTGAGGCAGGTGAGAAGGACTCGAATCAAAAGAGAAGACTTTCACATCCTGAAGGTCATCGGCCGAGGCACATTCAGTGAGGTGAGCTGGAATTATAAAGAATAACAAATTCTCTTTTAAAATGAGCAATGGCACAGTGTTTTGTTAAGAATTTGTAACTTGACATGGCTACATTGTATCTTGTCTCACCATTGACCAAATATTATCTTGAGCTTTGGTCCAAACCCATTTTGACTATGCTGCCATCTCCTGTTATATCGGATTATCACAACACTTCAAAAGCAAACTTGAAAAGGTTTAAAATAATTTGATAAGAGCTTAATTAACAGTTCAGCCACATACTCCTTTCGATTCTGCTTTAAAAATCTTCACTGGGTTACGGTGGAAAAAAGAACAATATATGTAAAGATGCTGCTCAGTTGGTACGAAAAAATAAATCATGGTACCAAAGTACTTCATTATTTTTCACAACAAGGAGATAATAATTTGAACCATCATCATATCACATTACAAGAGATAGCTTGTCTACAGTGCAACAGTACAGTTTATTAATCTGCCCACAAATCTGAAACTTGGTGTTTAACAGAGCATGCTTGAAATGGCCTTAACAGGTAGTGTTTTTCAACCTGGATCCCATTTCGCCCAACAGACTCCCAGAACGCTTTTTACCCACTTGGTTCCACTCTTTACATCGCTATCTTCGGACAAGAAGTTACCTTGTGAGATTGATAATGTTAGTTTCAGTGAATTTTAATAACAGCCTGTTAGTAGCAAAAAAAAAAATACATTGCAGCTCGGTCTGGCCAGCCCATCACTGCGATCTTGCTTAATACTGGACCAATTTCATAGAGTTTTGGTCGCATCACTCTATTAGACACAAATGCATGGGTGAATGGGGTCCAGGTTAACAAAACCAAAACAACACAATTAACCTTTAAAGGATAATTTTGTTTTTAACTTTGTAACAGTTTTTCTTATGCCACTGTTGAAAAGGATCCTTACAAAGGTTGAACTTTTTGTTAAAAAGTAAGATCCTTTTTGTTTAAAATGAAATATTCCTGTTATTGCCAAACCCACCAGATTCCATTTAAATAAACCGCAATTTTATCATTGTGAAATACACCTCATTCAAAGTTGACAGAAACAAAGTCAAACTATCAAAAGTTGTCTTGGTTCATCTACTTACTATTCCAACTATCACCACTCTGGTTGGGTTGAAATAAACGCTTAATTCAACCATTTACATGTAAACACAATGCTGGCTCTTTACACGCTAAAAGTATTGTACAATTAAATGGAGTTTACATAGAGTGAATTTGGCAATAGTGATTTGGAGCCGTTTTTGGTTAAACAAAAAGGATCTTACTCTTCAACAAAAAAGGTGTCTCTCTGTAGGGATCCAACTTATAATGTTGTCAGACACTTGGAGAAGTCATCTTTGCCTGTCAGCGGCAGAAACAACACTTTTAGTGGATGGAAAGGGATGATGCACATTTGCCCTATATGATTATAGGGCCTGGTTCATGGCTGCCAATACTTGACTATTTTCAAGATTCTTGTTTACATTAGTCACTTAGTGTAGACACCAATGCAGGGAAAATAGGGTTAAGTACCACAGCTCTAGACTCTTTTTTTACTAGGAGCACTTTAGCCACTATCTAACTTAAAAAACTTTCACTTTCACATTTAATATTGTCCCCATTTTAACTGTATTACTGATAAATGCTTTGGTAATACATACAGAAACTATAATCTGCTGTCTTATTTTAGTTCAAAGTCACATTTTAATTAAATGGTGGAAACACCATTTAACAAAGTATTATTACTGTCAATGTACTGTAATATTGCTTTTTGCAGGCCCTCCCTCTCTCCACTCTGTCCTTTTTGTGTTAACACTGAAATAGCAATCACCTCTTAGGTGATTAAATCTCCATGGAAAGGGGAGTATCTTACTATACAACCCGGTCTCACGCCAGCTCGTGAAATGTTCACGTTATTTAGATTTATTGATTTGTGTATAGATTTATTTTGTGTATTGGGTGTGGCGGTCCGTCCTGTTGTTGATACCCAGGCACAGGGACACAATCGGCGGTCTCTATGGCACGCAACAACGGGGAAATGAAACGCCACATGCAGGACACGCCAACAACAACGGTACGGTTGTGGTTAGGAAGAGAACTACGCGGAAAGGAACTGCAATACAGGGGATGCAATCCCCGGTCTCTGGGGTGAAAGTCCTGTGTTGTCTGAGCCATCCACCACCCTGACCAACCTCCCTGCGCAGATTTTTCGGCTTTTTAATACTACTTGCTACCGTAATCGTTCTGTGATCACGAAATAGGCTTCCAATTGAAATTGAACTTCAACATTTTTAATCGACACACGGAAATAATGACATGTACCTCTACACGAATCAATAGATTAAATAACGTGACCATTTCACGAACTGCCATGAGACTGGGCTGTACTATCTAACACCCAGTGTGGGAAATATTGAGTGATGAGGGAGCCAGAGAGAGATGAGCTGCTACTCACACACTGTTTTTATGAAGTAAATAGTTGTACATTTAGCAGCCTATATGTATTATTTTTTCATAGAACCCAGTAAGCACACACACGTCTCCACGACGTATTGGCGATGTAGTCAAAATACGGCGGGGATATGTAGTAGTTTGGTCGTTTGCTCACTGGCACGACGTCCCTAAGACGTCGCTGCTATACGTTTCTGCGACATGCAGCCGCTCTTTCCGCGACGTACATATCTATACATCGTTTTAACGTATGCCATACGTCGTACAGATGCAGGCTCATTTACATCGTTTTAACGTATGCCATACGTCGTACAGATGCAGGCTCATTTACATCGTTTTAACGTATGCCATACGTCGTACAGATGCAGGCTCATTTACATCGTTCTAACGTATATAATACGTCGTACAGATGCAGGCTCATTTACATCGTTTTAACGTATGCCATACATCGTACAGATGCAGGCTCATTTACATCGTTCTAACGTATATAATACGTCGTACAGATGCAGGCTCATTTACATCGTTCTAACGTATATAATACGTCGTACAGATGCAGGCTCATTTACATCGTTCTAACGTATATAATACGTCGTACAGATGCAGGCTCATTTACATCGTTCTAACGTATGCCATACATCGTACAAATGCAGGCTCAAATACATCGTTCTAACGTATATAATACATCCTCCCAACATCCGCTATACATTTTACAGATGCAATCTCAGGCACATCTTCCTGACATGTGTTATACGTAGAATAGATGTCAAGAAGATGTGCATTAACCCATTTAACATAACTGGTCAGTATAGGTCACACGAAATTACTTTAAATATCTTTACTAAATTACATGAATTGCTAAAGTAAGAGATAAGTCATACACAATTACTTATAATACATTTTATTTATGAAGCACTTTTAAGGGTACTCCAAAAATGTACATAGTTCAAATTATTATAGAAAACAGCACACTAACACATTAAAAGCTATTCTGAAAATACAAAAAAATGATCATGTAGCTATATTTTGAGATAATATCCTACTTTTGTCTATACTAAGGACTAATGTACAAAAACAATATTACAAGCTTAAACCAGTGTTTTTTTTAAGTCTGCCACTGTAAGCCTCCCCTTAGGCAAAGAGCATGCACGTTTCACGGTGTGCAACGGCTTAAGTTGTTTTCTCTCGTTTTGTGGTTGTGTCTCGATTATTGGCTGTGTTCCAGGTGATACCCAATTAGAATCAGTTAAGCTAAAAAGTCAATTTATCCATTTTTGGATGCCAATGGGATCATGATAATGTTATTTGAACCCAAAAACACTGAGCAATTGAGCAATTATTTTTCTTAATCTGTAGGAGTCCTTGAAATATACAATATTTCTCTCTTTTGACTACACACTCGTGAGCTGTGTATCCCTGCTTCACAACAGCAGTGTGTACATGTTGGAGAAGAAAAAACTAATTATCACACTATATTGTCCACTGTGTATCATAATGTCAATTATTTCAGTAGCTAAAAAAAGGGTGTCTCTGCTCCAGCCTCTTCTCCAGTCTGTTGCCGGTCTTGGGGGGGGGTCCTTGATGGCCTACTCGGCTTCGGACTCAGGAAAGTAGGATTCCTCTGTGCTCCAGCTGTGGCAAAAACAAAAGATTTGGGTTAAGTGCGTTATTTAAAGATGTATCTTTTAATGCATGGAAGTATTTTTATTTATTTAATTTGTTTCTTCTCGCTTTGTTTTTAGGAAGTGGTTGAGTAATGTAACGCAAGTCTTTTTTTTGCAGATGTGAATAGAAGACCAGTTTCATCAAGTAGAATATGGCAAACCAAATGTTGTTAACATAGTTAAATTCTCTGCAAACTTTTCCTCAGAAGCTCCAATTCAGCCTTTTAATATAATTGAACAGTAAGGCCATTTGGTCAGTAGGGGGAGCTGCAGTTTGTGCAGTTTCATTTTGGATGAAGTTCAAGATCCACAACAGGTGGGCTGTTTACGGTAGAAAGAATACAGCTACGGCCAAAAGTTACGCAAAAATTCTGCTAAATCTAGAGTAATATAATGACATATTTGTTATACTTTCACCCAGGAAAACACGTTCCGTTCTTCTAGAGTTTTAATTCAAATCCCAATCTGTTTCCTGAACTGAACTACTCGTTTTGGTACCTAATTTTAACTGTTGTTTTGTCACCGTAGCTGTATCCCATCTAGCCTCAACCACTGTTAAAGCGCCATTCTGACAATATGTATTTAGATCACTTTCTAAATGAAAGCTTTTAAATCTAAGTTTTAAATTTGTTATACATTGTCTCATAAAATATGCCGTAACACTCTCTCTAAAAGGGTTAACATCAAGGTTTCATGGTAATCACAATGATTTAAAAAGTATTTACTTTCGACACCAAAGGTTCCATTTTATGCTGCCCTCTCTTTACTTCCTACTTCCATTTTCAATTAAGATTTTTGTAAACTTACCACAGATGATTTGGCAAAGTAATGACTGGGAATATGGCAGCTTTCCGCATGTCTCACATGTGCTCTTGGTCATCATGGCAGTTGAGAGATCTGAAAAATACTAACATATATAAAACATTTTAAATAAGATAAAATCCTTAATTAATCCCACATTGGGGACATTTTCAGTGAAAATGCATCAAAGGGAACGTGCAATGACAAACGCGTCAGTAAAAATGCAAGAATAAAGCAGTTAAAACAGTTAAGGACACAGACAGAACGTTTAATAACACCGTATTCACAGTATTGCAGAAGTTATTGATATTGCATAATAAGGCGTAGATAGATGTTGCACATGAGTAAATTGTCACATAGGGTGCGTGTGGTCTACTTGGAGCAGTGTTGATTATAAAGTCTGACAGCAGCAGGAAGGATGTGTGGTATCTCTTCTTCACTGCATGTTTGGAAAACTAGTTAGATTCGGATTACATCATACAAAAACCTAATATGACAACATGACTCTTTTTATTTGTTGATCAGGTTTATACACACATACCCACACACATTATTGTGGTATGATGTCCTTCATCTGTTCATTGCCTTCTCTCACAACTCCTGCCCACGTCTCCTGATCTTCCACTATACATAATGCCAACATAAAAACTGACACACTATGTGAAAGTTATCAACAAATAATGCTCTTTTGTGAGGATGCAGTATTTTTAGTATTGCAAACTATTGTTTTGCAATGAACACGGTGTATTCCTGACATTTTGTAGAAGATGGTGGATATTCTTAGCAATTACCACTTATCTAATGAGGGATAACTAGTGAAACAAACAAGCAAACACACAACAACCAACAGTTTACCAAAGTTACCCTTACTTTAAACATGAAACGGAAAAGTAACAATCAAATTAATTGTGATATTGATGATTGTATTGATCTCAAAGTCAAATGAGTTTCAATATGTCCATCGAACGCGTGTAGTCCTAGTTAGGTTTATGGTCAATTTAGCTTCAACAGAACGTAAAACGGTCACCATCTAATAACTGGTATTTTATGACCGTTGGCACTCTGAACCGTTTTTAAACCGTTTTTTAAATAAATTGTTAAACAGATTTAACGTTCATGCCAAGTGTACAGAAACTAACCACAGTCTTACTAAACTGTTTAACATAGCTAGATAGTGCCATTTGGTGATAAGCAGGGTAAAAATAAAACCTTATAATCACAACGTATTAATTACGACCGTTAGCATGCAATTAGCCGTCCCCTAAACTTCACCTTTTAAAAACAAGATTCAACGTTAGCTAGCTAGCTAGTTGACAGATTAGCTAACGCTATATTCCGAATTTACCTTCAGTAAAGTCTTCAGCTTTATGTTCCCAGTTTAGGTTTCAGTTCCATTTAAGCCAACAAAAGAAAAGTAACCGATACAAGCAAAGTATGACTGAGGTATGACACTCGGTTACGGTTAGCTAGCTAACGCTAGCATTAACGTTAACGGATATCGGGTAACGTTCAATTATGCCTAACGTTAACGTTAATTGTTATTTGTTATTTGTCAGATGAAAACCAACTTCCACATGCGAAAGCGTCAAAATATTGTTTTAGCTAACGTTAACTACGTTAAGATGAAATAGTACTTACCATGGAGTTTAACAGCAACGAAGCAGTCGTCCCTCCCAACCCTTCGTAGACTGGCAACTTTTTTCCTTCCTTTGTCGAAAGTGGCGCGAATATGTTGCTGGGCAGTATTCAGATTTACTGTCCATCACATCAACAGTGTGTGCAACGTAAAGACGTCCAGACGCTCAATAAACGATGCTTCCAAATGACCCGCGAACAACTGAGGAACCTGTAATACATTTTACCGACATATATAATACGTTGCTGCGATGTATAGATTCCCATCATAATACGACGTCCAGACGCCCAATAAACGATGCTTCCAAAAGGCCATGCGAACAACTGAGGAACTTGTAATACATAAACTACATATTTAATACGTTGCTGCGATGTATAGATTCCCATCATAATACGACGTCCAGACGCTCACTAAACGATGCTTCCAAATGACCCGCGAACAACTGAGGAACTTGTAATACATCTAAAAGACATATTTAATACGTTGCTGCGATGTATAGATTTCCATCGTAATACGACGTACTGACGCTCAATTTACGATGCTTCCAAATGACCCGCGAACAACTGAGGAGCTTGTAATACATTTTACCGACATATTTTAATACGTTAATGCGATGTATAGATTCCCATCATAATACGACGTCCAGACGCCCAATAAACGATGCTTCCAAATGACCCGCGAACAACCGAGGAACCTGTAATACATTTTACCGACATATTTTAATACGTTGTTGCGATGAATAGATTCCCATCATAATACGACGTCCAGACGCTCAATTAACGATGCTTCAAAATGACCAGCAAACAACTGAGGAACTTGTAATACATATAAAATACATATAAAATACATATTTAATACGTTGCTGCGATGTATAGATTCCCATCATAATACGACGTCCAGACGCTCACTAAACGATGCTTCCAAATGACCCGCGAACAATTGAGGAACTTGTAATACATCTAAAAGACATATTTAATACGTTGCTGCGATGTATAGATTTCCATCGTAATACGACGTAATGACGCTCAATTTACGATGCTTCCAAATGACCCGCGATCAATTGCAGATGAAGCGATCATTTGCAGACGTCGTGCCGACGTATGTGTGCTTACTGGGAAGCAGTCTCCACTCTCTGCTGTCACATCTCTACCTTTCTCACCCGAGTAAGGGAGCAGTACCGCAGCATGTAGCAAATGTCAGAGCTGGCATTAGCATTGATGTATAAATGTAAATAAATCAGTTAATGCATGGGCAATTAATTGATATCCCATAGTTGTGGTGTTGAAATAAATTCCCGTCCTTTTTGTGACTGGTGACCTTATACAACACCGTTGAGGTCTTTCAACACAGCTCCGCCGACCGGAAGTACATGCAAGTGGGTTAAGCCCGTAAACAAAGTGGGATGAAGAAAGGATGGCTAACATTAGGCTAAGGCTAACTATTTATTGGCTACTACTATGCTGCATTTTCCTCGCCAATGTACTGTCTTGCAAACAAAATGGATGAACTTTGGCTGCGGATCCCCACTAAATGTAAATGTATTATGGACTGCAACTTCTTGATTTTTATGGAAACATGGTGACAACAGCGCAGTGCAACAGCATGTGCGGACGATGAGTGTGACGCCACAAAAGCAAGACACCAGTGTAGATCACAACGTCATGCAGTTGACTAATCACTCAAGGACCATGCCTGTCTCACACACATTGGACAACTCTGGCAGATTTGCTCTATCCTCCTTTTTCAACATAAAACAAAAAAAGCCATCTGGATAGCTCCGTTGGTAGAGCGGGCGAGGTTCACTCCTCAACGCAACAGGCCAGAGTTTGACTCTTTAAAATAATAATAAAAAAGTCATCAAATTTGCAAAATCAGTAGTTAAATACTCAAATGGTCGCAAAATTATGGTAAAGAGTACCGTGTAGCATATTACATTTCATTCAAATTGTTATTTTTTATGACTGAGAATGAAAGGCTAACACTTTATTTGATAGGGGTGTGCATAAGACTGACATAACACCTGTCATGAATATGGAGTCCTTTTGAATGTTCAACTGTTGTCATTTATTGTCATTCAATAAATTATGACAATTTTAATGCAAAGTTATTGTTGCAAATTGTTTGTTTACTTGAGGTCAAGAAGAAAAAATATTCAAGACACAATAATCATGGTCTCAACAAGCAATGTAAAAACCAACCATTAATGGCATTTTAATGTAATGGTAACACATAAAGCTAAATAGTTTCTTAAAGTTTGATATTTAGGTTATACCGTCTTGCTTATCGTCAAGTTCCCATGACAAAAACATCTCAAACAAGGCTAACTTTGCATTAAAAGTGTCATAATTTACTGAATGACACTTAATGACAGTCATGGACATTTTATAAAGACTCTATGTTCATGACAGGTGTCATGTCATCATGTCAGTCTTATGCACACCCCTTAAGTAAAATTTTGACATAACTAATCCCTCTGTCTGCTATTTACATGTTGACTGTATTGTCTGCACCTCTTGTCTTGTTGATGTGTTGTTTTATCTTTCTGTTTTTCTAGAAGACCACAATGGAAATAAGCCTCCCGGCTTTATTGATTTTATTTCTGTAATTTTTAATGTATGCAATAACTGCTTTATTCATTAACTAAAATCAATCAATCTCTCACTACATCCTCACTACACAAGTCATCACTGTTTCAGGTTGCTGTGGCAAGGATGCGAAGCACACAACAAGTTTACGCTCTGAAGATTATGAATAAATGGGACATGCTGAGGCGAGGAGAGGTACACCCACCCAAACCTGTAATCATATTAACAAAATGACAATGAAAATGGTAGGAGGTAGAAGGTTTTCTTACTGCAAATGCTGGACTAAGATGGAAAATAGAAAGTCAAATTAAGGCATGTGCCCTTTGATATAAGCTGGTTGCCCTTCAGTTGATTGTGGCTCCATCTTTCTTTTTTACTTGTGGCTTTTTATCCAGTTGTTTTTGTGTCTTACACAGACAGCATGTTACCAGGAGGAGAGGGAGGTTTTACTGAAGGGTGACAGACGTTGGATCACAGAGTTGCACTATTCCTTTCAAGATGACAACTATCTAGTGCGTATGAACACAGCCAATCAATTATGTCAAGTAAATGTTTTGTACAAATATGTCCTGCTAGTCTATAGCATATGCTGTATTTAACTAAAATTTCAGAAGATCTACCATTTTCCTCACCCATCCCCCCCTCCTCCCTCAGTACCTGGTGATGGATTACTATGTAGGGGGGGACCTGTTGACTCTGCTTAGTAAGTTTGGAGACCGGATCCCTGAGGACATGGCTAAGTTCTACTTAGCTGAGATGGTCATGGCCATTGACTCTGTCCACAGACTGGGTTATGTACACAGGTAGACTATTCTTCTCTTTGAAAAATGGTGCTTGTACTGTTTTCATTTACATGTTAGTTTCAGACTGAGGTCACATACAGTTTCAAGATAAATTGTTACTTTAGTATTACCATTTTGTTTCAAATTTTTCAAGTATGACTTTTCTGAGTAATAAGCCCAACAAAGCTCACCACACAAACTGTCCTGTAACTGTGATATGGATAGAGAAAACTGAAAACGTTGCATCTGATTATTGAAATATGATCTTCCATAGAGACATCAAACCTGACAACATCCTGCTGACAGCTGATGGACACATCAGACTTGGTGACTTTGGTTCCTGTCTGAGGCTCCAAGAGGATGGGATGGTGAGAGGCGACAGAAGAAAAAAATACAGACAAAAACACACAACTGAACAAACATTAGGAATGTGAGTCCTGACATTTCAATTACCCCTTTTATGTTCTTAAAAATCCATCAGCATACCAATTTTATTTCAGGTTCACTCATCCCTAGCAGTCGGAACCCCTGACTATTTGTCTCCAGAAATTTTAAAGGCAGTAGAAGGAGGCGGAGGTTATGGTTCTGAATGTGACTGGTGGGCTCTGGGTATCTGTGCCTATGAGATGGTGCTGGGGACCACGCCCTTCTACGCAGAGTCCATCTCTGAAACATATGCCAAGATCTTCCACTTTCAGGTGTGAAAACACACTGCCAATGTCTTTCGGAATTTAAAGAACACGTTAAACACTGTCATACATATAGACCTGGCACACTGTGTGTGTGTGTGTGTGTGTGTGTGTGTATATATATATATATATATAAAGTACAGGCCAAACGTTTCAACACACTTTCTCATTCAATGCGTTTCCTTTGTTTTCATGAATATCTACATTGTAGATTATCACTGAAGGCATCAAAACTATGAATAAACACATGTGGAATTATGTTCTTAACAAAAAAGTGTGAAATAACTGAAAACATGTCTTATATTCTAGTTTCTTTAAAGTTCCCTTTTTGCTTTTTTGATAGTGTTGCAAACCCTTGGTGTTCTCTCAATGAGCGTCATGAGGTAGTCACCTGAAATAGTTTTCACTTCACAGGGGTGCCTTGTCAGGGTTAATTAGTGGAATTTCTTGCCTTATTAATGGAGTTGGGACCATCAGTTGTGTTGTGCAGAAGTAAACGAGTGGCCATCATTACTTTAAGAAATGAAGGTCAGGCGGTCCGTAAAATTGCGAAAACTTTGAATGTGTCCTTCAAGTGCAGTCACAAAAACCATCAAGCGCTGCAACAAAACTGGCTCAGATGAGGACCGCCCCAGGAAAGGAAGACCATGAGTCCCCTCTGCTGCTGAGGATAATTTCATCTGAGTCACCAGCTTCAGAAATCACAAGTTAACAGCAGCTCAGATTAAAGACCAGATGAATACCACACAGAGTTCTAGCAGCAGACACATCTCTAGAACAACTGTTGAGAGGAGACTGCGCAAATCAGGCCTTCATGGTCAAATAGCAGCTAGGAAACCACTGCTAAGGAGAGGCAACAAGCAGAAGAGATTTGTTTGGGCCAAGAAACACAAGGAATGGACATTAGACCAGTGGAAATCTTGGCTTTGGTCTGATGAGTCCAAGTGTCTTTGTGCGACAGAGAAAAGGTGACCGGATGGATTCTACATGCTGGTTCCCACTGTGAAGCATGGAGGTGGAAGTGTGATGGTTTGGGGGTGCTTTGCAGGTAACACTGTTGGGGATTTATTCAAAATTACACACCTCCAGGCTGTGTAAGGGCTATTTGACCAAGAAAGAGAGTGATGGAGTGCTGCGACTCCACAGTCACCGGACCTGAACCCACTTGAGATGGTTTGGGGTCAGCTGGACCGTAGAGTGAAGGCAAAAGGGCCAACAAGTGCTAAGCATCTCTGGGAACTCCTTCAAGACTGTTGGGAAACCATTTCAGGTGACTACCTCTTGAAGCTCATCAAGAGAATGCAAAGAGTGTGCAAAGCAGTAATCAGAGCTAACGGGGGCGACTTTGAAGAAACTAGAATATAAATCATATATTCTGTTATTTCACACTTTTTTCTTAAGTACATAATTTCACATGTGTTCATAGTTTTGATGCCTTCAGTAATAATCTACAATGTAAATAGTCGTGAAAATAAAGAAAACGCACTGAATGAGAAGGTGTGTTCAAACGTTTGGCCTGTACTGTACATGCCAGTGTTTAACGTATCATGTTTTTGGTAGTGAGTTTTTGCAGTATGAATGGGACACCCCATTGGGAAACCCCAGACATTTAAAATATTTTCCTTTTTTTAATCCCCAGGAGTATTTTGAGTTCCCTCCTTCTGGCCCTGAGATTTCAGACAGGGCTCGTTCCTTCATCACTGGGCTCATCTGTGAAAGGGAAGTCCGTCTGGGGAGGAAAGGCTTTAGTGACTTCAGGAGCCATCCCTTTTTCATTGGACTAGACTGGGGTTCCCTGCATATACTCCCCGCCCCCTTCCTGCCTGAAGTATTTAATTCAACTGACACCTCCAACTTTGACATTCTGGATGACTGTCTTAGTGAAATGGTAATGTCTTTTGATAATCTACTTACCATGTCATGCAAGTATGATGTAACCTAGGTTGTGTCTGAAAAAAATGTAATATTTATAAACGAGCAACTTGGTAATAGTCCTCACTGTTCTATAGGGGTTGAAAGAAACCCAAAAAATATAATGTAGCCGTCTTGATTTTTATGGCCTAAGGCGCGTAACAATATCTTCATCGCCACTGTCGTCGGGGTGGTCATTGTTTGTTACCATGCTGCAGAGCCTGCACCAGATGCTTCCATGACACTATCAGTCATTATGCTTCCTCCTCTTCTTATTTAATTTTGCCCTATGTTTTTTTTTTGCTGCTTGGCAACAAACAGGCATAAGATCACCAACTGGAATGGAGGGAGCATTATCTTGGGGAAATGTAGTGGAGTAAAAGTAATAATTTTATTTAGGAAATGTAGTGGAGTAAAATTTTCCAGAAATATAAATAACAAAGTAAACAGATGTGGGAAAATTCTACTTAAGTACAATAACTAAGTATTTGTACTTTGTTACATTACAACACTGGTCAGACGCACAACAGGCTCTAATTTTTATCTATGCAGCTGTCTGCATCTGCTCCGTCAGGCTCGCGTCTCAGCCCTGTCTCACAGGCGTAAAACCAACCTGAAGTATTTATTAAAGGTCCCATGACATGGTGCTTTTTGGATGCTTTTATATATAGACCTTAGTGGTCCCCTAATACTGTATCTGAAGTCTCTTTTATATTGGTCTTCGTGGTCCCCTAATACTGTATCTGAAGTCTCTTTTATATTGGTCTTCGTGGTCCCCTATTACTGTATCTGAAGTCTCTTTTATATTGACCTTAGTGGTCCCCTAATACTTTATCTGAAGTCTCTTTTATATAGACCTTAGTGGTCCCCTAATACTTTATCTGAAGTCTCTTTTATATAGACCTTAGTGGTCCCCTAATACTTTATCTGAAGTCTCTTTTATATAGACCTTAGTGGTCCCCTAATACTGTATCTGAAGTCCCTTTTATATAGACCTTAGTGGTCCCCTAATACTGTATCTGAAGTCTCTTTTATATAGACCTTGGTGGTCCCCTAATACTGTATCTGAAGACTCTTTTATATAGACCTTAGTGGTCCCCTAATACTTTATCTGAAGTCTCTTTTATATAGACCTTAGTGGTCCCCTAATACTGTATCTGAAGTCTCTTTTATATAGACCTTAGTGGTCCCCTAATACTGTATCTGAAGTCTCTTTTATATAGACCTTAGTGGTCCCCTAATACTGTATCTGAAGTCTCTTTTATATAGACCTTAGTGGTCCCCTAATACTGTATCTGAAGTTTCTTTCCCAAAATTTAGCCTTGGTGCAGAGTTACAGCCATTAGAGACAGTCCCACAATGAGTTTATCTTAGGGTGTGCCATTTATGTGTCTGTAGCTATTGAGGAGGGGGGGTGGGGGGGTTGGGGAGAATGGGTGTGTGGCTTTGACCAACCACTTTTCTCTTTTTGAAACCCATGATGTCGCTCTCTTTCACATCGATGGACCAAATTCTCTGGGCGGGCAAAGCAGAGAAAGCGGATTATCTTGGCCCATCTGAGCTTTCAATTTCTCAAATGCAGAGCAAGATACAGAGGGTTCAGTTTACACCTATCACCATTTCTAGCCACTGGGGGACCATAGGCACACCAGGTTAAAAAACCTCATAAAGTGAAATTGTCATGCCATGGGATCTTTAACAATTCAAGTCTGTGTTTTTATTAAATATGTGTTACTTTGAAGTTGATAACCAACAAAAAAGGCCTACACATTTTGTCACCTAGGCTGAGCAGAGGTGCTGTGTCTCTGTACAGAGCCAGAGAGGTTTGTAATCCCACAGACTTTCCCTTCACTTTTGTGAACCTTATAGAATCTCACCTCAGTGTCACATGAATGCTGCTGGCAAGCCGGGTAACTTCTGGTGGTTACTGGTATCTGTTGTGTTCTGTAGGAGACGCTGTCTGACGTAATGGACAGAGCTCCAATAGGAGTACACTTGGCTTTTGTTGGATACTCTTACACCGCAACCTGGTAAACTTAAATTCATTGTTTATGCTTTATTTACTTTGAACAACTCTCACTGGCTAATTATGTCATCTGGGCATTGCTTAATTGGTCTTTCTTTTATAGTCAGACAGGTGCCATCGACCGCAGTCAAGACATCATGATGAAGATTGACCACACAAGGCTAACGGGCTATGAGCATCTTTACACACTAGAGAAACTGGTGAGACATTATCAACTTCCATTTGTCCTTTGGTCAGGTTGCAACAGTAACCTTGCAGATACAGTCACCTAGAATTTCCCCTCCCACTGGGAGTCTCCCCCTATCCCTTTATTTCCTGAAAGTGTGTATCTAGATTCCACTAGAAACGCGCATATTCATTAAATTTCATGGTATAACCAGGAGATTGATCGTCCTTCACAAAAACACATGAACCAGTGTGTGCAGTACACTGCAGAATTATGTTTTGTTGTTTAACACCATGGTTTACACAGACTATTTCCCAAACTTACAGTATAGTAGTTAAACAGTATAAACTCTGAATGTGACTAAGTGTATTTACTCAAGTACTGTAAGCCCAATGTCCAGGGTACTTGTACTTTACTTTTGTACTCTATTTCCGTTTTAATACTACTAATACTACTATACTGCTACTCCACTACATCTCAGAGGCAAAACGTTTTACTCCATTACTCCATTATTTACTGCATTGTTCAATACAATATAGAGCTTTAGCTAGACTAGTCAGCCTTTGTACTAAAGTGTGGTGTATATTTCGTATCAGTAATCTAAATTTAATAGATTAGATTACATACTTTTTTTTTATCCCAAATTGGGAAATTTCAGTTCTACAGCAGCAAAATATCAGACACACAGAACACATACAGAATATACATGAAATAATAAATAGGATAGAGTACAAGTACAAATATTTAAAAGATGTACAAACGTTTTTACAAGTTGGGAATAACAATGTATAACTACTTAAATTGTATTTATAAAAATGTAAGTGTTAAAAAGTTGTATTGCCTGTAGTAGGAATGAATACCATAGGCATTACATTTCTTGTAGGAATGATTTCTTGTTGCGGCCTCTTGGAGAAAGTCCCCCGCTATTGGACCAGTGTGGGGTGGAGAGGGGGATCGGGGTTATCCATGATAGATAACAGTTTGTTCATTTACCTACTCTCCTCCATAGCTCCAAATGGCACCTATTTGCAGTCAAAGTGACATGACTGAGTTGTATTGGAAGTCTGTGGTGAACAGGAAAGGGGACAGCACAGTCCTCTGTCGAGCCCCTGTACCACTCACCACCACATCAGACAAAACACAGTCTAGACGGACAAACTGTGGTCTGCCTGTCAGGTAGCTGTCTCCTGATTGAAAACCGGGGGGGGGGGGGGGGGGGTTGAAGTGTTTGAGGGGGGAGATGAGATGTGCTGCAGTGGTGGGGGAGTTGGGTCCAATGGGCACATCGCAGGGGAGTGAGGGAGGAGGTGTGTGATCAAGGGAGGGAGGGGAGGAGGCAGTGAGGAAGTGTGGGGGCTTGGGGTGTGGTAGAGAAGGCAGGTGATGGCTGTGAGCTAAACCTGTTAAAGTACAAGTTTAGCTCATTTGCTCTCTCACGGCTGCCTGGTATTTGAATTGCAGGGTCTCACACAATATACTGTATTTTTAAAAGTCCAGGAGTGATTTCGTCCAGTGAAACATGATTTAAATCTCCAGTGATAACCATAACAGCATTGGGCTGCTGCGTCTGAAGTCGTGAGACACTGGTGTGGTTTACGTCAGCAGCTGCCTCTGCTCCAACAGGTGGTGGAATGTAAACAGCGACCACTGTGGTGGACGTGAACTCCCTTGGCAGATAGTACGGATGTAACCCCACAGCCAGCAGTTCAATGTCCAAGTTACAGAGACGTTCTTTCACATGTGCATGTATTGGATGCACCACTTCTCACTCACATACAGTGCAACCCCCCTCCCTTCTTCTTACCTAAGAGAAAAGTTCCGAAGTTGACAGAAGCCATTTTAACACAGATGTTCTAAGTGACCAAAAAACCCAAATAAACCTAAAAAAACCCAAAAAGTGACTAAAAAACACACAAAATACACATACACATCAGGAGCTGCTGCAACATGCCACAAAGCGTCATTTTGCAATTTAAACAAATATAAAATAGTTACACACTGAAGCTTAAGCTACTCAGCAGTGTGCGTGTGTGTGTGTGTGTATGTATGTATATATATATATATATATATATATATATATATATATATTGGCATCAGCTTGTTTCAGCTCGTCACTAATTGGGCTATACTGTATATTAACACAGTGAAAAACTTGTTTGTAACTTGTTTGTTTGACTGATTTTCTATGACAGATTCTGAACTTTAAACTCATGGTGCTTTTAAAACCCTCTGTACCGATTCAGTGACAAACAGCAACTTTACTTAGAGGGAGCAGGGAGAACTGTGGACGACACACTGAAGGCCCATTAAATGTGAATTAAGTTGTACACAGTAAAGGCCCTTCACACTAGAAAAAACGTTCTGTCAATTCACCGCGATGGGAGTGTCACCTATATGGCCCATTTGTGTAACTTCCTGTTGTGTTATTTATCCCCCACTATAACAAAAGTAGACTTTATATTTTTACATTTGTTGTTTTCCGACTGCACCTGAAGGCAGCTTCATTTCACAAAGAAAGAGAGAAAGAAAAGAGACGGAGGGACTGGGGAAACAGCTGTTCCACAAACTCCAGTGATAGGTGTTTTAAAACTTTCTTGTGGCAGCGATAGAGGCAGTCATTTTTCCTGTTTTCTGTAAGCGACTCGCACAATGCCTCAAAACACACTGACAAGATTGATCACTGGTTCCATCATTGGCCACCATAGGGTGACGTTGGGAGTCTCCAAAAGTAGAATCAACTTTTGGCAGCTGCAATGTTTTTTTCCGGCTTCCCTCTGTGGCCCCCAGCCTAAACACTACACCTATTTGGGCGTCTAGATAGCTCAGTTGGTAGAGCGGGTGCCCATATATAGAGGTTTATTCCTCAATGCAGCGGGCTCGCGTTCGACTCCGACCTGTGGCCCTTTGCTGCATGTTATTCTCCCTCTCTCCCCTTTCATGTATTCAGCTGTCCTGTCGAATAAAATAAAATAAAAACAATACACCTATTCAAAATGAATGGAAAGACCTGCTCTCTCTCTCTTGCTCGCTCAACCACACTTAATAGGTTAAGCCTCATAACCAGGATACCTATGTCCATGTAAACATATCTTTGCATATAATATTTTGTTTAACGCTGTCTTCATAAATGTTCATATCAGTCATAGAAGTCAGCTGCTCTGATGAGTGCTGCACACGGTTATTTCTTACTCAATATCATTTATTTCCCTCCTGTTTTGCTTTAATTTTAATGCCGTTCTGTTGAATTACACATTTCTTAGAGCTTCTATGGACATAAAAGAAGTTATAATCAGTAACCTGAGGCATGCCTCCTTCAGCAGTCTCCTTACCTATTAGTGATGGCCTAGTGAAGCCTCATAAAGCTTCATGAATCCTTTCTTTATTTACTGAGCTCACTAGATGGCATGCTCTGTTCGAAATGGGTTAAAGCACACTAAATTTCCGCTTCTTTAAACCCATATTATCTAGTAGGCTTAGAAAATAATGAAAATGGTTCACAAAGCTCAACAAAGTTTCATTTGTCCATCACTACCTATATTTTATGCATTTACAGAAACCTTCAGCATAATATTAATATGACCTTGTGATGATAATAATCATTAAACGTAAGTTCTTTGTTGGAAGCACACTCGCTCATACACATCAAATATAAGGACAGCTCATTTTAGGTGCAGTAAACTGCTTCAGTCCATGCTGTGTATACTATGTACTAATTTCAGCCAACATCCCAGGAAGGCCCATTTGGGGATTAACCACTTACAATGCAGGTTTGCCTGGGCACCATTACAGGCCCGCCAAAAATTCTAGGTGGCTCAATCTATATGCAGCATTTATAAGACAGTCATATAATGATTACAGATGTTGTTCAGTGTGTTTTTCTTGTTGTGCTGGGCCTGATCTACCCATGGTTTGAATCCAGAGCCAGCGGTGGCAGCTCACAGACACTGTACCAGATTACCTGCCTGCATTGGTGGAGCTCCCACTCACTCTGGAGCAAGGTCCTACTGCATCCACCCACACTACCACTGAGGAGGGGAAGACTGATCAAATATCAGGACATGATGAAGACTTACAGAGGTATCAATTGACACTTATACCATCTTTAACCAATCCATAGACTTCATTAGGTGGAGCGGGCCCATGCTGAGGACCAATTATTTTTATCAATATCTTGCATTTTACATTTCACAGTAGGCTTCATTGTCTTTCTTTGGATGACAAGCCTTGACATGCTCAGTTACAGTGTTGGGAGTAACGCTTTACAAAAGAAACGCAATTACAGTAATGTATTCCTTTTTGCTGTAACACAGTAATATAACGCATTACTAATTACATTTCGGTAGTAGTATACCCGTTACAATCTCAGTTCCGCAAGTTACAACACATTTTACGCAACATTTAATGGTGTTTTGTTTTATTAAGAATTCACCAACACCGCAAAACATTTCTTCACAGGAAAAAAAAGCCATGAGTATTGTTTCCTGTTGCTGTATTCTATGGTTGAGATGACTGCAGCAACGGATACATTTGTGAAATGGATAATATTTCCATGAATTATTACGCTGCGTTTAAGCGAGGGGATGTCCTACCTCTGTTCCCATGGTCAGAGCCAGAACCAGACTAGTTACAGACAACATGTGTCCAACAGGTGATGGCACGTCAGGGCGGACAGCAGTGTATCCGAGCTGCTGACGGATAGAAACATGTCAGGAATAATGTTTAGGCTTGCTACCATAGACTGTAATAATATGCAGTCTATGCTAAATATGGCATTTTATCAGCCGTGGAGAGGAACTACGCCTGTAGTGGAATGGCTTTGAATGATGACCAAAAACGCTTGTCTTTTACTGTGACCATTTACTATTATATTTGTTGCAGTTTTGCAAGCTAGGAACTGAGCAGATGGACATGTTTTGCATCTAGTGTCTCATTTTCATCTCAAAGCTAGCAAGAGTACACAACAGACAACTTCCATGTATGGTACTTCAAAATAAAGGCACTTCCTGTGACAGTAAAACTAAATTACTGTTAAAGAAATAAGGTTGTGTACCTTATCACATATCAGCTGTAAATCAAATACTGCAAATAATGTAGATAGTGAGTTTTAATCATGCTATTCTTTGACCATTTCCTTTAGACTGTTTTAAACTAAACAACATGAATTTCTTATTCAAGTACTTTAAACAAACATTTTACAATGCTGTATTTTGTTACAACTGTAAGGTACTTAATTATTTTCATTTTCTCCAACTTGCCTAGTATATGTTTTACTTATCTATTTTATAGTTTTAGTGAAGTTTCTTTGCATATTCATATTAATTATACAAAATATGTTGCATAATCTATGATGTATTTGAGTGGATAGGAGGAGACTTTATTGATCCGGTGGTGAAATTCACAAACTAGCTGCCAATTTAAACTTCTGCTGTTATTTTGGTGAAAGTAACTTAATAGTAATGCAAAAGTAGTGTAACGCATTACAATTCAGAGACAGTAATATTGCAATATAATTACTCTCAAAAGACAGTAACTAGTAATCTATAATGTATTACATTTTGGAAGAAATTTGCCCAACACTGTTCAGTTAGGTGTTATGTGTTCTGAAACTGTTTGCAACCGAGAAGCCTTGCTGTTGTTCCTGATAGGCTCCACTACAACTCCCGGGAAATCCCAACTGCTTATCACTCCCAACTCAAAATACTGACGTATGGTCAGTGGCTCTCAGTGTCAAGTACTGATGCAAAAGGTACTGTAGACCCTGTATGGGATGCACTGCTGTGAGATGGAACCACAGAAACCATGACAAGTTTGGGTAAAATATGTGTTCGCTCTGGTCCAATTTCAACCATGAAATCGGGAATCTGAATGGTTCAGCCGCTTTTCAGTTTGGACAGTTGGTTGGAGAACTTCTGTGCTTTAACTGGCTACAGTTTTATTAGACAAATTCCCTCATTGAGGGACCTCCTCAGGAAAGACAACCTGAACCTAAATACAAGCCTTTTAATAGTCAACTTTAGTGTCCACTTACAGAAACCTGAGAAATGATAATAGAGAAAAAAGAAATAGACCTGATAATTGACAAAAAAACACTAATATCATCTTCTGCTCTTCTTGCTTGCAATGCAGCTTGCGACAGGTGACAAAGTTGTAGATTGTGCTGCTTAACAACCCAAAATCAATCTGCCCTTACTGCTCCTTTGGTGAAGTGTCGGCCTGTGATGAACTTGCAGGAATAATTGTCTGATTAGAAATGTGACGACACGAGGTCTGCCAGGAACAAGTACTGGGTGACATTTATCGGATGTTATTATGACCTCCAACCATGAGGAACTTATGTGAGTCAATGAGGAGGCAGAGTTTGCTGAGTGAGCTATGTTTAAGAACAGGCTTCCCATTCTAGATGCAGCTAATCTCTTCATAGACCTTGCACAGTGAGAAAGATTTTAACATTGGCCTGGTGGACGTGAAAAATTTGTGAGACAGTGTGGAGAACTGGTGTTGAGAGAGACCTCCAACTGGAGAAAGGCTCAAAACGTGCACTGCCATACTTGTTGTCTGAAAGATGAGCTCCGGCAGTACCTCAACATCCATTCCAGAAACAGAGCTTTCTTTGTCTTGTTGACTTAGTTGAGAATCAGTGAGGAAAGTGGGTCCTGTTAGCCAGGAGGATAGAGCAAGCTGACTAGATGGATCAACTGGGTTTAGATCAGTAGGAATGGCTCTACCTATTGGCTAGCGTTGTGGACTGTCTCATTCACTGTACTTGGTTGTGGATATAGATGTAGAATCGCCTCAATTTGTTTGCCAAGAACCACGTATCAGAGAAGAGCCATCCAATTCAGTCTCCAGCTCTTCTAGGATGTCCACTGCAATCCTAACCGCAAGCACAGATGCACCAAGCTTAAGCCTAGGAATGGTAAGGCTTTGACGCAAATTTTACCTTCCCAAAGATGAACCACATTTCACTCTGTCCTTCTGCATTTGTCACTTTTAGGTATACAACAGCCCCGACTTCCTTGATTGAAGCATCACAGAAGACATTTCTTTCTTCTGAACTTCAGAAAATGGCAGTTACGTGTACAGCCAAGGAATCTTGAACTTGAGCTTGCAACAGAACTGCCATCTTATCCACTCCAATTTGTTTTTCAGCAGTGGCACATCCAATTCACAGGTATCAGTGGTAAGCTCTCTCAGGATAGTATGGCCTTGAATGGTGACAGGCGCAGCAAACAAACTGTTAATGGTCGACAATACGCTACGTTGTGTGAAGAACTTTTTGCTGTCATCCACGCAAAAGGTTTCGGTTGACAAGTCCCATCCAAGCCCCAGAATGTGTTGCATTGGGGGTAAATTTTGGCCGATGCTAAGGTCTTGCAAGCTTTTAGCAAGGTCTCGATCCAGGAAAGTTCTCATGACCCCAGTGTTAGACGCAATGTTGTGCAGTCTGAGGTTGGACACAGCCAAAATATCTTAAGCCTTCTTCTGCATGTCAATGACCTTTATTGCACTGCAGAATGATCTAAACTCATCAACATAGAAAGACTGTACCACAAATTGTCTTGCTTCAGCGCCAAACTCCTTCTCTACTTACATGGCGGTCCTCTTCAGCCCATAGATGGCCACAGCCTTGTAGGGACAATTGCCAAACACATGGACTTTCATGTGGAACTCCAGCAACCAGCTCAGCCCTGAAGCACATAAGGAACCCAAGGAAACTGTTGTTGTGATCTGGACCCCAAAGAAGCACATCATTAAGATATATGTTGTTATGCTGTGCACTTGAATCAAACTCTGATTTGCCCCAGTTTCTGGGTGTGGTACATTTCAAAACTTGGTAAGTACCAGCGTTATTGGTGCTTTTTCAGTGTGGGAGTTGGTTATATGTATCCAGTTCTGAAGACTTTCTTCATGAAATCCACAAAGTGGTCCTTCATTTCAGGTTTCTTGATCAAAATCCATTTTCAGGTGAGGATGGTGCTCAAAGTCTCTGGTGTAAGAATTTCTTCCCTTCTGAGGGATGAGGTTACAATGAATGAGGGTACGTAGTTAGAGGGGTGCTCCGACATTAGCTGGCTCCACCATAAAGCCGCTGGCACTACTCCCAGTGTTGTCCGTTGTGCCAGAGCCTGTCTTGAGGGTATAAAGAGAAGCGTTTCAATGAATGCCAATAAGTTGCTTTGGTTGGCTGACATCACATACATTTTCTTATTCTTATCAGGATGTCCCTGGACTTTGACTAGAGTTCTTAGAACATGATTTACCTTGGAGATCTTCCCCACAGACCGCAGTGCAATTTGAATCTCTGAGGCTTCTTCATCTTTCTCCCCACCATGCTCTCAAATGGCAGGTGTGTTGGACCGTGTTGCTGCCCAAGTGGGTGGACCAGTATGAAAAGCTGAGATGTGATGATTACATTTGCACTCAGTGGCTGAACAGTGGATGTCACCTTTGCAAACTTTAGCTTGATGGGTCATTAATGCACAGCATTTAAAGCATATGAAATGCTCTTTTAGAGAGCCCATTTGGTCTTCAAGCAGCCTTTTCCAGAAGTTCCTGCAATTTCTGAGGGAATGTGGCTTTTTGTGGATTGGGCATTGGTTGTCTGGGCCTTCTAGAGGCTTATTTTTAGGGTCTGGGGAGGAAGAGTTCCCAACTTCTGTTTTGCTGACCCGATATGGGGTTCTGAGTTATCCACTGCTTTGCTGTAAGTCTCTCACTTCTGAGAGATACTGCACTGGAGGCTTATAAGGCAAAGCTGTTTTCATTTTGGCATGAGTTTGCACAAACTTAAGAAAGAATAAGTAAGATGGCTATGGAATATGATGTTATAAGAGTTACGTATTCCATGTGTACGGGGGACTGACCCACTGGGGCAGTTGACGTGGCTACCACTTTAAGACACACCACTACGTGGCCCATGCTTGAGCATAAGTGCCAATTTCTTTAAGACTGCAAAGGAAGCTCAGCTTCCCCTAAAATATCAAAAAATGAATGGTCAAATATGTATTGTGTTAACATTTTATTAACTAAAAATGCGTTAAATACATTCACGTAGCGTCAAAGTGCATTTCCCTGTTGAAGCCTAGCGTCCATGGACTTCAATGGGGCTGCTTTGGACAGTTTTTTAAAGTGCTTCATGTCTTGCCATTAACTTGTTGAGGCAATTGTCCTTTGGACAAGTACACTTGTTCATGCACAAAAGTCACTTGTATGGGCAAAGATTTATCATTTTATAATTTTGTGTTTCGCTAATGCCAAATTCAAACGAACAGTTAAAAGTATCCAAACACTAACAACATTAATACAATTCAGTTGAAACAAAAGCGTCCCAACAATAGATTTCCCCTTCAACAAGAAAAAAGGATCTCCAGACTCCATTAAATAAAGTAATACTTTGCACACCGGTGTGCAGTGTATCATCAGAAGTAGTGGTGACTTGAACTTATACTATATATAAAATAATTTTGTAGAGTTTTTTTTTTCTACAATTTATTTTTATACCTGGCAGAGGCTAATTTACCAAGGGATCCTTTAAAAGGTGTAGTCGCTAAATGAGTCACATTAACTTCATGCTTCATCCATCCAAACCACATTGCTATTGCCACGAGTGACATCTGTATTCGGCTTGTTTTCTGTCAACGATGTGGCGATGGGGTAACGTTAAGGTGGAGTTGGCAAGCTAACGTTAGCCAACTAACACCGGCTGGCTGACTCCGCCGTGCTTTTATGCTGCATCGCTTACAGAGAATGAGCTGAACAACGGGCTAGGTCTAACGTTTGAAGTCCACTGAACCGCTGCCGCTGGGTTTAATGTTAGCAGTCCGCTGAAATTTCTGCTGCAGGGTCTAACGTTATGATATGATAATATATTATAAGAGACCATGGTATAAACAGGTTAAAGCCCATTATGGTGTCCTTTGTCAGGTATTTATGGAAAATGGCGGACCGTCGAACGCGCAGTTGAAGCCTTACTTATACTTTAAATAATGCAGGGATATTACATCATCCCAGCCTAGTATGACAATGTAATTTGAAAAAGTCATAGTGTTTCCTTCTTTTTCCACCAGACGTTTACAAGAAGCAGAGATGAGATATTGTGAGCTGGAGAAAGAAATGGAGAGATTGAAGAGGGAGATGCAGGACTGGAGAGCCTCCAAGGAGACAGGCAAGGGATCAACACCCTGTTTCCTTATCACGCCTTCATCTTATCTTCTGTTTCATTTAATCATGTTATGTAATTTTATTTAAACAGGGACAGGGAGAACATGGAGAGATGCATTATATAGCTTATCATAGGGGTGTTTTACTTAAACAACTACCACATACATATCTGTGCTGCTGTTGATGAAATGCAATGGAACTTTAAAAGTCAAGGCCATATAGAGGTAGACATGTGGCTTTTGTTTTCATTTCGTCAAAATGTACTCAGTTGGTTGAAAACAATCTTCTAAGGCTGTTTTTAGAATTCCAGGTAATAGTAACATTATCTTATCACACAGTGCAGAGTCTTTTAAGAACAACATCCTTGAAAGGAAGCAGAATGAGTTTTGGACAATATGAGCTACTCTGAATAAACACAGAGCTGCACAGTCCTGGCAGCATATGCTTATATTGGAAGCCTCATTCAGAACATGGTGATAAATACCCACTGCAAGAATAGTCTTGGTATGCAGGAACTTTTAAGCCTGTCTCTATAAATTAGTACAGTTAGTTCCTGCTGCTGGACTAATGGATGACAGTTACAGTATGAATAATGACCACAATTCCAACCATGTGGGAAAAAAACAAGTACCTTTCTGTGATGATACAAACCTTACAGTCAATGGCTTATTTCACTCCAGTCACTGCTTTCTCCATTGCTTCTTTTCTCCCTCCTTTCTCACCTTTCACACCTTCATTTCTTTCATCATCACAAATATGTACTGTTTTTGTTTTGCACATATCATAGGCTCTGATGTTCCTCTCTCTCCTCCAATCACAGCACTGAGTATCTGCCCAGCAACTCTTGCTCTGCCTGACTACTGTGTGGCCACACCAGGGGATGTAAGCTTATCTTTAATACACTTTCATAATCTCTTTCTCTGACTGACATGGAAAATAAAAACACTTTTCAAACAGCATGTTTTATTGTCATATAATTTGCAGAGGCTCAGCAGTTGTTCCACAAGTAACTGATGCCATGCTTGCTAATGGGCAGGCAGAGAGTATTCTGGATCACATGAAATGCCATTGCTCTTATTCATAAGCCAAACCTCTATCATTTTTGTTTCTTCAAAGCGGTTCACTTGTCTGACTTGCATGTGTTACAGAGGGAGAGAGTGCCCCCAGCCTGTCATTACCCCCTGGTGATTCCTCTTCACCGCCACTTGCTCCTATTCCACCGGGTACGGGCAAAATGCTCAAACTGCAATCTGTCATTTAGGATTTAACTGATGTGGGGTTTTGAAAGCAATACTAACATGTGTATGCTATTGATATGTTTTGGAGTTGTATGTGGGAGATTACTTCATCAGTGGTAGATGTATAGTTTTTTTTTTTGGTACATATTTAGGTAATATAGAAACATTACAGTGTTGCATTCAAAACTTTACTTAAGCATAAGGATGCCGGTCGAAAAATCGAATGTTTGGGGTCACGTAGAAATTTCTATTGCACGATATTGTAGACAGAATGCCAGCTGAGATCAGTTGCATTGTTTTTTTAACCAGGGCAGCTGTTTTCAGATTACATTATGTTCTTACATAATTGCAAAATGGTGTGCCTTTGGAACATTGGATGCATGGTTGCTGATAATTGACAATGTAGATTAAAGATCAGCCACCCATTCAGATCAGCTGGTATTCTGTCTATAATGGAGTGGTATGGAATATGTAAGTGACCCCAAACTTTTGACCGGTTGTGTGTGTGTGTGTGTGTGGACCAGGTTTTACTACATTTGTGGGGACCAAAAACTGGAAATACAGTATACTTATGGGGTCCTGACAGCTTTGTGGGGACAAAATGCTGGTCCCCATAACGTTAATGGGCTGTTTGAGGGTTAAGACTTGGTTTTAGGATCAGGGTTAGAATTAGGTTATGGTTAGGGTTAGGGTTAGGGTTAGGCATTTCGATTTGATGGTTAAGGTTAGGGTAAGGGGCTAGGGAATGCATTATGTCAATGACTGGTCCCCATAAAGATAGTGAGACACGACTGTGTGTGCGTGTGTGTGTGTGTATGTGTGTGTGTATATATACAGTGCAGGCCAAAGGTTTGGAATCACCTTCTCATTCAATGTGTTTTCTTTATTTTCATGACTATTCACATTGTAGATTATCACTGAAGGCATCAAAACTATGAATGAACACATATGGATTTATGTTCTTGACAAAAAAGTGTGAAATAACTGAAAACATGTCTTCTAGTTTCTTCAAAATAGCCACCCTTTGCTCCGATTACTGCTTTGCACACTCTTGGCATTCTCTTGATGAGCTTCAAGAGGTAGTCACCTGAAATGGTTTCCCAACAGTCTTGCAGGAGTTGCCAGAGATGCTCAGCACTTGTTGGCCCTTTTGCCTTCACTCTGCGGTCCAGCTCTCCCCAAACCATCTTGATTGGGTTCAGGTCCGGTGACTGTGGAGGCGCAGCACTCCATCACTCTCCTTCCTGGTCACATAGCCCTTACACAGCCTGGAGGTGTGTTTGGGGTCATTGTCCTGTTGAAAAATAAATTATGGTCCAACTAAACGCAAACTGGATGGGATGGCATGTTACTGCAGGATATTGCGGTAGCCATGCTGGTTCAGTATGCCTTCAATTTTGAATATCCCCAACAGTGTCACCAGCAAAGCACCCCCACACCATCACACCTCCTCCTCCATGCTTTACGGTGGGAATCAGGTATGTAGAATCCATCCGGTCACCTTTTCTCCGTCGCGCAAAGACACGGCGGTTGGAACCAAAGATCTCAAACTTGGACTCATCAGACCAAAGCCCAGATTTCCACTGGTCTAATGTCCATTCCTTGTGTTTCTTGGCCCAAACAAATCTCTTCTGCTTGTTGCTTCTCCTTAGCAGTGGTTTCCTAGCTGCTCTTTGACCATGAAGGCCTGTTTCCTCTTAACAGTTGTTCTAGAGATGTGTTTGCTGCTAGAACTCTGTGTGGTATTCATCTGGTCTTTAATCTGAGCTGCTGTTAACTTGTGATTTCTGAGGCTGGTGACTCAGATGAAATTATCCTCAGCAGAAGAGGTGACTCTTGGTCTTCCTTTCCTGGGGCGGTCCTCATGTGATGCAGTTTCGTTGTAGCGCTTGATGGTTTTTGTGACTGCACTTGGGGACACATTCAACGTTTTTGCAATTTTCCGGACCAACTGACCTTAATTTCTGAAATTAATGATGACCACTCGTTTCTCTTTACTTAGCTGATTGATTCTTGCCATAATATGAATTCTAACAGTTGTCCAATAGGGCTGTTGGCTGTGTATCAACCTGACTTCTGCACAACACAACTGATGGTCCAAACTCCATTAATAAGGCAAGAGATTCTCACTAATTAACTACCTCATGAAGCTCATTGAGAGAACACCAAGGGTTTGCAGCGCTATCAAAAAAGCAAAGGGTGGCTACTTTGAAGAAACTAGAATATAAGATTCAATCCAGCATATAATTTAATCTAATCCAAAATAATAACCTTTTTATGTCCTGATTGTCTGTCCTTCAGGTTCGCCTGCCACAGGTGAAGAGTGAGTCATACCTGCTTGTGTGTTCAGAAGGGGGGACGCTCCAAGCCTGGAAGAGACAGTGTTATACTGAGCTCTCCTGAATGCGCTTTCAAGATGGCACATGCTGACTTCTTCCATTGTAGCAAGACAAAGAGCTGAGCCCCTGCTTTACGCTCACTCCCTGCGCCACGACTCAGCCTCCTAAACTTTCAAAATTAAGTTTTCCAACTGAAAAAGGCAGGTCAGGCTCCTGGGAGCTAATGAGGAAGGAATGATAACTACCTTGCTTGCTTACTTGATTGAAAGTCACAATAGAGATGCACTAAGTTCAGAGCACACTGAGAAAAACACAAAACTTACTTTGATGTGTGATAATAATGATGTTTGAGTGACACAGAGAGTGGCCAGAATCTTGTGTATCGTGTCTCTACACCTTGCACTTGTCTTGTACTACAATAGGCATGTTTTTGCTGTGCCTGTTTTAGTATTCAAATGGTTAATAATAATGACCATGTTCTGTAGATTAATTTAGGCCATACCTCTACAGGTTCAGCTGACTGGTACAACATCCAATCATCCTGTACAGTGACACATTATTAAGACACATTTGTGTCAATTAAACATTTGTGTCAAGCTGTAACAAATGCTTTTGTGACGTCTTTTGCAAATGTCTTTTTAATGTTGTCATTAGTGAACTTGTTTTAAATGATTGAACATTTTAAATGTTGATTTACGATGTCCAAGCACAGTTCAAACAAATGGAGTGGACATGGCCACTGTGACGCCACCATTGTTTTGTGGACTTTGACTTAAGTTTGGCATTTGGCAAAAATGTAGTCATTTAAAATTACTGTACACACACACACACACACACAGACACTGGGGAAAGGGGATGGACCCTGTCCATCTTCTTGGATGAGTAGAACTGTAATGAATAAAGAAATTAAGTAAAAATAACTTTCATAAAATTGTGATTATTGACCAAAATTAAGCTCTTAAAAGGCGGCCACAATACTGCATCATGACCTCTGGATGGGGCTCAGTGAGCCCAGACTCAGTGATAATAGACTAGCTAGCCTTCCTTAACGTTATTACTGTGCAAGCCACAGGCATCGTTACCGTTTCCTTGTAGTTATGTACATAGTCACTGACAGGGTCATAACCACTACAGTGCTCAATTACCTGTTTTTGAGGAGGGGAATAAACTTCAACTTTTCGTCATGAAGGCATGTCCACCTCCATGATTGACTCTTCTGGGCTTTCGGTGAAGCGACCGATGGAAGAGAGGTACAGTAGGTGACAGTACAAACTTTGAGTTTAAATGGTTTCTTCACAATGTCTGAGTTGAAAACGCATCTTGTTGTCTTGTAAGGGTCCTGTTCATGTTGCACAGAAATTTTAATTGCATTTTGTGTCTGCTAAAAGGCACAAAGGCACTTTGTAGAACAAGTCCCCTACAACTGGCATTTGAGTTAACTGGGAGTTCTGGCCATTAGCTGCAGCAACTCCAGTTTGCTAGCATCGATTTTGGTTTTCTTTTCCTATCGACAGTACTTGGATATATCTAGTAGAGATGCACAGATTGACCAGCCATGACAGACAACCAGCAAGGTGTTTAACATTGCGCAACATCAGCATAACACGTGCATACGCACTGCCACTCAATCAGCTATTTATGAAAGACAAGCTTTGCAGAAACATTCTGCTCTACTGATCTCAGACGAACGGTCAGCCGCTCTCTCTCCCCTCTGAGGCTTAACAACTAGAACAAGAAAACAGATGAGACAAGAAGCTAATGTTAACGAACGCTGCAGTGACAGTCTCTCTGCCTCTGATGCCGCTGCAGGAGACGCTGTGTGTATTTCTCCGATACCCTGTATTAATGTTACTGTTTTAAACTCTTTTCAGGTTAGTTAGGATGCATACCGCTCAAAACCAACATTAAGAACGTAGCAATCTTCCCTCAGCATTTGTTGCTAAACCGTGTGTAGAATGTTTCAGGTAACAGCACCCTAGGGTACCATATATTTGCTGGATTGTTTTGAGGTAACCATAAAGTTAGATCAACTTGTTGGTATTGTTCATAATTATACATTAACAAATAAAGCAAACTTGCTAAAAAAAAAAAAAAAGGAACTACACACTGTTTTCAGGTAACGTTACTGTCAGACACCAAACAGGACGAGGACCACAAAAGCGTCACGTTCAACAGTTTTATTAAAGGGTTGGGGGTATTGGAGGTTTCAGGGGTACAGGAGTACCAAGAGTCTGCATGTGTGTGTTCCCCCAGTAGCCGTACAGCGATGGCAGGAGCTGGTTGATCCGGAAAGTCCGGGGCTGGAAAACACAGAAGTAGACGAGCGGATCCGGGATCACAGGTAAAGAGTCAGAAGGGTATTCCAAAACAGGCAGGTACTGGTGCTGGTCGCAGACGATCTGACAAGTGTAGACTGAAAAGCAAGGCATTATATACAGGGCATGATGAGTGGTGAATGTAGTGCAGCTGGTAGGTAACGAGGGTGAGGCAGAGCAGAGCAGCAACAGGTGGAAGTCATCAGACATCAATCAGCGTGTGTACCAGGCAGAGAGAGAACCCATGACAGTTACTGTTGACGTTCAAACAGGCCTGTGTGTGTGTTTTGAGAAATATCTATACTGCAAGGAAATATTTATTTTATTTTTGTCATTTATATATTATTTTATTGCCATCCCCTGTCTTCAGACATACAGATATATTTGCTAAATATATCAAATTTGTTTCGTTGGATATTGGATGTGAAAAGAAGGAAATGGTTCTTCCATAACATTGCACTTTAGATGTGTGTGAATTTCCCACACCAGGAGTAATTTATGGTAGATAATATATTGATAAATCTTCAACTCATAAAATGCAGATTTTCATAAATTCTGAAGAAATAATGTCAACATTAAATGTGCAATGGGTAATACTGACAGCTAGTGTTTAAAAAAGTTCCCTCTGCCCCATCCTCCCCAGACTAGAAGTTCACAGAGGTTGCCAGTCTGAGACCACAGCATCCGTAGTCTTGCTTTGCCAGACCCAAAAGCGCGCTGAAGGAGCATCCACAACAATGTTGCTAGACGCTTGTCTCACATAGCCAGACATTATTTCACAGCACAGCGGAGTAGCTAATGTTAGATGCTGGCTTTATTGATAGTCATAGAAGCCCGTGCTAATCCAGAGCTCTGCACCCAGCTGGCAGACACACTTTCCAGCTTTGAATTACGGTAGTGTGACGAAGGGGGACTCTTTGGTGTGGAGTGCCTTTTTGGCCCGCTTAACGCCCAGACCCAAGGAAGATCCCGGCAACGTCACCTGGGGAGTTTCATCCCGAGAATAGGATTTAACTAGCTCGATAGTTAAACCACCAAAAAATACAGAAAGCACACAGATTTGACTTATGCATGAAGCCAGAGATGTAGTCCTGTAAAAAAAAATATTTATTTATACAATACTAAAAATAACATATAAAATAGCACTAAAATCCCATGCACATGAAAAATGGATGAAGGATCAGTGTTGAGGCCTTACCAGTGGAGGGACGGGGTCAAAGGGTGTGGGATCTCAGGGAAGGATCACCCCAATCACAAGTGAACTAGAGGGTGAAAATTTTTTGGGACTCCCTTGGTCACGTGATTCCCGTGGTAAGGTAGTCAATCTCACTGTTGGTAACATGATAGGGACGGATAGAGCTGGAAAAACATATAAAATAGCACTAAAATCCCATGCACATGAAAAATGGATGAAGGATCAGTGCTGAGGCCTTACCAGTGGAGGGACGGGGTCAAAGGGTGTGGGATCTCAGGGAAGGATCACCCCAATCACAAGTGAACTAGAGGGTGAAAATTTTTTGGGACTCCCTTGGGTCACGTGATTCCCGTGGTAAGGTAGTCAATCTCACTGTTGGTAACATGATAGGGACGGATAGAGCTGGAAGATTTGCAAGGCATTTCGCTTTAGAAAAAAAATTATTTATTTAATAAATATGAAACTACACAGTGTAATTATTGAATCATAGAGACAAGGGGAAGTTATAAATAGGCCTATGAGTGTGGTTAACTCAACTGCAAAATGCAGTAATAGATCGCTATCTGAATTCCTGTCAGGTCAATGGCAACACTGAAACTCCTGATTTGTTGTTACGCAGCCTGGAGAAATTAAATGGTGTGATATCCGACTGTTTACAAGCGTGTAGCTTAATACTTATTGTAGCTGTAAGCAGTCCAAAAAAGTGCTGCCGCGAGGGACTAAACACAGAGTTGCACACATGTGACAGGCTCATGATCATACAGCAATGATTTTATTTTTCTTCTTCTTCCATATGTACAATACACTTAACACTGCTGTTACCTAATGTAATTGTTACTTGGTGAGTAGTAATAATTGCGTTATACTGCGTGCTGCGGTCAATAAAAGGCTTCATCCCCTCTCCGTCAAAGCCCAAAAGAACCCAGGTGCACAGGTGAAGCTCAAACCGTCATGAAAACGGCCACCACCTACAAAATCAGCGCATAACACAATAATCAATAAATGAGACCATAAACAACTTAATGTGGCTCCTACATTCCGGCCCCTAATTATTTTACCACAATAATTACATAAATACACATTATGACAACTTTTTTTTGTTCAGGATAAACAGTTAAAAATGTCCTTTTCTTCTTGAGCTAAAAAAAAATAAAATAAAATAAAACGCATAGAAAGAGTTCATAGAGTGATCAGTGCAATCACTTAGTCAGTCATGTAGAGCCAAAAAACCTGTGAGACAATGTCCAAGTCACAGTCAAAGTCTAAGAAGCTCAAAGGTCAGCTTGATGTCCTCATGGATCCTCTGCTTCCTGTAGAAGGCAAATCTTTGTAACAGGCCTGTCCAAATAGCTGGTCTTTGTCTTGATTAGCACCTGACGAACAAGTCCTTTTCCATCAGGGATAGTTTGTACAGTTCTTCCTGTAAACCATGAGTTGCGAGGTGCTGAGTCGTCAACTATAAGTACAAAATCTCCAGGAAGAAAGTTGCGCTTGATCATTGACCACTTCTAACGCTCCTGAAGAAGAGGCAAGTATTCCTTAATCTAACGTTTCCAAACAAGTCAGTTATGTACTGAATTTGTTTCCATCTGCGACAAGCATAAATGTCCGCCTTTTGGAACTGTCCCGTTGGCAAAGATCGTTTGATTTTTAGCAGCAAAAGATGGTTAGGGGTTAGTGGTTCCAAATCATTGAGATCAGTAGATGCCTTGGTAACGGGACGACTTTTTATGACAGCTTCTGCTTCACAAAGAACTATGTAAAGACTTTCCTCATCAAGGCTCTGCACCTTCAGGGTGTGATTCAGGACCTTCCTCACCGATCTTATCAACCTCTCTCAAACTCCTCCATGATGTGATCCTGTGGGGGGATTGAAAACCCACTTAATTCCTTTCTGAAGGAGGGTGTAGATTTGAGCAAGATTCCAATCCTCCATTGCCTTCCGTAATTCACGCTCTGTGCCAACAGAGTTTGTTCCATTGCCTGAGCGCAATTCCAGTATTTGTCCACTTATTGCAATAAAACGTAGTTGGTGTCCAATGACAATGCTACTTCAATGTGTATGGCTCTTATGGAAAGGCACGTATAGAGAACTCCATACCCTTTCAATATACTCCTTCCCCGCTTAACTTCAAAAGGTCCAAAGTAATCCACTCCAACACGAGTGAATGGAGATTCATCTGGAGAAACTCTGTCCTGAGGTAAATCCGCCATCTGCTGTTACCCTGGAGCTGCATGTTATTATCGACAGACAATACATTTTGACAAGATTTTCCTTATAGCCACACTAGCTCCTGGGATCCAATATCTTTGCTGCAGGTTAGCTAGCATGTGGTTGCGGCCACCATGTCCCACATCTTGATGTACAGTTTATGCTGAAGAATGAGGTCAGACATGTGTAAATCCTTTGCCAATATGGCAAGATGCTTAGATTCTTCGGACATAGCTGCTCTGCTAAGCTGTCCTCCAACTCTCAGGATACCATCTTCAAGTACTGGGTTAAGCTTGTACATATGGATAGTCCTTTTGACATTTTCTCCTTTTGGCAAGCTGTTGAATTCTTCTGGAAAGCTCCTTTTCTGACAAACCCTTACAATCTCCATCTCAGCCTTTCTCTTCCAACTGAAAATGCAGGCTCCTAAGCTTAAGGATCCAACCAACTTTTCTTCAGACGGCTCAAGGAGGAGAAGTGATTGATCAAGCAGGTGAAGCATCAAGTATCCATGGCCTCAGCATGTACAGCCTTCATATCAAGCTCATCTTGACTTCAGGGTCTTCCGGTAAGATTCTCCCAGAGTCATCAGGGTTTTCAGGCCACCTCTCTTCCGGTCCAACAAGAAATTGAAGTCCAGACACCCAAATATTATTTTTCAGATGCATTGCCACCTTTATTCTCCTAAAAGCCAGGTCAGCAGGATTGATGTGGTGTTAACGTATCTCCACTGAGATGGATTTGATATGCTGATTATCTTTGAAACCCGATTGGCTACAAAGATCCGAAACCTTGAGGTCTCATTGCTGATGAACGGAAGTACTATCAGTCCAAAAAATGGAGTCCTGAAGTTTCATCTGCAACTCCTTCCTCCACAACTTATCAACTTACAACCATGGCAGCTGTCAATTCCATATGAGGAATGGTAACTGGCTTCAATGGGGCCACTCTGGCCTTACCCATTATGAAAGTCTGTGAATGTTGTATAAAAGCAGGTAGATAACTGTTCCATAGCCACTCTCACAGGCATCTGCAAAGTGGTGTAACTGAGCAGAGATTACTTTCCCAAAGAGCACAAGTTTCAGACATCTGCCAACCTTAAAACTTTCAAGCTGACGGAGCTCCTTCAGCCAACTTCTCCACTCCAAGTCAAGTACAACATCATCCAAACCAAGGTTCTTTCTGCACAAATCTTGAAGGATCTTTTTGACAGACAAGACAACAGGTGCCAAGATTCCCAAGGGGTCATATATTGAACTGACCGTGGAGAGGATCCCTCTTCTGGTTAAGAGTTGCTCTTTCATACTGACTTTGAACTTAAAGGTATCGGACTGAACACACCACTGTATGCCCAATGCTCTTTCTACAGGAAGCGTATCATTATCCAAATCCTTAACCTCTTTTGCTCTCTCTGCGGTAGGTATAGCTGCCAGCACGGCACGTCTGTTGCTAATCCACTTCATGAGTCGAAAGCCCCCTCTAGCACAAAGGTCAATGCCTCTTCCTCAGAAGCCACTGACGTAAGGCGATTGCCTCAAACTTGCGCCACTTGATTGATGTAGCTCCAAACAGATGCGCAACCATATTATGCTCTACCAGGTTCTGATTATGGTCTCCATTCGGCCACCAAAGAAACCTCAACAGATCTGAATCCTCAGCTGGTACTCTGACCTGATGAAACATTGCCTCGATGTCTGACATGAGTACAACAGGGTCCTGTTGAAATGTTATCATAACTCCAACTAGTTTGCTAGTGAGGTCAGGTCCCTGTAGGAGCTGTTCATTCAATGAGGTTTCTTGAAAAGTAGCTCCACAATCAAAAACAACCCTGATCTTTTTCTTCTTTGGGTGGTATACACTATGGTGTGGTATACATACCCTACCGTCACTCCGTTCCAGATTTTCAGGTGTTACCATCTCTGCATAGCCTTTGTAGATGACATCATTCTGAGAAAGCAGTATAATCAGTGTGAAATGAAGGATCTTTTCCTCTTGAGGCTCAGAGCACGCTGTTCGGCAACTCTCCTGTTATTTGGCATGTTTACATCCTTTTTAAGCCAATACTGTAATGGCCATCCTTCCACTTAACAGTTTTTGTAACGTATTCCAGGAACTGACCGTCCTCATCTGCTCATCTTGACTGCATTCAGGAAAATCGTTCTTTAGCTGCTGCTTCCACAAATCATCCAAGCTTGCAACAGAGATTCTATTGACAGTGACATCTGGCTGTCCACAAGTAGTTTCTCTACTCCCGTCACCTTTAAGAGGCCCATTTACAGTCCAGCCCAGCATAGTCTTGACTGCGTACGGACTCCCATCCATGCTTCGGACAACTTTCCACAGCTCCAGTGCCTTTGGGACGTTGGTTCCAATCAGCACCTCCGTGAGATCACCTTTATGGAGATCCTATTCAGTGAACACAATGAAATGACAAACGTCCCAGCATTAATCATGGAGCACCCCGGAATAAAGCATGGAGTTTTACACTCCCCCTTTTTTAAAAGTTTTTATTCATTTTTCAGACTACTTTTGTTTCTATTATCCAATTAGAAACTACGTTCACGTTACCCAAACGCTACACCTTCATGTATCCCCGTTTGAAATACATTACCCTTCATCTGATTCACCAGACTACTTTAATTTCTATGTCCCAATTTAGAAACTACGTTCACGTCTTCTTGGAGGCTACACCTTCATGTATTCCCTCTTTGAAATACATTACCCTTCATCTGGTTTACTAACTACTTCTCTTCCCACTGCTAATTTTCCAATTCAGCGGTGCCCTTCATGCTCACTTTGTAGAAAAATATCCCGCGCGCAAAGGATATCCTCCTGTAAACACTACGTCTTTGTACCTATTTTTTTCAAGTACTACGTTTTTTTAAAACTTAAAAGTATATGTTACACATTAAAATTTTAAACTTTTTCACACATCAACATCTTATCAAATTTGTCAATTTTAACAACTAGGATACAGGCACGTTCCACATTCAGATTTTGTACATGTCCAATGCTGCAGATTTGATATTAACAGGTTCTGCTTTACCTTTCCTTAGTGCCCGGGCTGAATGTGGAGACGCATCTCGTCCTAGTTGCTCACTTACTCAAGGATGGGATGGGTCATAAAGGGGGTCTGAAACCAGAGACAGGATGTCTCTAACATCATCAATTCAACTTCTGACACATTTGTAGAGCTGGGTTATAACTAAATGTACCAGAACATCTTATATTATAAAACAAAAGTATTGCAAAACAACTCAATGCAACAAACAACAAACTATATATTTATAACAACAAACTTAATGCATGACCAACATGTCTTCATTATTTCAAAATAAGGCTTTTACCTTTTGGCTTTAATGTATAATGCAAATCACCCACAATGTTTAAGGACATATACAATTTTAAATTCCAACACAGACGAGATCTGTACTTCCATCCACCTTCAGCCGCTTATCTGGTATCGGGTTGCGAGGGCAGCAGCTCCGAGATCTGTACTTGGTTTATTATTATGTTAAGATGCGAGAATCCCCTCTCACAAGCTGCACTGCTTAAAGGCAGTGTAAGATACAGCGTAACCACCTTGCTGATATTAGAGTAAGCATCTGGGTTACTTGTATTTATTATCTGGACCAAGTCATACACAGAAGAGGCTCCCAGGCGTTTTCCTGCCTGCTTTAAGTGCATCCATTCTGTCACAGTGGTGTCTTTGTCAAGTTGCAAGGTGGCCTCATATTTCTTGAGAATGTCGCAAACTGTTGTGTTTCCAAAACTGTGGAGATCTTGCATTTCCTGAGGCCATGTTGAAGGATCAAATACTAAGAAATGATCACATGACTTGAGGTAGTTATATCTGCTTTCATGCTATTCAATTAATCCCCTGAGTAAGTTTGTCTTGAATATGTCAGCATCAGCATTAGAAACAGTGAGTGCCCTGTGGCCATCACCTTCAAGCAGAAGTGTGAACTGTCCAATGGCCACCATGAGTTAATTCAGAGCGAATAAATGTCTCACAGTAAGAAACGTTGTGATCAGCTAATTTTACGCAATTCTCTGTGCGTGCGGATTACAGAATGTGCACAAGGGAGTCTCCAACCGCAGCATGTTGCCAGAGTTTTGGCACAACGCCGTTGTAGATTTCGACGTTGACAGCAGCCCTGTACACACAGCAACCAAATTAGTTGTCCAGTCATCCAAGCCTGTGTCCTGGAAAAGTCTCACCAGTCTGTCTGTTATGGCCTGCGCGGTTCGGTCAGCACCCAATTCAATCAATCCAATAAAGTCCAAGGTAAACCCTACGTTGCTGGACACAGACACTATGTAAACGATTTCCTGCTTAGTTTTTGTGATGTCCTCAGCTCCATCAAAAAGTAGCCCCCAAAATTCAGCAGACAGCAACCTGGCTCGTAACACCCCGCTGATGGTGTGAGCGATGATCTGCATGATCCGTGACAGTCCCCGATTTTGGTGACTTGTCCGCGGGAATTTCCCCGGTTTTCAATGTGACTGACAGACCCGAAATATGAAAGAAAGAAAACTCTGACCAAACGTAGCCAATCGAGCAGCGCTGCTCAGAGCTCAGAGAGGTTTTAGAAAGTCGTATTTACGATGCTAAAATCACTGATTATTTACATGGAGTCTGGTGGGTTTAGCGAACGCAATTTCGCGGACTTTTATGTTTAAAAAAAGGACATAAAACTGGCACTGATGAAAGGTTAACCTCATTAGAAAATCCTTTCCATAATGTTGTCAGACACTTGGAATATTAATCTGAGTCTGTCAGCGGCAAAACGAGCACTTTATGACCATAAATACAAGCTGGACAATTATCCTATTAACTTCCATTGTAGCTTGTTTCTCTGCTGCCGACTGCAGCGATCTTGTTTCATACTGCATCAATGTCAAAGGAAAATCTTTCCTCAATAGTTTTTATTGTATCCAATACTCATCTCTAGGTCTAGTGTCCCCGTTTTAAATTTTACAAAAATTAAAAACATGACGTGTTTTGGAGGTATATACGCTTCTGAACTGAAAATGTCCCCGGGTTTTGCCTGAGAAATCTGGTCACCTTATCCTAGCCGCTTCAGTAAAGGAACATTCTCAGAATATCAAGACACGGGACGTGCGTGTTTACTGTTTAGCTAAGGCAACAAGAAAAATATTAAACAGAGCTTGCTGCTGTTCTTCACTCAGCTTGTCTCGCCATCTGGCAAGTGGGCGAAGGGGCACTTCTTCTCAGCTAACTTGTTTATTAGCAATGGCTAGCTCCACATTTGTGTGCTCCTTGCTTTTTTCATGTTTGTCCAATAAAGCATAGTTGACATTCTTTGCGCCTTTATAAAACACAACTGTTTTGTCAGCTAGATGTGGATTTGAGTGGCAAATCTTGCACCACATTTTAGTGCGCTCATCGTTAGCTTCAAGCCACTGCACATCTTGAAGACACTTTTCCAAAAAAACTCTTTTCTTTGGCTCTGGCTCCAGTTGACGTTTCTTTGTAGGTGGCGAAACGCCAAAAGAGCTGCTTAATGTCTGTTGCTTTTTGGATCTCTGACCGTAGTTTGTAAGCAACATGTCATGTGTAAGGTTAGATGAGAAGATTGGTCAAGGAGCCTACGCAAAGGCGCGTAGTAACACAGGTGGCCAGTTATACACCCCTGGTTATGTGCACCCCTGCTTATTACATAACTATTTGGACAAATACACCTCTTCTATGTAATGTATTAGTAATATATTAATATTTATGAACATTTATGAATGAAACGCTAATAGCCTTATGATGATACACCTAGGCTACTCTTTGGAGGGGAACCGGGAACCTGAAGACAGATGGAATAACACCATCTCGGAGTCGGACAATTTGACCCGTCCTATAAAAATCATCCTGCTTAAAATATTGACAGCAAAACACTGAGGAAACACTTGCAATTAATCCTTCGCTCCTCAAAGCCACTTCCCACTTCTTCCTCGCATCTTTGGGAAACCTTCAAAATGAAAACACAAGATTGGGGAGAGTCTACACAAAAACATTTCAAAAGGCAGTCAAGCTCATTTTCTTCCTTCACATTTCTTAGAACCTTTCTTCAACAATGAATCACCTATTATTGTTTTAGATCAACCCAAAACAGAATCTTACTTTGATGTTAGCAATCTCTGTGAGGCGATTAATGCACAGATCAACTCTCTTTTTTCTGCTTTCATGCAATTGTAGCCTAGAAACCAGCTCGACCCACACTTTAATGATTATATTGTTTTTACAGCTTATTTTTTGTAGGTGGCTGTGATGTGGTGCTTACTTAGACAAGCAATTTCGCGTGAAAATCGCCAGGAATATGTTTGTGATTGTGTAATAAATCTGGTGACAGAGGCAGGCCACTAACAACTGGAAACCAGTAGGGACATAACACCGGGTGAACACCAGCCGGTGCAGTAAGCATAGCCTAGCTGGCTACGATTTCAGCACAGTAATATTAAAGATCCTTGCTCCTTCTGAACTCTATGGTAATATTCTATTCACAAAATACAACCAATAGTACGGTAATGTTAAATCTTACTTGTGAAAAGTAATCCCCCGAGCTGTGCTTTGATTTTGATTTGATTTGCCGATTTGAGCAGGAATATCCTGCACAGTGCTCTGGCATCTTGTATCTTCTGCTGCTAAGCAACAAGTAAGACCGGTCCAAGATGGCGGCTGCATTTTTTGCACCCAGCAGACAATGCGGGGTCTACTCTTTATATGTCTATGTATGTGGCAACCCAGCCCGGCTGTCAAACTGGGCAGTTGATAACAACACACAGGCCAAAACACAAACAGAAATTCCGTCATGGAATGGAAATTTCAAAAGAAGAAAATACTGGCATTAGATTAGCATTGTTGTCAGAAAAGATAGTATAAGTTTCCTAAATATCTGATGACGCATGGGGGTCCTTTGGGAATTTATTACAGCAAATATATTACATATTGGACCTTTAAAACCAGCATTGATGTGTTTCATCACAGCACATTCATGTTGTTTGCAGCTCAAAAAGTGTCTTTTTGTCTAGACACTAAGTGTCTAAACCTCTTTAAAAGTTAGTTAGGCTACTGAAACTGTTTTTGACATGGTTAAAATATTCCCGTGTTGTGTAAAATCAGCCAAAGGATCATCCGGTGAAGACGTGTCTGGAGGACCAACTGTCAGATGAGAATCCCAGTTTGTTCCAGAGACTGCCCTGACTGAAAATGAGTGCAACACATTCTGCTGATGAGGACACAATTAAGAAGAAAATGAAACTGACATTTGTGGATCGCCGCAACATGATCCTCGACCCCCAAAAGTCCAGCAACATACTGTCTGACTTTCCACCCATTACCTTCCTATTCAATATCAGTAGTGTATTGGCTCTTTCTGCATATGCTACTACTTGTCCATTAACTAGAGTTTTCCCCACATTTGTCATCGCAGACTGGAATACACATTTAAGAGCACCTCGATGCCATCACTACTAGCGCACAGCCTACCTCCTGCCTGTTGGAGTTAAGAAGAATGCAATCCCTTTCTTCTTCATCACTCTCGACAAGAATGTTATACCTTGCAGGTTAACCTCTTCTCTTATTGCTTTTGACAAACTATTTAAGGAACATTTTGTGTTTGGCACATCCTAAAACATCATGCTCCACAACATGTACCATACCTGCAAACTCTTAAGAAAACTGAGTCAATTGGTAACCATTTTGTTGCCTCTGGTTCCCCATTTTGGCAACCACCTGTTCAATATTTCTGTTTTAATAAAAAAATAAAAAAAACTTACAAAAGTGTAAAATCTTATTTAAAAAGAAGTCAAAATTTTATTTGGTTGTCTCCGTAAAGTTTAAACATGTTTGTGCGCAAACATTTCAGCTGTTGTGCAACTGCTTTCCACACACAAGTTTTCTGTGAAAACATAACCACAGGCAACCCAATTTTCTTTTCACGTTAACGGCACATGTTAAAATCTGGTGCTAATTTGGCACCGCTGCCCGGTATCTACCCGACAGAATAGCAAAGCAGATTTCGGTGTGTCATTACGGTGCCACCTAAATGTCTGCACTGTTCTCTGATGCTCCCAAACAGACATTAGAGGCAACAGAAACGTTGCTGCATGTCACTCAAACTAGCACTGGTCACTGCTGTTGTCTGTTACTTAAAACTGGTGGATCTTGTGGTGCGTTTAAAGTTAGCTAAATATTAAGCAGTATCAGAAGTTGTTTAGTAGACAGTGGTAGACACTCCAGAAGCATCATGCTGCAAATATGTTGCATTAGCAGATTTCCAATTAAGTTCTTCTTAAGCTTATGGTAAGCTATGAACAGTTGGACTTTGCTGCTTGTACTGAAATCTGTACTAGATGTGGTAAAGCAGTGCACAAAGTCTGCAGTTTGTAAAGGTGGATGACGTACAACATTTCTTTCACACAGCTTTGGCTGAAAAGAATATCTATAAACATGCAAGTTTGATATTAATTTTAAGTTTAAAAAAGGCAGTGTTGAAAGTATTATAACAGAGTGATATGTTGTATTTAAATATAGAATACCTCCATTTCGATGGAAAGAAAAATATTTTTTACACGACACATACAGAATTAAATCAAACATTCATTATTTCTAAACAGTGGATATTTTTTTGGAATGTGGTTAAAGAAAGGCCCATGTGAAAGAGTTTCAGGCTGTAGGAAAGGCAGTGAATAACTTAGCGTACAATAGAATAGAATACAAAAATAAGTGCACCTTATCGGACGTGGTGAGGTAAAACTCCACTAATATACAACTAAAATATAAACAGAGGAGATACTCCTCGTCACAGCCTACATACAGCACAAACACAACTAATCTTGCTAAATAATACAATGTGTTTTTCAGTCACACACTTTACATTTTACAGAAATCCTATTGTAAAGCTGCACCAAAAGCATATTACATTTTACGTGTAAAACCTTACTCCTTTTAATGTTTTAGGAAGGAATCATGCATAGGCCTACTTTTCATCACATGTAACAACTTTGCAAACCATGTAGTATTTTCTGTGTTGATTGAGGACAGAAGTAGTCTACGTATATGCTGTAAAGGCTGCATGGATGCCACAATTGGTTGTTATTCTGTAAACTGTAAAGTTATACGGGAAAATGATATTCTGCAATTCTGCGCCTCCTCTCAATATTTGAAAAGCCTTATGTCCTTATTTATACAATGGAAAAAAAGTTCTTAAACAATCCTTAAATCTGGAAACAAAGCCGTAAACATGGGTTTATTTTAAGTGTCTGACAACATTATGGATATGGACAGAGTGAACGGCACTTCTGCATTGGCTTTGTGGCTCTCTATCGGCTATAACCGCACTATGCAGATCTGTAGTTCCAACGAGACATAATGGGACAATTCTACTTCCAACCTGTAGAGTGTTGCTTTAAAGGTCTACCTCTGAAAGGATTCTTTCCATAATGTTGTCAGAATATTATTCTGAGCCTTTCAGCGGAAAAACAAACACTTTTGTGAAGGTAAATACAAGCTGCACAACTGTCCTATTAATTTACATTATAGCTTGTTTTGCCACTGTTGACTGCAGCGATCTCGCTTAATACTGAAACAATGTCAAAGATTGTTGTTCCCATCAGTCAATTAGACACAAAAACATAGGAACATTGGGTCTAGGTTGAAAAAAACATTAGTTACCTTTAATTAAAAGTACAAATACTCACTGTAAAAATACTTGGTTACAGTAAAAGTCCTGCATTGAAAATGTTACTTGAGTAAAAATATGTAAGTATCATCAGGGAAATTTACTTAATATATTAAAAGTAAATAATCTTTTCCACATTTTAGAAAGTGGAAAGGATGTAGTGGGGTAGAAGTAGAAAGTGGCATGAAAAGAAAAGACTCATGCAAAGTACAAGTACCTGAACATTTTACTCAAGTACAATACTTGAGTAAATTTACTTACATTCCTCTAGTGGTCAGCTAACAGTTTAATACCGATATTGTGTTGTATAAGATTCAAATAAATAATTGGTATCCATGCTGTTGCAGCTTTGCGTTACATTAGTTTGGCTGTGGAAGAGGTGCGAGTGTGTGTCTGAGCAGAAGAAAATCTAAGTGTAAATTATTTATTGAAAATGTGGAGGTGCTTCCAAACTCTGGAAACTTGCTCAAGTTGTGTTGTCCATTACAGTAAACATCAAGTCTGCATAACGTTTTTGTCAATTACGTATTCATAACGGCATAACGGTAAATTGACGTATTGGTCAATTTGAACAGCTTGAATACACAGCGGTGAACGGTTGTCTCGCTGACACCAAACCTGTATGCCACCAACCTGTATTCTGCACACAGGTGGCCAGCTTGTACAATTCCTACCTCTCTATTTAGCCAAAGAACTTAGCTTCGGAACTCTTTGATTTAGCAAGCCGGTTTGCAATCTACAACCATGCCGTCAAGTTGTGACGAAACTACGTTTTGCGTAGTCTAGTTTATTTGCTCTAAACCAGTTGATGGAAATGCTTGTAATATGCATTTTCATTTTTTTTCTTTATTGCGACATTTTAAAAGTTTGCTTAAAATTGGCTTGAGAATTAGATGGAAACATGCCTACTGATATTGGCTGAACCTCTTCATCAGTTGTTAAGTGAAGTCGTCATGTCATAAGATTTATCATATAAAGGAGTCCTTCAAACATTTAAAGCTTTAAACAGACCGAGCGACAAATTGTTAAACTGCTGTCGGCTTTACAGACTGTCATGTTTCCAGTGATAGTGAATCCATGTCTTCAAACCAAAAGATTTACTTTGATGGTAAAGTGTCCACAAAACTAAACTGTTACACCCACCGCACCGTGTAAAATGTCACAACTACAAACAAAAGTGCATACTGCCTCACTGAGTGATTGTGCTGTTTGCAAACATTCATGATTGTGTATGAGTCCAACGGCACCACTGTTCATTCAAAATAACAATGGTGGCTCCTAAAAAGGTTAGTGTACATGCTGCAATTGCATCAGTTATATCAGAACAGGAGAGTATTTCGTTATAGAAAGTAGAGTAAAGAACGGCACTGAAGGCTTTTCTCGATGTAAAAGATGTTTTTGCGTTTCTCCCGACTGGCTTCTGCAACCGTTTGATAGACAGATGGTTTATCCAATCACCTGCCAGCCATTTCAGTTTTTAAAATGCCTGCCCAAAAAGTTTCCAAAAAAGGTTTCTCAGATGATTTTGTGTAACAAACCATCTTGTGCATCAGGTTAATGTAGCAAAATGATGTATTTATGTTTGCCTTGCAACCGTTATGAATTATTATATGAAGCCAACCGTTCAAAACCCAATGGTATTCAATTTACAAAGATATAAAACAGCGTAAAGCAGCAAATCCTAACACTGAAGAAACTAGAACAACTAAACAATATTGGCTTGGAGTCCCAATACTTCCACTATTGACTATGTATGTACAGTTTAAATAGTCATATCAAATGCACACTGAGAGATAAGAAACAGCGGCAGTCCATTGGCAAGAAAACCTTACAGTCACATTGACTGTTGGGCCAGTGTAGAGTCCAACTCTTTTTCCCCACAGCACCGCCCTATGTTGTGTACAGGAACCTGCTACAAGGGCCACTTGCATCTTGCAAGCCAAATCCTCTCCATGCACCTTATTGCACCTGCTGTGGCTGCAACAGGCACAAAGTCTGCTGTTCAGTTTGCCGAAGCAAAACAAGACCAAATCTATTTACCTATCCATTTATGTGATTACTCTATTTATCGATGGAATAATTGAAAAAATAATTGACCACAGAATATGAGGCAATGCTTATAAATCAATTAATGGAGTGAGACCAAAAAACACGACAGACATGGTTAAGGAGTAGACTCATGCCAGGCCTCTCAGGTCAAGTGCGAGTGGGCTGCTAGTGGAGCCCAGTGACAGGGCTAAACTTAGTGAAGCAACCTTTAGTCACTATGTTGCACATCTCTGGAACAGACTCACTGTCCATCCTAAAAGTAGCTTAACACTCAAATCTTTGAATCAGGACTTAAAAATGTTAATGTTAAAATGTTAAAGCTCAACATGCTCATAGTTATTTATAGCATTGAATTTGCCACATAATGTTAGCTACAGTAACTGTATGGGTAGTCGACTCATATAATGGCAATTTATCAAGTTAATGCTACGTTACAGAACGTTACTTTTCGGCTATTTTGTTTGAATGAAATGACATAACGTGAATAAGCATGACTAAACATAACTAATGAATTAACTTTTAATTATTTCTGCATGAGTCATGTCAGATATTGTCTGATGTCAGGTTTTCATAGGTCTCATGATCCCACGCTACTTCAAGATGTCATCTCCCACAAGTACAACTCCCACATTTTGTAATAAAAACGGCAATAAGTAATTTATTACAAAATACGGGGACATTTACTACATTGAGTTTAGGCAAAGTGCAGCGATTGTTACAAAGTGGGGTTGTTATGACATAGTGAAGTGAAAATGTATGTATGTATCTTTATTTCTATTTATTACAGAATGTGATGTTATTACATAATGTGTTTAAGCTAAAATGTATGTATAATCCTGGGTAGCACATATAATCATGGGGGGACTGGCTTTAGGTAGTAACCATGGGTGAATCAAAGGTATTGCTCAGTGCAGAAAAATGAGGATGAGATACAACATGAAATTTCAGTAACCAGCAGCACCAACTGAGGCAGTAACTGCTCTTTTGCCAGCCTTGAACTCATTCAGACAGGGGGAGCAGCAGCCATGACAGAATTATTATTCCATCTGTCTTATGTCTTCTTTATGATCTCCTCATATTTGGGTGGAAGGTCGCTGTATGAAGGTGCTGAAGTCTCATCGCCACTGCTTTCCAGGTGTCCTGTCACCTCTTCATAAGATGGAGGCGGTGTAGCTCCGGACAGCCGCGAGGCCACCGACTGGGACGAGTCCTGGACATAGAGGGCACAAGTGTTCTGCTGGTGGAGGCCATGGGAGTCCGACTGGGAAACTCCTCTTCTCTCAGCGCCACTCACTGCCACAGTGGGCCGTGAGCTGGAGTCCTGCTGCAAGCTTTCAGTGTGCACTTCCCGGTGAACCAGAATGCGTGGCAGGCAGCGGTTGTTGGCCAAGTAGCGGTTCTGGGTGTAGGCAGGGCGACGACGAGTAGCCTTCTGAAGCTGGCACCTCCAAAGGAGGAAGAGGCCGATGATTATTAGCAGGGCGACGCCCAGCAGAGGAACCACCATGTAGACAGTGTCGGCACGCTCAGAGCGCCCCTCGCTGTTGCTGCTCACTGTGTAAACGCTGCGAGTTTTCCAAAACTCCATCTGGAAAGCACAAAGGAGATATTATACATTTTTACACGTAGGTTTAATTTTAAGCTATTTGTTTGAATCAAAGTCATGGTAAAACTGAAAGTGACACTAAAGTCAGGGTAGTCAGAAATGTGATCGCTGATCCCCTGCATGTATACAACGACTATATAATAACCAGAGGGGTGTTTAATAAAGCAGTACATGTCAAATCTACATCACACATTGGCATTGGGATGCACTTACATGCATTGCATTACTTAAAATCTGAACTTAAAATTTGCCCAATGCGTTTGAATACACTTCAATTACAATAAAGGCAATAGACAACCCTGAGCCATGGCTGTAGCTTCATAGTAAGAAACGTTTCACCATTCCTTCTCTGTTTAAATAAAGGAAATTCATTTACTAAAAATGCAGAATGTGGCACAGTCAATCTGAAGTTATTTACACAAATACAAAAGTACCATCTAATATGACACAAGTATATCCTAAAAACTTAAAACGGGCTCTTTCTTTATTAATCTGGTTGTTGTAAATAACAGATGACAATTGAGATAATACATTTATTACAGTGGTTTTAGGAGATGCAAATCTCTCTCACATTTATTCAGACCAGAGATCAACATTCTATTTTACTAATCAGATTAACATAAAGAAGTACATATCTGAAAGGAGCCAATTATTCTCTTTGAAAAACTTCAGCGGCTACAATAACATGCGTTTACTTTGTCACTTTCAGTGCCGTCTTTTGTCATTCAAACATCCTGGGAAGCAAATAAAAGACTCTTAACATCAACTGGAGGAAAAGTGCATGGAGCGTAAAGGAGTATCACTCAAGCCAGTAGTGGTGGAAGAACTGTTCAGATCCCTAATACCACACTGTAAAAATACTCTGTTACAAGTAGAAATCCTGCATTGAAAATGTTACTTAAATAAAAGTATGTAAGTATCATCAGTAAAATTAACTTAAAGTATTAAAAGTAAGAGTACTTAATGCAGATACATTCCCTATAAAACAATAAGATTAACAATTGTTACGAGACTTAACTTGGCTATGACTAATATTTTACACTAACAATGTATCAAATGATAATGTGTGATAGTAAAGAGATAAAAAAGTTCTCGTCCCGATTGCTTGGCCTGTGGTATTACTGCTCGCAGCTCTAGGTCCATTATACCTAAAAATGACTTACAGAAGGACCCCAAAGCACTTAATATACAACCACAGTGTACTACTGACTTACTGTGTACTTCTACTTCAGAGGATAACATTGTAATACTACATTTACCTGAGAAATGTTAATGTTGCAGATTTAGATTATATTATTATTAAAATATGTAGTTCTTGTTTTTTCTCCTTTTTTGTTGCTTTTTCAACATTTCTTTCTACGTTTTTGACCCTTTTTCTGACATATTTGTTACTCTTACATCTGACGCTTTTTCCCCCGTACTAGTTTAACACTTATTCTTGGAATTCATGGACACTAAACCTCATTTTTGAGTTTGAAAAGCAGAAATATGCTATAAAATTGAATGAAACACCCACACTGTAATGAAAGTAGTGTACTGATCCTTGATATTACTTAAGAAGAGCATTAAATGGAACCATCCATGTTCATTTTTGTTAATTTCTGATATAAACATTTTTTTGGAAAATGGATCAAATTTGACCCATAAAACACTATTTGGTTTTGGGGGTCTTTAAACTATAAGTGCACATGTGCAGAGTAAACAGTCATACATGTGGAAAGGACTGGACCAAATGCTGAATTTAACATGCTAGCACCCAGCTACCTGGTTTGGGTAAATCCCATCCCCTCTGGATAGTTCTGCCCGGTTCCAGGACAAATTAATTACTCACAAAGCGATCCTTCTCCTCTCGGCTCTCTCTCTCTCTCTAATAGAAAGAGACAGGATAAGTAAGGAAAAATGTGGTAATTGTTGCCTTTATGTGGCTGTGTGTGTGTCTCTCTTGTCCATTGGTCTCTTTCTTTGTGTGCCTCACTGTGAGGAGTCAAGACAGTTAAAATCACCATGAACCTAGGTGTTTTTTATTTTTGAATGTGCTTTATTTTTGTAAAATATCAAACTGCACTGTGGTCTTCCTGTATCTAATTACCTGCCTGGCCTGACACATTCGCTTGCGTCTCACGCAAGAAATAGAGGAGACGCTGAAAAGATTGCTGCAGCGCGTGGACGCTACGTGCCCGGTAGGCACGCTACGTGCCCGGTATGAACGGACAGAGTGGATAATAGTAGGTGTCCATTGTCAGCATAATATTAACGCTTCCCATTCATTTTGATGGTAACAGCCGTGGTAGCGTTGCGGGGACTTTGGAGAAGGGGGGTGTCGAGTCACCTGCTCATTAATTGCATAAAGTTGAATCCAGTCAATTTAATGCAAATGAGGTTTACCATAGTAACATGGGTCTCAGTTATCTACATAAATATGTGTATTTGTCTGTTACATTAAGGCGACTTTTGTTTAATATTGTGGATTAATCGACAGTTTTCCATGCACCATAGCTGCATATAGGCCGACTGATAGGCCTATCTTCTCCTCCCTGCCCTCTAACGTAATTTCTGTTTCAATTTAATTTAATATGGCTTTTCAATTAACCACTTGGTTTACCTGTCTACCACATGAGTTACAGAGGAGGTACTCAAAATATCAGGCCGTTTTTCACCTGATATTTAATGTATCCCATCCCCTAAAATGCAAAGGGTCTGCCCTGTTATCAGGTGTCTTATTTTCTGTGTTTACCAGGTCACAATAAACAACCTGAGATAATATGGAGAAGTCTGCTGTTTTCTAACAAAAGTAACATAGGGGGTACCCAAAATATCTGGTTGTGCTGGTCCAACTTCCTGTTCCTGTCCAAAGTTTCTTAAAAAATTAAAATAATTGTGATGGCATTCATAAACAAGTTAAAAATATAAGGGATTGATGCAGTGGTAGATGTGAGTGGACAAGCAAGTATACTATACTATACATATTTTAAATGTTTTTAGTGTCCCTTTAGAAAAAAACTCTTTATGTCCTTATAAATGCTATATGCTTGTTTTGTAAGCTATTGATAATTAAAAGAAAAAATTAGGAATGCAAATCTGTCTCAATATCCTAAACAAATTAGAATGATGGTACAAGCTGTCTTATGACGGAAGTTTACGCGACACTGTTTGTCTAATTCAACCATTGGGGTATTTTTAGTAATCAAAATGTCTGCCTAAATAGCCACCTTTTCTAAAATACTGCTGTTTTGTGGTGTTGGCGGGGGTCTAGCCTAACCATTTTTCACAATCGTCACGGAAGCATCTACAGTATACAATGTAAGCAGTCCCCAAATAAATGTGGATCATCCTGAATTTAAAATCTTTTTCTACAATATCAGAATATTTCAAAGTGACCTTAAACATCAAGAAAACATTATACACATGATTAGATGATAATTCATCAACCTTTTTTATTCAAAATGATTCAAAACAAGATGCAAATCAGTCACATCATAAACCTAAACAAGCACTCACTCTCTGCAAGTTGAACACATATTGTCATCCCATCCAATGTTTGTTAAAATGTAACACTCTCCTAAAGAAACTATGATGACAGTCTGTAACACAGCCATTTTACATTACACTGTACATTAAACAAGACTTTTAAACACTTAACATGTGTTAACAAACAAATTAACTTAGGGACACGATATGGCTTGATAATGTGGTCTTCTGGACCTGCAGCCACTACTGCACTACTTGTTGACTGCTTTCTCTGCATGAAGACCATGAATGGAGATGTGCAGGAGGATGCGAAGCATCCAGTTAGACAGGCAAGAACTCCAGTCCACCTTTTATTGTCTTCATGCTGGAGAATCCACCCTTGCAGCAAGATATACTCATGGGGAAAACTTGTGTGATGCACACCATGACCATCCTCATGTGCTCAAATAGGTGTTCCCTTCCAACAGCACCCTAAAGTGACTGCTGACACAGCACCTTCTAGGTGCCTATAGTGGAGGCCTTCCTGGAGGGCAGGCCTGTATGGGATGAGGAAATTAGGTGATGCATGAATTTACATGAATTACATCTTTTATTTAACTACTTCAATTACCGTAGTATAATGAGCACTTACCAAGCCTAGTATAAACATTCATTAAAAAAAGAAACAAACTAAAGTGCAGATTGCAGAAATATAAAAACAAATATGTGGCTTTACCACACTTAGTAGTATTTAGATTATTTAATTATTTACTGTAATAAACATATGTAAACATGTGAATTGCACTTTTTTTTTTACTGTCTTTGAACGTTACTAGACAGTTAAAAAAGTAAATAAGTGTGTTATATATTAGTACTGTCAAATGATTGAAATATTTAATCGCAATTTGTATCTATTCTCAATGTCCCTTGAGGGACATATATATATATATATATATATATATATATATACACTGTATATATATATATATATATATATATATATATTTTAAAGGAGCACCTTGTTCAATTGTCTTTGTCTGTTCTGTATATATGTAAATATAAACAAAAAAAAGAAGCAGGTGGGACGCTGTTGTGCTTTTTTGTGCAAAACGTCAGCTTGCTGTGCGAAGGACAGGCAAGTGTCGATCTCTGTACCCAAGTATATACAGGACTAAAGCTGCTCCACCAGCTGACCCTGGCTGCTCAGAGGTTGGAAGAGATGGGAAGCTGTTCAGACTCCCACAACACAGCTCCTAAGTTTTGGATATGTTGAGCTCCAGTGACTGTTCAGCAAATGTTTGGACCAGGTTGCTGACTGCCTGCTGGTATTGAGACAGGGCATTAGTGCAAGTTAGGTCTTCCACCAGAGCCATTGTCATCCGTATACTTAGTTAAAATTACAAAAACAAGTGAAAGGGGAGATAATTCTGGGCAGATGGGAGATCTTCTGCTGCTGCACAACAGCCATCAGACATCTTGGCTGCAGGCTGTGGTCCACCTGCTCCTAATGACCAGTCGGCACTGGTTACCACAAACCCTTTTGCCCCGGTGTTGAAAATCTTTTTCTATTTGCTAAAAAGTAGCATTTGGTCTCATTTATATGCATAATAGAAACGGCTTTGCTAGCTGGTGTTTCTTAATTGGAGGAGCTGCTAGGCAAGATGCAATTGCACCTGTCACAGGGAGAGGGAGAGATGTCATTGCAGCTTTCCCAATGAGGAGAGCACTCAGACTCTGCACGGTTGCTCTAAGTGCTTCTAGTGGGAGCAGATCGACCGGACATGAAAGGTTTCTGGTAAGTGTGCTTTTTATCACCGTTTGGTTGTAACTTAGCAGCAAAGTTTACAAAACCTTGCCAAATTAGGTTTAGTTAGCATGTTAGTTAACATGAGTTTTGACTCCTCAAAGTTAACTCATGGTTAACGTAACGTCATTGTCAGCCCCGTCACTGTGGGATAAATGCAAACGTTGGCTGCTGGCTCATTAACTAGCAGTAATGTTAACTGTAATGTTACCCTAACTTGTAATATTAACAATAAGCTTACCTGATTAGGGTGGGTTATTCCCCGTTGCAGCTGCAGCTGTTGTCAGGTCAGAGGCTTGGCGGTTCAGGATCTGGATCTGCTGGGTGTTTTTCTGGTGCTTTTCTTAAAGTAACGTTAACTTTAAAATATTTCAGTATCCCTAGTTCAGTATTAGATACTGTATATAAAACACCGTTCTGTCAATACCGGCGTATGATTTTCGCAGGTTTAACTATAATGTGTTTGTGTGTGTGTGATGTCAAGGAGGTTTTATTAAGAACTTTTTGCACAACACAAAATGTGTAGTCAGTTTCATTGTTATCGTTGTTCATTGTTCCGCATGTCAGTTATTTCTTTTTTGTTTTTCAACTGTCGTTCCAAATTTGTGCCAAAATGTACTTTCATCCTCCCCAATCCATTTTAATTTGTCCCCAGGACGACGGGAGGTCCTTAAGCTCGAGCCCTGGTTGGCATTTCAAACCTGATGCCTGCTGTCCATAGGCACATCAATTGAGGCAGGGCTCCACAGTGTTTCACTCACATTTGCAACAAAAATAGATGTGTGCGAACTGTCAAAAGTGAATAACCTAACGTGAATAGGTATTTTCATAATTGCATAAAGCACATGTGTGTTGGAGTGGCCGTTTTCGACTTGTCATTATAGGTTATATGTTTCAGTGAGCCTGCTGTGAGCGTTACCAGCGTGGCGTTTAAAAAGTAACCACAGTTGCAACCGCTTTATCAGCATTGTTAACCCTGTTTACTGAAGTAGCAAAGCAGATGTTACAGAGGAGACGTCTATCTGCCGTTCCCTGTACAGGTAAGCGTTGGCTGTGCCGTTGCTTTTTCTACGGGGGAGCGGTAGAGACAGAGGAAGTGCTGCCCCTGATCATGTGTAGGCGGTTTCACAGCGACAGTAGAACTGTATTTAACATGTATTTTACATTTTACATATATGCCGAACCGTGGTGGTCTGTTACACAATTACTTTATATTCAATGTACTGATCAATAGAATATGAATTTTAAAATAGTTACGAGAGTAGCGTAAGTTAGAGCGAGAATGCTAGGTGCGTTATATGACTGACGTCAATGAGTGAGTGGTTGAGCGAGAAAAACAAGAGCAAGCGTTAGTTCTATTAAAAAAAATGAAATCCCTTTGCTTGTAAATGTCTCCTTGTATTCCTTTTATGAAAGACAAACACATTATTTGATACATTTTCATTGCGCCCCTAGCACTTGTGCTCTTTGGGAAAAAAGTTTGCGTTGTGCCCTGTGAGGCACTTCAAATGATGCACAATGCAAATGGTGTGTCAATTATTGTTTTCAGTGCATTTGACCTTAAAATCAATGTCCTTCCCCCATCTTTCTGTGAAGAGACAAAACTGAATTGAAGCACCTAGTGATGCCTTGGGGGAAGACCCACCCCTACTCTGCCTCTGATTGGCTGCTATGCTGCAAACGCTCCTTTGTTTGTCATGTGGCGTAACGCATCCTTGTCATGCAGCCCTAGTGTACATGTCACGGTACTGGCTGGGGTAGGGCATTTATTTAGTTAGTCTCTACTCCACAATCACTATACTAAAATCATGCTACTTTAATTGATAAATATAATATTTTAGAAGAAGTTGCACTGGCTCACCGTTCTCTCTTTGTTCTCAAACACTTCATTTGCTTCTTCGAAGCTGCAGCTCTCCTCACCACATTCCCTCTCAATGTTCCCCTGTCTCAACTCTTCCAGGAAGCCATTGGCCCGCGGGATACGCTTCAGCACGGAGTGAGCATCCTTACCATCCAGGAAGGCTGCAGAACAAAAATCGAATTAAATTAAATAGGGATTTTTTTATATCAGATCTTTGTCATTTAAATCTGTACTAGTAAAGACTAGCTGTGTCATGAAGAATATGTTAACCTAAATGAATCCACTCCTCCCAGTCATATTAATACTCATATTCCTTGGGGTCCCTGTTAAGGAGAGCAATGCTGCAGCCATCTTCGACTCAAGCCTATTATAAATCCTAAACCTAAATTAAATTATAACTCACTTGAAAGCCTTGTTCTTAGTCTCTTACAGTCAACCTGGAAAACATTACAGCCAATTCTATTTGTCTGTAATCTGAATTTTATATTCATATATTCATATTTTATTTTAATTCTATGTTTAAAATCTAAATCTGACTAAGTAATTCTTGTAGGTGATTTTGATAACGACAGCCTCAGCGTTGCCTTCAAAGAAACTTAAAAGTGTTAAACCGACAACACATTTTAGTGTGTTTGTGGGTTAAATGGGTTCAATTAAAAGGATGGACTTTTTTCTATATTATGCTGTCACCTGTTTGAAATAGCAAGCCAAGCAACAAAACAAATGTACAAAAGTAATTGATCTAAGCTGGATATGTGCGTTTGTTTTGTGCTCACCAGCAGCCATGCTTCTGCCCTGTTACTCACACTCTGACAGACTGCAGACCTGCAGGGAGAACACAGCACAACATTAGACACGTGACAGAATCATTTAACAAAGAAACTGGAACAATGTACTGCAGGGTGATTAGCTTCAAGTGATATTTTCACCATCTCCACTTACAACAATACACTATACACAGGGCTCCAGACTGTTGCAGGGGACAAAAGGTGAGACTGAGTCAACTTTTTGAGAAATGCAATCCTGTGTCACGCTGTGGTGGCCAATCATGTGCGCTGGATCGGACTAGTCAGCGTGTTTTAAATATAATGATATACAGTAAGGTGAGGTTTTTTTTTGCATCCGGCTATAAGTGACCACAACGTCCAGTTCATTTGATTAGTATGAACAGGGCATAACCATATCTTTTTTTCCCAAGGAGCACACCTTGGTTGAAAAATGTAAGAGCGACTAGGTAAGTGCTATTATTGTTGTATCTAATTTGTACAATAATACAATAGTGTTGAAGTGTAATGTTTCTATTTTGAAATATTGATAAAAAAATGTCAGTGATGTTGAATAGCCTGACGGCCTAAAGTAGAGTAACAGACCAACCATACGGTTCGGCATGCATGTGATAGGCGGATTAATGGCAAATGTGTGAAATACATTTATATCACACATTTTATTGCTGCTATTACATGAACGGGGCTCAGCAGAGAAACGGAGCGGGACGAAGTCTCTGCAGCTTATTCAGGGAGTCAGGGCAATGCCGCTAAAGCACTCGATGGTGTTAAAAAAACTGTACAAAAAAAACGGGGGAATGAATACACTATTATGAGAAGTTTAACAGGTTAAACAATTCAGTTTAATACTGCTAGACAGAAGCGCAGCCCGCCACAAAGAAGAGCTCTGCATCCGTCAGCAGCGGTCAGCGGTCAGTCCACAGAGAAGCATGGTCACTGGGAGTCCTGTGAAGCCTGCTCTGCAAACAGAGATACCACCCAGCGCTATACAGGTTAGCTATACAATTAGGTGCTGCAGCCTGTCAGACTAGAAATCGGCAGATTAACCAGTATTGAGCGAGATCGCAGTGACAAAGTGACGCAAACAGAGCTGCAATGTAACCTAAAAGGGCAATTGTGCAGTCTTGATTTCTGTCCACTAAAAGTAGGAGTCTGTTGTCTGACATGTTTTTACGAGTTTGCTCACACTAATACATGTAAAAAAAAATAGCATTCATTCAGTAATAAACTGAAGATTTCAAACAAGAATAGCCACGTTAGTGTCCGGGTTAAATCAGTGGGTAGAGCAGGCGCACATTTTGAGTTTTATGCCTCAATAAAGAGGTCCAGGATCGAATCCAATGTGCGACAATTTCCTGCATGTCTTCCCCGTCTCTCTCCCCTTTCTCACCTAGCTTTATCTATCACATAAAGGCGGAAAAGCCCAAAAAAGAATTGTTAAAAAAAGAATAGCCATATTAGGTATAAATTAGGGTACACGCGGCCGAAATGGGTTTCCTCAGGAGGGTGGCTGGCGTCTCCCTTAGAGATAGGGTGAGAAGCTCAGTCATCCTTTGCATCAAAAGGAGCCAGTTGAGGTGGTTCAGGCATCTGGTAAGGATGCCTCCTGGGTGCCTCCCTAGGGAGGTGTTCCAGGCATGTCCTGCTGGGAGGAGGCCTCGGGGAAGACCCAGGACTAGGTGGAGAGATTATATCTCCAACCTGGCCTGGGAACGCCTCGGGATCCCCCAGTCGGAGCTGGTTGATGTGGCTCGGGAAAGGGAAGTTTGGGGTCCCCTGCTGGAGCTGCTGACCCCGCGACCCGATACCGGATAAGCGGATGAAGATGGATGGATGGATGGATGGTATAAATTAATTAGATTTTATTTATTTGAACGTCTGGCCCTTGTGGCCCTTGGAAAAATTTATCTGACTACCAGGCGCAAAACAACAGGCATTGCTAATTTTTGTCTAGCACTAGCAACCCGTAGGACAACGTATGTAGGACACTGGCTAAATGTATACATCTAATAAACTCATACGGGCTACTTAGGTGTATAGAAGCTAACGACTAGTCTGGGCTGTGAACATTAGGTGTGTAGAAGCTAGCGGCTAGTCTGGGCTGTGAACATTAGGTGTGTAGAAGCTAGCTGCTAGTCTGGGCTCTAAACATTAGGTGTGTAGAAGCTAGCTGCTAGTCTGGACTGTGAACATTAGGTGTGTAGGTGTGTAGAAGCTAGCTGCTAGTCTGGGCTGTGAACAATAGGTGTGTAGATGCTAGCTGCTAGTCTGGACTGTGAACATTAGGTGTGTAGAGGCTAGCTGCTAGTCTGGGCTGTGAACATTAGGTGTTTAGATGCTAGCTGCTACTCTGGGCTGTGAACATTAGGTGTGTAGAAGCTAGCTGCTACTCTGGGCTGTGAACATTAGGTGTGTAGAAGCTAGCTGCTACTCTGGGCTGTGAACATTAGGTGTGTAGAAGCTAGCTGCTACTCTGGGCTGTGAACATTAGGTGTGTAGAAGCTAGCTGCTACTCTGGGCTGTGAACATTAGGTGTGTAGAAGCTAGCTGCTACTCTGGGCTGTGAACATTAGGTGTGTAGAAGCTAGCTGCTACTCTGGGCTGTGAACATTAGGTGTGTAGAAGCTAGCTGCTACTCTGGGCTGTGAACATTAGGTGTGTAGAAGCTAGCTGCTACTCTGGGCTGTGAACATTAGGTGTGTAAAAGCTAGCTGCTACTCTGGGCTGTGAACATTAGGTGTGTAAAAGCTAGCTGCTACTCTGGGCTGTGAACATTAGGTGTGTAGAAGCTAGCTGCTACTCTGGGCTGTGAACATTAGGTGTGTAGAAGCTAGCTGCTACTCTGGGCTGTGAACATTAGGTGTGTAAAAGCTAGCTGCTACTCTGGGCTGTGAACATTAGGTGTTTAGATGCTAGCTGCTACTCTGGGCTGTGAACATTAGGTGTTTAGATGCTAGCTGTATATACGTTTGTATAGATTTTTCTAGTTAATAGTTATGGATTTATAAACCCCTTGTCTTATTTGCACTACATGGGAGAGATCCCCCCCACCCTGTTTTACAGTTGTTGTTTTAAAGTACATTCTAAATGTACTTACTTTTACTTGAATAATTTTTCAGATTGTTATTTTTACTTGTACTTGAGAAATATTGTTACCAATACTGTAGTACTTTTTTCACCTCTGCTTATGTATTATTGTCATTTCAGTTTAGGCTATTATTTGGGGTAACTGACTGACCCCAAATGTGTTTTTTCTGACATGTATCACCTAGGAAACAGCCCTACATTTCTCTCACATTTTTTTTTTCATTTCGCCCTACCTCTGGCAAGTATAGGCTCTATAAATACATATGGAGAGGGATGGGGTGTGGGGTTTCCATAGTAACTGAGACCAAGATAGGGGAGGCTCTGAATCCAGACCAACTTATTGAGTAATAAGGATACAGCGAAACCCCTGTTTTAAACGAGATTTATAAAATATTAAAGACACATTGGTTGTGTCCTGGAATAATAGGGACATTTGACAAACACAAGCACATAAGTAAGGCAATGTTTTTACATCCGTAAGCCAAAATACTGTAGATATAGTCAGGCTAAAATTACCCAATACACAAACAGGTGTTTTAAATAGATGGATAGAAACAGTCGCTAACGTCTCAGCGCATTATCGTTCGTCTGTAACGCCAACTGCATAAAAAAATCATCAAGTCTTATGTTTCTTGTCTTTTTTCCCCGACACATTACGTCTCTATCGTACCCACAGTGAGAATAATTGTGTAGCTAGCGGTTTAATGCCGTCTCTACTCTAAGGGAGGGAAATACAAAATCGTTCTTACCTTCATTCCGCTTAATAAACGCCTTTCCCCCCATCTCCAAGTCTAGGGAACTCCCACACATCGACTGCTCATATTAATAATAAACAGTCTATATGCTCCCACACGAGTCAAAAAACCGTGATTGACGTATCTGCTAGCTAGCTAATAGAAGAGGAGGAATCCCTGCGACTGGCCAATCACAGCCCTAATGAGCATCGAGTGACAAAGGGGGAAGGGGCGGGGAAATATTCTACTGAAAAGAAAGAGAAAAATAGAGAAGCAGTGGATGTTAGAGGTGTAGGTTGGTTGCACAGGCGCTGGGGTTTTCTAGCGGGCGACAGAGTAAAGTCTTGGAAATATGTCCCAGATTTTTCCTTCTGTAGACAAACTGTGTCCTTGCTGGCATGTGTGAAGCCTACCATAGAGAGATAGATACAACTCCACTAAGCCACACCTTGCACTGAAATACTCAGCTTCCCAACATTCTCAGTGCAGGTCTGACAGGCGCTCCCGATGTAAATTTATTTCACAAAATCTGATTGGTTGTGACGAATGGCAGGATAGATGCCCTTCTAGATATTGGCTACTTTTTATCAGTATAATAGCATTTAGTTTGACTTTTTTGACTTTATTCCTTTAATAGATAGGCCATCTTGAGAGACAGGAATCTAGATGTTAGTCAGTTTTCGTTGAGTTGTAAATCTAGAATAGGTTAATGCCTGGGAACACTGATGTGTTATTAGCAGCCTACTCCCTTTACAGATCATTGTTTACTTGATCTTAATGGACCCAGGAAATAAGACTATAGGGGCGGTGATGGCGCAGTGGATATGACACATGCCTCTGGTGTGGGTTTGATTCCCACTGCGATACATCAACCAATGTGTCCCTGAGCAAGACAATTAACCCCTAATTGCTCCAGGGGCGTGCAACCTCTGACATTTATTGCAATTGTAAGTCGCTTTGGATAAAAGCATCAGCTAAATGACATGTAATGTAATAAATATTAAAAAGATTACTGGAAGTTGAATGCAGATCTCTATGGCTATGTTCACACTGCAAGTATTAATGCTTAATTCAGATTTTTTGCTCAGATCCAATTTTTTGTTTGGCTGTTCACATTACCTTTTAAAATGTGGCCTATATCAGATTCCAATGTGAACTGTTTGCGGTTTTGAACCCGCATGCGCAAAAGTACAATAACAATGATATCAGATACAGCACGCTGTTGCACTACAGTATCAAAATGTTTGTGTAATGGCAGCCGTTACATTAATGAGCAGATGTTGAAGAGGAAAAGAAAGAAGAGAAAAAGCACCAAATTAGCTATTTTGGCCTTTTGCAGGATTATAGCTGCGTTGCAAATTCACCACAGAGGTCTGTGTGACCAGATGACCGATTTGCATGTCAGGACATCGCTGCAGATCCCTGACACCTTTTACGTGAGCCGATCCCATGGCGACGCGTTGGTTGTTCACACCGCAGCCGCATTGAAAAATATAAGACCTGAGTCTGTTTCAGGACCACCAGACGGGTAACTATTGGTAAGCAGGGTACGCGGTTGCTTATGCGCATGACTGGAAGATATTGTTTGACGGCCGGGACCCCCTATTGCATTTTCATTACTCGCCACACTCCCAGCAGTCCCACATGCACTCTGAGAGCCACTGACCAAGCGGGAGTGAGAAGATGGGGTCAAATTAATTTCCTTGTTTCTGCTATGAAGACGAGACGTGTGTGACTCGAACATCTCACAGTTACCAACAAAACGTACAGCGAAAGAAGGTGCAAAACATTTCAGACCGTCCTGCCAACATGTACACATTTTAACATCAAAGTATGCGGTAATGATCTTTCACTATAAAGTCACGGAAGCGGCTGCTGTTTCAATCCTGATGGTTCTGCAGCGAGCGGGGCTGCTGCTCAGTTCCCCCACAATTGACGTGCACACACACACACACACACACACACACACACACACGGTGGATGCAGGAAAAACTGCAGATGAGACATACAGGATGACCTAAATTGAGGACAACCACGCTTGTTATTGTAAGTGCAATGATAAGTTCAAAGCCAATAAAAGCGTATGAATGTGTGTCCCAGCCCAGGTTAGGAAATTAACAATGTAAAGATCAAAAAGCCACTGACAGATATTTTCATATTTGATTAATTTAATAACTTATTATTACTATTTTTTTGTCTTCCACCAGCCATTGTCACATTATACCAACATTTTCAGCATACTAAGCCTTTTTGGTAAGGTTCCTAAATCTCAGCCCAGAGTAATTAATTAAAAGTAATCATTATTATTCTTCCCAAAACAAGTTTCCTTTTTATTTTTAAAGAGCTATAAAAAAAAAACTTTTTTGCAACCTTCACTGTCTTCCGCAACTTCATTGCAACAAATATACAAAAGACACCGCAACTTTTATTGCAATTCTTTACAAAAGCTTAAAAAAAATCAGGCATTTTTGGCCACAACAATCTCAGAAAAGGCTGTGAAATCCTGGAAGGACTGCCCTGTGTTTTTTAATGTGTTACGTTGCGCATTCACCAGTGTTTTTGTTGTGCTGATTTTGTCAGTCATCTCATCTTATATCCTGTGTCTCCATGATCCTATCCTGTCCTATTCATGGTAGCCTACTCATGGACATTGTGCCGTCATCACATGCTGTAGTACGGGGGCCTGCTATGATAATCCTGTTTAAGGGCCCAGTGTTGGCTCGCTACGCCACTGAGGACCACATATGGAAGTGGCCTGAATTGGATTTGAACAAATCTGATCTGGGCTAGATTTGAGTGTTCAAACTACTTCTGAAGAACTTCTGAAGAACTTCTGAAAAAATCTGACCTGGTCACTTGACCCCAAAGAAAAATCAGTTTTGGGCCACTTTTGCCTGCAGTCTGAACGTAACCTTACAGATGATGGGTATGTTAAAGCTATTAAAGATTTACTAAAAGAAATTAGTAATGATGCTAATATCAGTAACTTTGTAGCAGTAGATGGGGATATTTTAAATGAGGTGAGGGAGTTTTCAATAACACAGAGAGACTATAAAGTGCATTTAGTACAGGATATAAATGACTGCTGTAGTAAGACTTTAATATCTGATCTTGATTAAAGCAACTTTATTAGCCTACAAAAAGGCAATTAACTCATTACTGATCAATGATGGTAATTTACAGATCATAGAGTAACATCTGAAGAGATTTATAGATTATGATCTAAACTTTATTCATCAGAATATTCTGTTAATGATTCAAGCACTTTTTTAGAAAGTGTAAAATCACACTCTCCAAAAATGATTTGGCATTTAAAGATCACTGTGAGTCTGAGATTCAAATGCAGAATTAGTGAATGTGGTTAAAGGAACGCGTCACCGTTGAAATAGGGCTTATCACGGTCTCTCCTAAGTGTAGATAGGTGGGCCAATGCATTTTTTTGTCTTAGTGCATGCATTGCTTTAGTCCGTGCAACACCGGTGTCAGTCCCCGATGTATGACATGTTAACTGTTTAAATCTGAGCATGCGTGACTCCAATCTGCACTCAATTTACATCGGGGAGTGACAAGCGGCAGCGCCGCTTCTAGTTGGCTTAGCGTAGTGAATGGAATCCTATGTTAGCATGTTGTGAGTAAAAGTGAGCCAAAAAAAAACAACAACAACAACCTAACTACTTCTTATGACCTGCATATTCAACATGTACAAATAGTAATCCAGATTAAGACTAGATGATTTCCTAGGCAAATAGTGATTTGGGACTATATTGGGTGGAAGCACTGTCCCATGTCAATATCTGCCTACAGAATAGTAAAACTCCTAAATAGTTGGCTTCAGATGGATTTATCTATCTTTGGACACATTTTACAAGGATGGAAAATGTATCTAGACTTATATATCCAACTTATTCATTGGATATTTCTGATTAATCAAGAAAAGCTATGTTTAAATATGTTGAGGAAGGCGGTCTGAATGCAATTGGCTTTGATCCAGTGAATGGTACCATCAAATTAAAATGGTTACAATATTTTTGTTTTATACCTTAGGAAAGGTGAAAGCTTTTGGATTGATTTTCCATCCAAGATATTCAGGAATTTTGGTGTTATAGATTTTATATTAAGATGTGACTTTGATGTTTCTAAATTACCTGTCAAGTTAACTGCTATTCATCCATTATCCATTAATAGAATCTGACATACAATCATAATTTCACCCACAATCCCAATTTGGAATATTTATAAAAAGAAAATCCTTATTTTACAAAGAATGGATGATGAGAGCTATCTGATCCATCATACGTTTATTAGACAATTCTGCTAATGTTTTAACATGCTCTGTTGCTGTGCTTTCACTGAAAAATACAATCTTGTTTAAACTATTCAGCAAGTTAACACAGTAATAAAGGCAATCCCGCTAGCAATGATTCTATTGATGATGACTTATTCTGTGGTTACTCAACGAATGCCTTCATTAGTCATAGATGGATGTAGCTAGTTAGACCAAAAAATGCAATACATTTTATTAAGGACTAATCTTACCTCTATTTGTTTCCCATGAACCTTAAAGAGAATACACATGTTCCAAGACTTTTTCTAATACCTCTGTGGTTAAGATAATTACTAGTAACCTCTCTTTTCCAGTTCCACCTAAGACTAAAGAAGTTTACTTTAAAAAGATGAAGGAGATTTACCGTGTAATGACTTCTTGCATCAAAGGTTTAACCTGGACTTGAATGTTTGATTGTAACTCAGACATTGAAACCATGGAAGATCTTTGTGAATCTACAAGAGCTTTTCAATACTCGTTGACTTACAGTATATTGATTTTGACTTCATTCGATTTTTTGATCGTTTTTAACATATAAAAATAAAAAAAATTGTTCTCCAACGGGAGGACAAGAAAGCACAATAGTTTAATTATCTTGGCAAACCTTTTTATACATAAATGTTGATTCTTCAAATCTATTCATATATTTGCTGTATACCTTAACGAAATAATGCTGTACAAGAAATATGTCAAATGTTGTAACACTCAGAAAGCCCAACACTGTATGAATATCAATGTACCTTAATTATATATATGTGAAATAATAATTCACATTGCTAACAGTATGAATACTTTTGAAACATTTTTGTGTTATTAATGTGTAAAGGCTTTGGTGCTTACATTCGTCAATAGGAAGCCCAATTAGGTCCACAAACAACAGTATATATGGCTCATGGCTTGTAGTAGGTCTTACAGTCAGTGTCATTATATGCAGAAAAGCCGCTCTCCTAACAAGGGGAAAGATTTACTGAAAAACAAAGCCAAATGTGGAAGTGGCAAAAGCTGCCGTTCATTGAGTAGCCATTTGAAGATGTCTGTTAAAATGTCCAACCTTACAGCAGAATTAAACATGTTTACAGCCTGGTACAAAATAAATTCTAAAGTTCTGCATAATTAAGGGCCCCTTTCTGTCCTGAATATCCTGGGACATTTGAACATCAAAACATAACACTGTTACATTTAAAATCTTGACAAAGGAAGCAGAAATAGACCTTTAGCTTCTGAAATAATAATAATATAATTAATAATTATACTGCGGTTCCTCAAGCAGTACACTTACAAATGAATAGCAGCTTTGCTCTCTGATTTTTCTAACATAGCGTATAGGGCAGATCAATTAGAGAGCATGAAGCTCTAACAAAACAACAAAAAACAACAACAACACTCTATTCAGTGCACATTTAAAGAAATGACATGTTAACTGCAGAGATGGGAAGTAACAAAGTACAAATACTTTGTTACTGTATTCAAGTAGATATTTTGTATCATAACGCGTCAGATGACGCATAGTGTTAAATGATAATGAGCTCCACCCTGTCTTTTCCAAAGCCAAAACATTTGGACTGTTATCACCCAATCAGTAAAGAACAAAAACAGACCACTTAAATCCAACCTAGCACAAGTATGAGCAACGCTCAATGGATTTTGGAGAGGTTTTTCTCTTTTTCTACTGTCTGTTTTTCTATTAGTAGGCTATGACCATTGGTAAACTGAAATTGTAGGCAGATAAACTGTATTGTGTTTTCATTGAATAAGTTATTTGTGAAAGGTTTGCTGCAGACACAATTAACTAACGGCCACTGATATTGTACTAACTCGTTCTTGGTAAAAAATAAGTGTACTAACCTCCAAAAATTAAAACCACAGACTTTCATCTTGCAAAATCAATGGGCTAGTTTTGATTGAGATTGCTGTATTGTAGCTACATATTAAGTTAAACGTTGGTGTTTATTTTTATTAACATAATAGAACCAATCCAGTTTATTTGAAGAGCACAATCCAAACATAATGCAAGATATCCACCAGGGGGCACTCACACACTACCAATACATTAGACGTTTTAAGGACTTGACTACAGTACACATGCATTCTTGTATATTTTAATTTCTAGAGAAATTTGTTTTTTCCCAGGCTTTAAAAACTTAAAGTGTATACATCCGTACATTCTTCAGAGTGTATGTGTTGTTCTAAGCAGGAGCTATTTTGCCTGGCATAAACTCCCACATAAAGAGTTAGTATAGAGTGTAGTACATTTGATGTATCCTGCTCAATAGGTCATGGGAACAGTGGTATCTTAGTGTTTCTGTTACAGACTCCTCATTATTGAATTGCAGGAAAAGATTGGCCTTTTTCAAGGAAGACCAGGGCGGCTGCTTTTCAGCTAGGACCAACAGGCAATGGCACAAGTTTTACACTGCGGGAAAGCTGGTGGCCTGGTCCATAATCCACAATGTATCCGATACCGGAACCCAGACTTATTTCTGCTCATGTGTGTCCAGAAGCCTGAGATGACCACGGAAGAAGAGTTGCAGATGAAGCTTGAAAATGTATGTTATAGTCTTGTTTTAAAGGAGTAACGCGTTACTTATTTTTAGAACTTGCATTACTATCTGGAAACATTGCCTTAACATGTTTTGTCCACAGTAACTTTAAGATCTATACTGACTACAAATATAACTCATTGGTCTTCTCAGGTTGTGAGATGCAGCACCAATGAGGAGGTCAAATGCACACTGGGAGACTGGATAGCTGACTGTGTTGTGCCAAACATTTACACAGCCTCTGTCAGGAACCTGCCTGCAATTCACAGACAAATAGTTACCCATTACCACAGGTAAAAAAAAGGGATGTGGTTTATTTCTTTAATATGCTTTGGGATTAAATCAGATAACATCCCTATATGGATTAAACTGCCTCATAAAATCACCTAATCTTGGTTTCAATTAGATCAAAGCAGAAAGATCTGGACTGTTTTCTGAGTGTGGAATATAATATAAATCTTATACATTTGTCTTAGTATTTTGTCTTACCTTAGTATGGCGCTGTGGCAGACGGCTGCCTCTCCAGTATCTCTCCAGTTTTTAGCTCTTTTTACTTATTTAAACCTCTTTTTTCAATCCTTTTTTAACTCTTCTTGCGAAGATAGTGTGTGTTCTATATATCCCATGGATATTTACAATCTTAAAATGCAACCAGGAGTCAGCTTTCTCACTTACTCAAGAGAGGAATTGCTGGTTCTGCACACAAAGGGACGAGCCGGGATACGGCACCCTATCCCGGCGGAGCTGAGGAGGAGACCCAGGAGCTGCAATGCCGGGGCTAAGCTATTTCAATTCAATTTCAATTTTATTTATAGTATCAATTCATAACAAGAGTTATGTCGAGACACTTTACAGATAGAGTAGGTCTAGACCATACTCCAGAATTTACAAGGACCCAACAGTTCTAGTAGTTTCCTCCAGAGCAAGCAACAGTGCGACAGTGGAGAGGAAAAACTGCCTTTTAGGCAAAAACCTCGGACAGACCCAGGCTCTTGGTAGGCGGTGTCTGACGACCGGTTGGGGTTAGAATGAAGAGTGGCAATAACAGTCACAAAAAAGTAGTAGTAGTTTGTAGTAGTTCATGGCATAGCAGGGCACTGTGCTGCAATACAAGGCACAGCAGGACGTAGCAGGACGTAGCAGGGCACCGCAGAGCGTAGCAAGATGTAACAGGGCATCGCAGAACATGCCCATGGACCATGATGACAGCTGCTACCATGATTTTGGAGCCTCGCTGATCCAAGGAAACATGCTGGGGGAAAAAGAACATAAGGACTCCAGGGAATGACTCCCCAGAGCTAGGTTAGTAACAAGCATTTCTGGGACATGGATGCACACAAATGGAACTGGAACCTGGTTCCACAGGAGAAGAGCCTGATAGCTGAATGCTCTGGCTCCCATTCTACTTTTAGAGACTCTAGGAACCACAAGTAACCCTGCATTCTGGGAGTGCAGTGCTCTTGTAGGGTTGTAAGGTACTACGAGCTCTTTAAGATAAGATGGTGCCTGACCATGAAGAGCTTTGTATGTGAGAAGAAGGATTTTAAATTCTATTCTGGATTTTACAGGAAGCCAATGCAGAGAAGCTAAAACAGGAGAGATGTGATCTCTTTTCCTGGTTCCTGTCAGAACACGTGCTGTGGCATTCTGGATCAGCTGAAGAGTTTTTATGGACTTTTTCAAGCAGCCTGATAATAAAGAATTGCAGTAATCCAGCCTAGAAGTAACAAATGCATGGACTAGTTTTTCTGCATCATTTTTAGACAGGATATTCCTGATTTTTGCAATATTACGTAGGTGAAAAAAGGCGATCCTTGAAATTTGCTTTATGTGGGAATTAAAGGACATGTCCTGATCAAAGATAACTCCAAGATTCATCACAGTGGTGTTGGAGGCCAGGATGACGGCATCCAAAGAAATCTCTTTGGATAATGCGTCACGGAGGTGCTCGGGCCCAAGAGCAATGACTTCAGATTTATCTGAGTTTAACATTAGAAAATTACAGGTCATCCAGGTTTTAATATCCTGAAGGCACATTTGAAGTTTAGCTAACTGATTAGTTTCATCCGGCTTGATAGATAAATATATTTGAGTACCATCTACATAACAATGAACGTTTATGGAGTGTTTCCTGATAATATTACCTAATATTATCATATATAAAGTGAACAGGATTGGACCGAGCACAGATCCTTGTGGGACTCCATGACTAACTTTAGCGTGCACGGAGGATTCATCGTTAAGATGAACAAACTGAGATCTAGCTGATAAATAAGACTTAAACCAGCTTAGAGCAGTTCTTTTAATGCCAATTAAATGTTCCAATCTCTGTAATAAGATATGATGGTCAATGGTATCAAATGCAGCACTAAGATCTAACACTAGTACAGAGATACGTCCTTTGTCTAATGCAATTAGGAGGTAATTAGTCATTTTCACAAGTGCTGTCTCTGTGCTATGAATAACTCTAAATCCTGACTGAAAATCCTCAAATAAGCTGTTGCTATGCAGAAAGTCACACAGCAGTTTGGCAACTGCTTTCTCAAGAATCTTAGAGAGAAATGGAAGGTTGGATATAGGTCTATAGTTGGCTAAAACATCTGGATCAAGGTTGGGCTTTTTCAGAAGAGGTTTAATTACAGCTACTTTAAAGTGCTGTGGTAAAGCACTTGTGCTGTGGTAAAGTGCCTGTTAATAAAGACATATTGGTTATATCTAGTAGAGAAGTGTTGACTAAGGGTAAAACTTCTTTAAATAGCCTAGTCGGGATGGGGTCTAAGAGGCAGGTTGATGGTTTGGATGAAGAAATAATTGAATTAAATTGATAACGATCAAGTGAAGCAAAGCAGTCTAAACATACTGTACATCTGGTTTTACAGCAGTTTCTAAGGTTCCTGAGTTTAGAGATACGTCAGTGCCAGTTAAATAATATTAGTAATATATAATAATATTAATTCTAATAGTTGTAATTTTATCATTGAAGAATCTCATAAAGTCGTTACTACTAAGAGCTACGGGAATACTTGGCTCAATAGAGCTGTGACCATCGCCAGCCTGGCTACAGTGCTGAAAAGAAACCTGGAGTTGTTCCTATTTTCCTCTATTAATGATGAGTAGTACGCTGCTTTTAAGACTATCTTGCCAGATTAGACGAGAATTTTCCAGTTTGGTGGAACGCCAAATCTTCTCAAGTTTCTTCAATATTTGCTTTAATTTGCAAGTTTCAGTGTTATACCATGGAGCTAACCGTCTTGGTTTTTTTATCTTCTTTTTTAGAGGGGCAACAGAGTCAAGTGTCATTCGCAGCGAGCCTGCGCTCAACAAAATGAGCGATTTGGGAGGGACTGAAATTAGCATAGGAGTCCTCCGTTACTTTGTGACTTGGTAATGAATTAAAAGCTGATGGAATCACATCCTTAAATTTAGCTACAGCACTATCAGATAGACATCTTGTATAGAAGTTTTTGCCTACTGGCATGTAGTTCAGCAGTATAAACTCAAAAGTTATCAAACAGTGGTCAGATAAAAAGGGATTCTGTGGGAACACTATTAAATGTTCAATTTCAACACCATACACCAGAACAAGATTGATGGTCTGGTTAAAAAGGTGAGTCGGTTGTGAACACTTTGAGAGAAGCCAATAGAATCTAATAGAGAGATAAACGCAGTACTAAGTGTCATGGGTTGGGGTCTTGTTGGGGTTGTTTTTCCCTTTTTTTTGCCTCCTTGTGTTTGTTTCTTAGTTTTCCCCCTGGTCTGGTGTTGTTGGTCCTGTCCTGTGTTCCCCTCTGCGTCTGTATGTTCTGCTTCCTGTTTTGTTTTGGTAGTATGGTTTCCTGTCTTGTCTTGTCTTGTCTAGCTTTGCTTTGTGCTTGTCTGATTGTCCTGCCCCGCCCTAATGTGATTCACCTGATGTCTCACCTGTTCCCTGTTACCTCACCACCACCTTTTGTATTTAACCCCTGTGTTTCCTTTGTCCTTGGTCAGATCCTTTTGCTAGTTTTGCCGTCACCTTGTGAGTTTGTCAGTTTGCCTGTATCCTGTCTACCAGGGCTGTAGTACTCGAGTCCGGTCTTGGACTCGAGACGGTTTTTCTATGGTCTCGGACTTGTCTCGGACTCGGTAGTATTTGTTCTCTGACTTGTCTCGGACTCGGCCACTGGTCTTGCAAAATATGGCTTTTGGTCTTGACCGAGTCCAGGTGTCTTTATTTAGTTGATGATAAAATTGGAGGGAAAGTAAAACACAGTTCAGGTGGGGATATTGTTCGGCTTTTTACAAGTTTAGACAGCTAGAACGCTACCCCAATGTTTGTTAACGTTAGCGCACCAGCGTTAGCCTAGTTAGTTTTGAGCCATCATTTTATTACATGAAATAAGCTTTGCTCTTACGACATGGGTGGGTTTTTGTTAGGTTGTAAAAAAGCTATCTGGCTATAGTTAGCCCGTTTGTATGCTAGCGGACATTAGCTAACGCTGCTTAGCCAGCCGTGTGTATGTGTGTGTGTGTCCTAAACACAGAGGTGGGTAGTAACGAGTTACATTTACTCCGTTACATTTACTTGAGTAAGATTTTTAAAAAATTGTACTTCTAGGAGTAGTTTTAAATCACTATACTTTTACTTGAGTAGATTAGTGAAGAAGAAACTGTACTCTTACTCCGCTACATTAGGCTACAATGAGCTTGTTACTTTTCTTTTTACCGCTTTGGTATTCTACGCGTCATTGTTTTTACCCCAGCGTACGTCTCGTTTTAATGTTTTATTTTGACAGAGAGAGAGAGAGAGAGAGACTTCCGCTAAAGGCTCTACCACGTGACTGTTTTTCACCAATCAAACGGCGTTGTACAGTCTCGTCACGCGACCATACTCGATCTCAGCCGCGGGACGTGTTAGCTTGACAGTCGTAGCATAACAAATGTTATCAACCGTCGCCAAGGCAACGCAGACCAGGAGGAACACCCCCGGCCTCATAGTGAAAGCATGGTTACCTTTTAATAAAAGTGCGAAACAGCAGCTACATTATGCGGCGCCTTCTGTGTCGACCTAAACAAATGGACATTTCAGCATTCAAAAACTCAACATCTAACCTGAGAAAACATGTAGCAGTCATTTTTGTTTTTGCTGTGGATAGAAGAATGTTTGTCTTTTACTCATGTTTTGAACATTTACTATATATAGTATCCATCAAAATTTTATGTTTAAGTCTCTTCACTTAAGCTATTTTGTAATTAATAAATTAATTTTAATTTATTTTATTGATTGGATGAACTATAATTTGCCTAAAGATGATTATTTTGTATTTTTGTCGGTCTGATTGATGCTTGTGTTAAGAAATAAATCAGACGTTACTCAACAGTTACTCACTACTTGAGTAATTTTTTCATCAAGGACTCTTTTACTCTTACTCAAGTAATTATTTGGATGACTACTTTTACTTTTACTTGAGTCATATTATTGTGAAGTAACAGTACTTTTACTTGAGTACAATTTTTGGCTACTCAACCCACCTCTGCCTAAACAACGTCTTTCTGATGGATTTTAAAATTCTGCAATTTGTCTCAAATAAAATGAACATATGTTAAATTACACTCTGTTCATGTTCATTTTTCTGAAAATACATGTATTTCCTATTAAGCCACGTCCAAATAACAATAGAATACAATATTCTTTAGAGAAGCCATAAACCAACCATAGGGCTACACTCTGTAATACTGGTCACTTCATTTCTACACTACATCTGGAGTGAAGCTATGTTGTAATTTAGTTGTTAGAATGCTCAGTACTAGTACCTGCAGTAGCAGTTCTAATGTTTAATACTAGTACCTACTGTAGCAGTTCTAATGCTCAGTACTAGTACCTACTGTAGCAGTATTGTCTATGTAGCTATCACCAGTAGGAGTTATCACCACATGATATCAAGAGGAATGGCTATACTCATAAATCCTGGGTGTTCTGACACTGTTTTTGCTTTTACAGTGGTGTGAAAAAGTGTTTGCCCCCTTCCTCATTTCCTGTTCCTTTGCATGTTTGTCACACTTAAGTGTTTCGGAACATCAAACCAATTTAAACAATAGTCAAGGACAACACAAGTAAACACAAAATGCAATTTGTAAATGAAGGTGTTTATTATTAAAGGTGAAAAAAAATCCAAACCATCATGGCCCTGTGTGAAAAAGTGATTGCCCCCTAAACCTAATAACTGGTTGGGCCACCCTTAGCAGCAACAACTGCAACCGAGCGTTTGCGATAACGTGCAATGAGGCTTTTACAGCGTCCTGGAGGAATTTTGGCCCACTTATCTTTGCAGAATTGTCCTAATTCAGTTACATTAGAGGGTTTTCGAGCATGAACGGCCTTTTTAAGGTCATACCACAACATCTCAATAGGATTCAGGTCAGGACATTGGCTAGGCCACTCCAAAGTCTTCATTTTGTTTTTCTTCAGCCATTCGGTGGTGGACTTGCTGGTGTGTTTAGGATTATTGTCCTGCTGCAGAACCCAAGTTCGTTTCAGCTTGAGTACACAAACAGATGGTCGGACATTCTCTGCGTTTGGGTCCTCCCTTCCTCCACACAACAGAAGGATCTGACCACTTATGGACCCAGCGGAGTTCAGCCTCTGTGTAGAGGAAATGGACGGGCTTGAATATGCCCTCGGCCGGTTCGTCAAGGAACTGGGGAAGACAATAGATGTGGGGCGCCGGCTCAGCATTTGCTTACTGGCCAGGAACGCCATCGCGGGCATACCCGGGATCCTCAAGGTTCCGGGCATGACCACCGTAATTAGGGAGCTCTACCGGCTGGAAGAGAGCCAACAGCTCTACTCTGTCTCCTCCAGCAGCTCTGAAGGTGAGCCGGTGTGCGGCCTCGACGACCCCGGACTGGTCCGTGGCCACATCGCCCCCAACCTCCAGCCAGTGCCCAGCCCCTCAGTTCCCCAGCCGGCGACGGCCGACGTTGCGGAGACCCAGCCGCCGCCGCCGTCTGTCCCGGTCTCTGTGTTTGTCCCCATCACTGTGTCTGTTCCGGTCCCTGTCTCTGTGCCTGTTTGTGTCCCTGTCCCCGTGCTTGTCCCTGTGCCCTTATCTGTCCCTGTGTGTCCCTCTGTCCCGGTGTTGGTCTCTGTCACTGTTCCCGTTCCTGTTCTCCAAATTTGTCTCCAAGCCCGACCTGTCTGTATTTTCGTCGTTCCCAGCCGTCCCGCCTCAGTCTGTCGCATCTGTGTCCACACTTGTCCCATCCGCATGCCAGCCTGTCGTGTCCGAGTCGGTCTTGCCCCTCCGTGGGCTTCCTCGTGCGCCCACCTGTGGCCTTTCTTGTGTCCCTCCCCGTGGGCTCCCTTGTGCGACCACTTGTGTGTCCACTCGTGGGCTCCGTCATGCGCCCTCTCATGGGCTTCTTCGTGCGTTCTAAGTCCCCTCCTTGTGTTGCTCTGTGTCTCCCTCGTTTGTCTCTTCGTCTCGTCCCCTCCTCGTTCGTCCCATCCCTGTCCTTCGTCTTGTCTCTTCTCTCGTTCCATCTCCTTTCTTGTCGTCTCGTCTCCGTCCTTCTCGCCCCGTCTCTTTACTTGTCTCCCTTGCTCTGTCTCTTTCGGTCCCTATGTCTGTCTGTCCTGCTCTCTGTGTCTCTGTCCCTTTCTCTCACTCTGTTTGTTTGTGTGTGTCTCTCTCTCTGTGTGCGTCTCTGTATCCCTCACGTTCTGTCTCTGTCTTTCCCTCTGTCTGTCTTGCTCTCTGTCTCGCTCTCTCTCTGTGTCCTCTCCTCCAGTCCCTCGCTCGTTACCTGTCTCCTTCTAGCCTTCCTCATGCCCTGTCCTTGTGTCCTCCCTTGTGCCCTCTCCTTGTGCCCTGTCTTGGTATCTATCCCTCGTGCCCTTTTCTCATGTCTTTCCTTGTGCCTGGTCCTTGTACCCTGTTTCCTCGTGCCCTCTCCTCGTCTCCCTTTTTCATCTCATTAATTTTCCTCTTTTCATCCTGTCACCTTCGTCTTGTCACCTCTTTAGTCTCGTCTTTGCTTGTAATTTAGTCATCTTGTCTTCTTGTTTCCTTGTCTTCTCGCCTCTTTCGTCCCCTAGCCTCCTTCGTTTCCTCTTTTCGTCTTGTCTCCCTCACCTCTTTCGTCTCCTCGCCTCTTTCATCTCCTCGCCTCTTTCGTCTCGTCTCCTCCTCTGAGGTTCTGTTGGCGGTCGGTGAGCAAGTTGGCTATGACGAGCTATCTTTTCATCCAGAATGAACAAAGCAGTGGTGGTGTTTATGAAGGATGAGCAGCTTGTTCATCAGCTGATTGAGAGCGTTGTGTATATCAGAGACAGTTTAGTGCAGGTCTCCCCGTTATCCGTTCCCTCAATGCAGATCACCGTATCCGGTGTTCCGCCGTTCATCTCCAACGAGGTGTTGGAGAAGGAACTTCGGTGGTTTGGAAAATTTGCAAGTGGATTTAAAACAGTGACTTTGGGATGTAAAGATCCCAAACTGTGGAATGTGCAGTCTCTGAGGCGACAGGTGTTCATGTTCCTGGACTCGGCCACACAGACACTGGAGGTGTCGTTCAGAGTGAGGCATGGTGACGGGTCTTATATGGTGTATGCCAGCTCTGGGCAGATGAAATGTTTTGAGTGTGGGGGTGTGGGACACAAGCGTTTTGCGTGTCCCCACAGAAAACAAGCGCAGATTGATGGCGAGGCTGTGGCGCCAGTAGCTCCATCCGCGGCGGATGGCGGCCCGGGGTCGGCTGATGTTGAGCCCGGTGCCTTGTCCAAAGCGGCTGGAGTGACTGTGGACGTGGCAGGGAGCGAGGCGGTAGTGGCAGGTGTGAAAGACAACGTGGAGGTACAGTGCACGTCAGGGCAGCAGCAGGCTCCGGAGCCAGTAGGGAGGGACTCTGATATGTCTTTTCCACCAAGGCTAACCAGGTGCTGGTTCTGGGCTGGTGCTATAGCCAGTTCGGTGCTGGTTCTACTCGCCAATTATCTAAGAACCAGCTCGATTTTCCACAGACTGAGAGCCAGAGCAGGGCTACGTTACAACGTCACTGTAAGTACCTCCGTTGTCATAGTAACGCGTCATGACAATCAACAATAATGGAGGACTACATCCCGAAACTTTTGCTCATGGCTTTACAAATTCACCCTGAAATTCAAAGACAGGCCTTGACAGCTATTTGTGACCGCTATGGACCGAAGACACGTTCAAGAAGAAAGATAATTATCTCGCATGATTTAACTTTTATTATTATCTTTTGCTAGCTTGCGAAGGCAACATCAGTAGCGTCAAGCAAAACACCGTTAGGGTGAACAGACGTCCCGGTTTGACCGGGGCGGTCCCAATTTTCCCGACAAAAAGCCTACCGGGACCCGCTCCCAGCACCTGACGTAACCGGTTCTTATCTCTAGACCAGCGCTGAGTTGGTGCTGAGTTGGAACCCGTTTTCTTGGCCCAGAGCCAGGTTTATTTGTGTGGAAAAGCAAAGAACCGGTTCAATATTTGGCACTGACTCCGAACCAGCACCAGAACTCCCTTGGTGGAAAAGACATATGAGTGTGTAGGTGCTGACGTGCAGTCACAGTCAGGAACAACTGAGGTTGTAGCCTCCACCAGTACTCCGGGTGGTCCTACTGTGATCACCACTGATAAGCAGGGTGGGGGTCCTTTCAGCAGTCAGGCATCATGTGCTAGTGAGGAAATGGAGTATGAGTCGGATGCTGATACTGTTTCTATTGGAGAAGTAAATCATAGCACAGATTTGTATTTGTTAGAGGAAATGAATCATTTAATAGATCTGTGAAAGTGTTGGATTACTTCCAAGACACAGAAAAATTTGTCACGTCTGTTGTTGTTCTGCAAAGGCTAGTTGGTTTTGACCTGTTAGATAAAAAGAAACGTTATCGCCTCAAAAAGCACATTACAACCATTAGAAAAGACAAAGGTGTTGTGGGTTGGGGTTTGTTTTCCCCTTTCCTTGGTCTCCTTGTGTTTTTCTCTTAGTTCTTTCCCTGGTCCTGTCTTGTGTTTCCCTGTGTCTGTTTGTTCTGCTTCCTGTTTTATTGTGGTAGTCTTGTTTCTTGTCTTGTCTTGTTTAGCTTTGCAGTGTTTGTCTGATTGTCCTGCCCCGCCCTAATGTGATTCACCTGACGTCTCACCTGTTCCCCATTACCTCGTTGCCTCTTGTATTTAACCCCTGTGTTTCCTTTGTCCCTTGTCAGATCCTTCCAGTTCTCTGTCTTACCAACATGTGCCAGTCTGCGTGTTCGTCGTCCCCGTGAGTTGTTCCCTGTGTTTATTTCCTGTTTTTTTACCCTTATTTTCCCCGGACCTGTTTTTGGATTTTCCCCCTCTTTAGCCTTGGGGTTTTTTTGTGTTTTGGATTTTCTTGTTTTTTATGAAGCCTTTTCCCTGTGTTTTGGACTGTACAATAAATCCAATTGAACCTTCCCTTGAGCCTCCCTGTTCTCTGCATTTGGGTCCTCCATTCCGCCATACCGTGACAGAAGGATCTGACCAGAGTATGGACCCAGCGGAGTACATATTCCAACCCCTCCTCCACCCTCTGGACCCGGTGGCGGACTTCATGTCCGCCGACTGCTGCCGCCGACGAGGCGGACCCCCAGCCGCCGACTGCTGCCGCCGACGAGGCGGACCCCCAGCCGCCGACTGCTGCCGCCGTCGAGGCGGACCCCCAGCCGCCGGCTCCCGCCGACAAGGCGGACCCCCAGCCGCCGACTGCTGCCGCCGTCAAGGTGGACCCCCAGCCGCCGGCTCCCGCCGACGAGGCGGACCCCCAGCCGCCGACTGCTGCCGCCGACGAGGCGGACCCCCAGCTGCTGCTTGCTGCCGCCGTCGAGGCGGACCCCCAGCCGCCGCTTGCTGCCGCCGTCGAGGCGGACCCCCAGCCGCCGCTTGCTGCCGCCGTCGAGGCGGACCCCCAGCCGCCGGCTCCCGCCGACGAGGCGGACCCCCAGCAGCCGGCTCCCGATCCCCCAGACCCTGACCGGTTGACCGGCCCCCCAGACTTTGACCGGCCGACCGGACCCCCTGAACCTGACCGGCCGACTGGACCCCCTGAACCTGACCGGCCGACCGGACCCCCTGAACCTGACCGGCCGACCGGACCCCCTGAACCTGACCGGCCGACCGGACCCCCTGAACCTGACCGGCCGACCGGCCCCCCAGACCTGACCGGCTGACCGGCCCCCCAGAACTTTGACCGGCCGACCGGACCCCCTGAACCTGACCGGCCGACCGGACCCCCTGAACCCGACCGGCCGACCGGACCCCCTGACTGGCTGACCGGACTCCCTGACCGGCCGACCGGATCCCTTGATTCGGACTGGCCGACCAGACTTCCAGACCGACTGGCCAGCCCTCACGACCCTGACCAGAGGTCTAGCACCTCCAACCCCCGGCTGGTGCTCGGTGGCCCTGGCCCCCGGCTGACGGCCAACACTTTTGGCCCTCGGTCGGCGGTTGGCGCCCCCGACCCCCAGCAGGTGTCTGGGCTCCTGTCCTCCCTGGGCATTGGCTCCCGGGGTCCCCCTGGTCCCGGTTCTGGGGGTCCCCCGGGACCCAGTCCCCCGGCTTCCTCCGGCCCTGGCCTTGGTCCCAGGCCCGCAGGAACCCCTGTCCCCCATGTCTTTGCCTCTCCTAGTCCTAGTCTCCCTGGTCTTGTGTCTGTCCCTGTCTCTGTGTTTGTTCCCGTCACTGTGTCTGTTCCCGTTCCTGTCTCTGTGCCTGTTTGTGTCCCTGTCCCTGTGCTTGTCCCTTTTCCCTTGTCTGTCCCCGTGTTTGTTTCAGTCCCTGTGTTTGTCTCTGTTCCGGTCTTTGTCCCTGTCCCGGTCACCGTCTCTGTCCCTGTCACCGTTCCTGTCCCCGGTTTCCTCCCTTTCCCTGCGTCTGCCCCTTCCGTGTTTAGCTCCAAACCTGATCAGTCTATAGCCACACCGTCCCCGTCCGTCCCACCCAAAATTGTCCCTGAACCCGACCCGCCTGTCTCCATGCTGGCCGTCCCGTCTACATCCACGTCTGTCTCGCCTGTTCGGTCCGAGTCCAGCCTGTCAGTCCGTAAGTTTCCTCGTGCGCCCCCCCGGGGGCTTCTCCGTGTTCCTCGTGCTCCTAGTGCGCCCCTCCGTGGGCTTTTCCGTGTTCCTCGTGCTCCTCGTGCGCCCCTCCGTGGGCTTTTCCGTGTTCCTCGTGCGCCCCTCCGTGGGCTTTTCCGTGTTCCTCGTGCTCCTAGTGCGCCCCTCCGTGGGCTTCTCCGTGTTCCTCGTGCGCCCCTCCGTGGGCTTTTCCGTTTTTCTAGTGCGCCCCCCCGTGGGCTTCTTAGTGTCCCTCGTGCGCCCCTCCATGGGCTTTTTCGCGCCTCCCTTGCGCCCCCTTGTGGCCGTCCTCACATCTCCAGGGTTCCCTCTACTGGGCTTTGCCGTGTGCCCTCCCGCGGGCTTTTTTGTACGCCCACTCAGGCGTTTCCTCGCGCCTCCTAGTTCTGTTCCCTGTGTCTCTCCTCTGTCCCTATGTCAGTGTCCCCATCGTTTTGTCTCCTTGCCCTGTCCCTCTCTTTGGGCTAGTCACCTCTCGTTCTGTCCCCTGTCTTGTTGCTTTGTCTCTTTCCTTGCTTCACTCTCTGCCTTGTCTCCCTGTCCCTCCATGTGTTAGTCCGTCTGACTCTCCGTGGTCGTGTCTCCCTTGTTTTGTCTCGTCGTCTTGTCCCCTCCTCGTTCGTCCCGTCCCTCTCCTTGGTCTTGTCTTTTCACCCGCCTTGTCTCTTTACTCGCCTCTCTGCCTCTGTCTCTCAGTGTTTCGCTTTTTGTCTATCTGGGCCCCTGTAATGGTCTGCCTCACTCTCTGTGTCTCTGTACCTCTCTCCCTGTGTGCGTTCATTCTTTTGTTTCTTTGTGACTTTTTCTGATTTTATTGTTTTCTATGTTCACTTTTTCTATTAGATGATGTAATTTTACTCATTCTGTTAAGCACTTTGGACCATTCTGGTTGCTGTAAAGTGTTATATAAATACATTTAGATTGATTTTGGTTGATAGATTGATGTCTTGCTATCGACCGTGCGTGTGTGCCGCGCTTGTGCGTAACGTTTAGCCTACTGTTTTGATTGAGTATTAGCCTAAACAATAAATTAGGTAATCTGGCTTTCATAACTCAGTGCCTAGCCTCTTACTGACATCACCGCACGTCACTGTCCTTCTCTCACCTCCTCCTCTCTAGCCCCCTGTGCCTCCGTTCCCTGTGCTCCTCGGTCTCCTCTGTCTCTGGTCCCCGGAGCCCTCGTGTCCTTGTGCCTTTGCTCCCTGTGTTCTTCTGTCCCCTTTGACTTTTTCCCTAGCGCCCTTTGGCCCCCGCTTCCCTGTGCCCTAGCTCCCCTGGTCCTCGGTCCCCCTCTCTCCGGTCTGTGGTTCGCCCTCTTAGGGTTGTTTTGTGTTCTTTGGGGGGTTTTTTTGTGACATCTGGCATCTGTCTTGGGGGGGGGGTCCTGTTGTGGGTTGGGGTTTGTTTTCCCCTTTCCTTGGTCTCCTTGTGTTTTTCTCTTAGTTCTTTCCCTGGTCCTGTCTTGTGTTTCCCTGTGTCTGTTTGATCTGCTTCCTGTTTTATTGTGGTAGTCTTGTTTCTTGTCTTGTCTTGTTTAGCTTTGCAGTGTTTGTCTGATTGTCCTGCCCCGCCCTATTGTGATTCAACTGATGTCTCACCTGTTCCCCATTACCTCGTTGCCTCTTGTATTTAACCCCTGTGTTTCCTTTGTCCCTTGTCAGATCCTTCCAGTTCTCTGTCTTACCAACATGTGCCAGTCTGCGTGTTCGTCGTCCCCGTGAGTTGTTCCCTGTGTTTATTTCCTGTTTTTTTACCCTTATTTTCCCCGGACCTGTTTTTGGATTTTCCCCCTCTTTAGCCTTAAGGTTTTTTTGTGTTTTGGATTTTCTTGTTTTTTATGAAGCCTTTTCCCTGTGTTTTGGACTGTACAATAAATCCAATTGAACCTTCCCTTGAGCCTCCCTGTTCTCTGCATTTGGGTCCTCCATTCCGCCATACCGTGACAAAAGGGAGACTTCGAAGAGGCTAAGAACTTCTAATGATCATGACAACTAAACTTTATTCTTCTTTACACTGTTCTCTCCTTGTTTCGACTTGTCTTTTTCTTTTTTGACTGGGGTATTTGGTGCGGGGGGGGGTCCCTTTGCTCTTAGCCATGGTTCTAATGTTAGTGCAGGGGTTGCTGTTTTGTTTAAGGCAGCAGCGGGGGTTACTATAATATCTTCCACTGAAGTGGTAAAGGGACGCCTGCTGGTTGTCAGGGCAGAGATAGAGAGATCTGTGTTTTGTTTTGTTAATGTCTACGCCCCTAATCAGGGACCTGAGAGAGTAACTTTTTTCACACAGTACTAAATAAGTACCATCAGGACCAGCTGATTGTTGGTGGTGATTTTAACTGTACTCCTGATTTCACTGTGAACAGGATAGGCGAGGAGCCTCACCCACTTTCAGCTCAGAGTCTGAACAGCATTATTAACCAACTGGATCTGGTAGATACCTGGAGGGTCAAACATCCACAGTCCCGACAGTACACTTGGGTGAGGGTCATTAATAATAGGGTGTGTGCAGCCAGACTCGATAGGTTAGTTCTAGACTGTCCCGCAGTAGCATAACTCCTGTTGGCTTCACGGATAATCACTGTGTATGTATGGATCTGATCATCTCGCCAGGTAAGAAGTTTAAGTCCTACTGGCATTTTAATTGTAAACTTTTACAAGACAGTAAGTTTTGTGACTTGTTTCAGCATTTTTGGAAGTGCTGGAAAAATAGAGAAGTAAATCAGATTTTGGTTATTTGACGCAGTGGTGGGATGTTGGCAAGGCACAAGTTTGGGTTTTTTGTCAGCAGTACACCTCCCATTCCACTGCTAAGATCAATGCGGCAGTGATGGAACTTGAGGCCAACATTAGACATATAGAGGAGGTCTTACAAAGAGACTCTGACCCTTCTTTAGGGCAGTTGTTACAGAAAAGTAAGCTGGAGTTGAGCTCTTTTCTAAATGAGAGGGTGAAGGGGGCTCTGGTCAGGTGTCGTTTCCTCCAGTTAAGAGACTTGGATGCCCCGAGCGCTTTCTTCTTCGATCTAGAAAGATCGGTGGCACAGAGGAAGCAGATGGGATGCCTTCAGCTTCCAGGAGGCAGAGTAACCACCAGTCCTGGTGAGATGAGAAACCATGCAATGGAGTTCTATGCTGACCTCTTTGGGGCCCAACAGTGCAGCATGCAGGGTTGCGAGGAGCTCCTGGACGGTCTTCCTCAGCTCAGTCTTGACGAGAAGGCTGCTCTGGATTGTGAGCTGACTCTAGAGGAGCTGACAGCTCCTCTAGAGTCCACCAGATGGCCTCGGGAAAGGCACCAGGGATTGACGGTCTCCACAGATTTTTATCAACAGTTCTGGAGTACGATTGGACATGACCTTCATGACGTTTTTATGGAGGGGATTAGGACAGGGTTTCGTCCTGTTTCCTGTCAGCGAGCAGTGTTGTCTCTGCTGCCCAAAAAAGGCAATCTGACTTTGCTTAAGAACTGGCGCCCAGTTTCCCTCCTCTGCACGGATTATAAAGTACTTTCCAGGGCATTGTCTAACAGACTGAAGGTTGTCCTGGAACTTATCAAACACTCTGACCAGTCTTATTGTGTTCCAGATCGGTCAGTCATGGACAATATTTTCTGTTTGGGACATTCTTGATGTGTGTAAATTTCATGATTTTGATGTTGGTATTATCTCTAGACCAGGAAAAAGCATTTGATAAGGTGGGTCACTCCTATTTGTTTTCGCTACTGAGAGCTTTTGGTTTTGGTGATGGGTTTCTGTCTTGGGTTGGTTTATTGTATAATGGTGCACAGTGTTTGTTGAAGACGGGGGCAGGGCTGAGTCGGCCCATTCCTGTGCAGAGAGGGATACGACAGGGTTGCCCTATATTGGGACAGCTGTATACTTTGGCAATCGAGCCTCTCTTGTGCAGGATGAGGGCTCGACTCAGCGGCCTTTGCCTGCCGGGGTCTTCAGGTATGGTGCGTCCTCTTACTGTTTCGGTTTATGCCGATGATGTCAATGTTTTAGTTCGCAGTCAGGAGGATGTTCAGAATTTGCAGGATGTTCTGTCACTTTATGAGAGGGCCACATCTGCACGGGTCAACTGGGCTAAGAGTGAGGCATTGCTGGTGGGTCGGTGGAGAGATACAGCGGTGCCCGGTCTACCTGGGGGACTTGAGTGGGGGAAAGAAGGGTTAAAAGCTTTGGGGGTGTTTTTGGGTACGGAGGGGTTTGTGCAGAAGAACTGGGAGGGAGTGAGGGAGAAGGTGTGCGCTCGGTTGTCGCTACCTCAGCTGTCCTATAGGGGAAGAGTTTTGGTTGCCAATAACTTGGTTGCCTCAACCCTTTGGCATAAGCTTGTTGCCCTTGTACCACCGAGAAGCCTGATTGAGGACATTCAGAGAGCCACGGTAGATTTCTTCTGGTCGGGGAAGCACTGGGTTTGGGCAGCGGTTCTGTACCTACCTGTTGCTGAAGGGGAACAGGGGCTGGTGGATATTCAATCGAAACTTGCTTCCTTTCGCATCCAGACTGCCCAGAAACATTTGTATAACTGTGGACCCAGCTGGCTTGATATGGCCCGATTGCTGCTGAGGAGAGCTGGGCGGATGGATTAAGACAGACAGCTCTTTCTTTTGAGGACAGAGGATATGGACCTTACTGGGCTAACGTCGTTCTACAGTTCTGTCCTGCAGGCGTGGCAGGTGTTGTCGTGTTCGCGGGCTGCAGGAGAAACTCCTGGGATGTGGCTCTTTGAAGAACCGTTGTTTTTTAATGATTTCATAAGTACTAAGGTGTTGCAGTCTGCCAGTCTGAGGGCCAGTCTCAGGGAGGCTGGGTGCACTAAACTGGGTCACATGATGAAGGTGACTGCAGTCTCTGGTGAAGCCCTGAGGAGGAGTCGCAACATCACCTCCATCAGATTCATCGATAGGGTGGTGCATGAGGTTTGTGCTGCCCTGGAGCAGCCTCAGCGGACACTGGTACAGACTCGGTCTCTCTGAGCAGTGGAGTGAGGGGTGGGAATACAGTTTTCCCTCTCTGTCGTTTACTCCATTTGTGGGGGAGTGGAGGGAGGAAGCAGGCCTTCTGCTGTCCTTTTCAGCCCCTCACCTGGGCAAGTTTCAGGATGCAGGGAAGAAAGAACTGTATCATACCTGCGTAAAGGTGCTGAACCTGCGGGCTCTGGCTGAGCTAAGGGAGTCGAGGTGGACTGAGTTTTTTGGTCCAGACGGTTCCCCGAAAGACAGTTGGCGAGCCCTGTACAAGCTGCTTGTTGAAAAGCGAGCGGCAGACCTCCAATGGAGGATTGTGCATGGGGCCATAGCTACAAACCACTACAGGGCGCACATCAATCCCGAGCTGGGGGAGGGGTGTAGTTTTTGTTTTGAAGTAGAGACTCTGGCGCATATGTTTGTTGGTTGTCCTCGACTGACTGATGTGCTGGAAATCACGAAAAGGTGGGTTCAGGGTTTTGGGGAGGTCTTTTCTTTGGAGTTGTTTATTTTTGGTCCACATTACACAAAGACTAAGAAGGCTGACACGTCCTGTTAAATTTTTTGTTTGCTACGGCAAAACTGGCCATCTGGCTGTCCCGTAGAAATAAGGGGCAGGGGTTGGGCAGTGTGGAGCCGGCACCGATGCTGAAGGGGCTGGTCAGGGCCCGGCTAAGGGTTGAGCACTCTTTTTACCTGCTGATGGACAATTTGGTGGGTTTTAGTAGTGTGTGGTCTGTAAAGGGTGTGTTGTGCTCCGGTTTTGAATGGTATGCAACAGACTTTTTGTATTGTTTGTGTTTGTTTAGTTTGTTTTTTGTCTGTTTGTGGGTTATTCTGTGATCTGAAAATGGTCCAATATAGGGACTTTTAAAACCAAAACCTCCTTCCCGGTCCCTCTCTTGTTCCCTCCCTTGTGTCCGTCTCCTGTCTCTGTGTCACTTCCTGAATTTCTAACGCTCTGTCTTTCTCTCTCTCTGCGTCCCTTTCGCCCGCTCTGTGCTTCTCTCGTTTGATCTCTCTGTATCTCTCTTTTGTTTGTCTTCGTGTTTTCCCTTTATCTCGCTCCCTGTCCTTTTGTCCCCCCTCTCTACCTTGGATTGTCTCTCTTTCTCTTTGTGCCCCTTTCGTCCTGGTCTCCTTGGTCTGTGCTCCCCTGTGCCTTTATTCCCGGTGCTCCCTGGTTCCCTCTGCCTCTGTCCCTAGTGCTCTTGTGTCCTTGCTTCCCTGTTCCCCTGCTCCTTTGGCTTCCCTGTGCCCCGGCCCCCCACTCTCCTGACGTATTTTGCCCTCTCTGGGTTGTTTTGGGGTTCTTTTTGCCAGTTTTGCTGTCGCCGCGGGGCTTTTCCGTTAACATTTAGGGTTTCTTCAAGCTTCAAGTTTGTTTTATACTTTGGTTCAAACTAGTACTTAGTAACCAGGAGACTTCTGGTAACCGTGGGGTTTGTTCAGACATAGTGCTTGGTAGAATGCGACTTGCGTTGCATCTCTGCCGTCAGTTTTTTTTTTTTTTTTTTAAACTGCCTGCTGGCTCTAACCAGTTTTTTTTAGTGTCTGAAACTTTCTTGCTGTGTTTTATAAAAAAAAATAAAAGGCAGTTGCGGTATAAATAAATAATATTACAAATTAAGATACACACACAAACACATTCCAACCCCCGCCCCCCTCTCTCTTTGTTTCTCTCTCTCTCTCTGTATCTCTTACTCACTCACAGAAACACAAACACACACACACACATACCTGGTGTGAAAATAAAAAAAAATAATTTATCACACTGATCATAGAAAAATTAAGTTAAAAAAAGAAAGTTATATTATTGAGTATGAAAACTCTTGTTCATTACATTTTACTTAAAAGCAACCATATTGTTGTATTTATTGTTGCAAAACTTGTTTTGTATATAGTTCGTTTGTTACCATGACAACACCACTGATCAATAGTTTTCTAATCAGCAATAAATATAACAATTTCTGATCAACCCATATCAATTGCATGCTTAAAATAACATACTGGTTAAAGCCCCGCCCATTTCAAGACAACCTGGCCAACTTCCGGGTTAGGCCCCGCCCAGTCCGAGTACAGATACGGATACAGATAATTCATGTGGTAAACAGATACAGATACAGATAATGCTGTACTCGCTCATGCCTAGAGCTGACACACTCCACTTGGTCATCAGCGTTCAGAGCTCCTGCAAAACTCCGATGAAGTATGTTGCCCAGACTGGACAGAACACGCTTCTCAGAAACACAACACTCCTCAGACGCCAAAACATTTTCGCTCCTAAGAGTCTTCAACCAGACTTTTGACAAGGCTGTTATGATGTCTAAAAGCAGGTCAGCCATAATGATTTTAGTGGCATCATCGGGGGTGCTGGATTTCAACGTTTCCCACTGATCTGCTGTTATCCTTTTGAAAAAGGATTTGATCAGTGGGCGAACGGTATCTTCTGAAACCTCCGACATTTCTTCTGTCTGTGATAGTTCTGTTGTAGACATGATTATTGTAAAATACAACTGTGTTGGTCTTTGTTCTGTGACTTTTAATGTAGCACCACTGTTTATAAAAAAAATTTAATTTTAAAATGAAATGTTTTTTTGTTTTTTAAGCTGCAACCTACAAGCATTTAAACTCCTCACAATAAAGGCATTATAATTTGATCACAAGTTACTCCAAGTTGTCCAAGTGTTCACTGGGTGCCCCAAGCAAAGCAATCAAATTTCTGAGGTACAGGTAGCCATAACCCATTACAAGCAGGCAACCATGTCACCACAGGTGGTCATTGCCTGCTCCAAGCAAAGTATGCTCAAATTATTATATTAGGTATCTGACAACATTATGGAAATGATCCCTTAAGAAAGAGACCTTTTTCTTAAAGATTTTTGTTTAACATGAAACATCTTCAAAATCACTTTCGCCAAACCCTCCAGACTCCATGTAAATAAACAGTTATTTTATCATCGTAAAATACCCTTCATTTAAGGTCGACAGAAACAAAATAAAACTATCTAAAGCCGTCTTGGTGTGCGCCCGCTATGTTGGTAGAGCGGATGCCCATACAGTGCCTTGCGAAAGTATTTGGCCCCCTTGAAGTTTTCAACCTTTTGACACATTTCAGGCTTCAAACATAAAGATATAAAAAAAATATTTTTTGTGAAGATTCACCAACAAGTGGGACACAATTGTGAAGTGGAACGAAATCTATTGGATATTTTAAACTTTTTTAGCAAATAAAAAACTGAAAAGTGGTGCGTGCAAAATTATTAGGCCCCCTTGCGTTAATACTTTGTAGAGCCACCTTTTGCTGCGATTACAGCTGCAAGTCGCTTGGGGTATGTCTCTATCAGTTTTGCACATCGAGAGACTGACATTCTTGCCCATTCTTCCTTGCAAAACAGCTTGAGCTCAGTGAGGTTGGATGGAGAGCGTTTGTGAACAGCAGTTTTCAGCTCTTTCCACAGATTCTCGATTGGATTCAGGTCTGGACTTTGACTTGGCCATTCTAACACCTGGATACGTTTATTTGTGAACCATTCCTTTGTGGATTTTGCTGTATGTTTGGGATCATTGTCTTGTTGGAAGATAAATCTCCGTCCCAGTTTCAGGTCTTTTGCAGACTCCAACAGGTTTTCATCCAGAATGGTCCTGTATTTGGCTGCATCCATCTTCCCCTCAATTTGAACCATCTTCCCTGTCCCTGCTGAAGAAAAGCAGGCCCAAACCATGATGCTGCCACCACCATGTTTGACAGTGGGGATGGTGTGTTGAGGGTGATGAACTGTGTTGCTTTTACGCCAAACATATCGTTTTGCATTGTGGCCAAAATGTTCGATTTTGGTTTCATCTGACCAGAGCACCTTCTTCCACATGTTTGGTGTGTCTCCCACGTGGCTTGTGGCAAACCTTAGACAAGACATTTTATGGATATCTTTGAGAAATGTCTTTCTTCTTGCCACTCTTCCATAAAGGCCAGATTTGTGCAGTGTACGACTGATTGTTGTCCTATGGACAGACTCTCCCACCTCAGCTGTAGTTCTCTGCAGTTCATCCAGAGTGATCATGGGCCTCTTGGCTGCATCTCTGATCAGTCTTCTCCTTGTCTGAGCTGAAAGTTTAGAGGGACGGCCAGGTCTTGGTAGATTTGCAGTGGTCTGATACTCCTTCCATTTCAAAATGATCGCTTGCACAGTGCTCCTTGGGATGTTTAAAGCTTGGGAAATCTTTTTGTATCCAAATCCGGCTTTAAACTTCTCCACAACAGTTTCAACAGAACCCTGAGACTATCACAGAGCAGGTGCATTTATACAGGTGATTACACACAGGTGGATTCTATTTATCACCATCAGTCATTTAGGACAACATTGGATAATTCAGAGATCCTCGCTGAACTTCTGGAGTGAGTTTGCTGCACTGAATGTAAAGGGGCTGAATAATTTTGCACGCACCACTTTTCAGTTTTTTATTTGCTAAAAAAGTTTAAAATATCCAATAGATTTCGTTCCACTTCACAATTGTGTCCCACTTGTTGGTGATTCTTCACAAAAAATGTAATTTTTATATCTTTATGTTTGAAGCCTGAAATGTGTCAAAAGGTTGAAAACTTCAAGGGGGCCAAATACTTTCGCAAGGCACTGTATATTGAGGTTTACTCCTCGATGCAGGGGGTTCGACTCAGACCTGCGACCCCATGTCATTCCCCCCCTTCATTTCTTCAGCTGTCCTGTTAATAAAGGCTTACAAGTAAATAAATAAATAAAGCCATCGTGGTTTGTCTCTCCACGGTTCCAAAAATCAGCGTTGATCGTTTCTGCGTCACCTTTAATGGAGCACAGCGTAATTTTTTTCAAGAAGACTTAAACTTAATCACTTTTTTCTCTCTTCTAAACTGAACTGCTGTTAGAGGCGTTCACTTTTAGGTTTTTCTTTAATTGGTGATGATAAGAATACCGAGATTCCAATACATTGATGCACATCCATCCATCCATCCATCTTCATCCGCTTATCCAGTATCGGGTTGCAGGGGCAGCAGCTCCAGCAGGGGACCCCAGACCTCCCCTCCCAAGCCCCATCAACCAGCTCTGACAGGGGGATCCCGAGGTTCCCGCTGACCGGTAGATCGAGAGCGTTGCCTTCTGGCTCAGCTCCCTTTTCGTCACAACGGTGCGATAAATGGAATGCCAGTACCTTGCAACTGCCTTTGGAGTCCTCCGGGATAACATATCCCAGAAAGACTCCTTGTTCAGTTGGACGGCTTCCTTGACCACCGGTGTCCACCAGGGTGTTCTTGGGTTACCGCCCCTTTAGGCACCTAAGACCCTAAGACCACAGCTCCCCGCCGTAGCTTCAGCAATGGAAACTTTGAACATTGTCCACTCAGGTTCAATGCCCCCAGCCTCCACAGGGATGCACAAAAAGCTCCCCCGGAGGTGCGAGTTGAAAGTCTGTCGGACAGGGGCCTCCAGGTCTGTCCAGAGTCCTCTCCCATCCCCTGACCCAACTCGCTCGAAATATACTGTACGTTGCACTTGACACACCACTAATACGGCTCGACAGATTCTGCGGCATTCTGCATTCATTTGCGGCAAATCATTACGGCTTGATGGCGGTAACGTTAGCACATGGATGGAAGGGGACATAATTGAAAATGAAAACTGAGATCCCAAAGAATCGACAGACAAGCAGCAAGACATTCCCGATCGTCCTCGACCTTATCTGAGAGAGATGTTGAAATAGTAGGCATCGAGAATGACTCCTGGCCAATGTGCTGCGTAACTCTAAAAGTATGGGAAACTTCTTAAATAATGTATGTTTAGTAATTCATATTTAATCCTTTATTTTCTTTCCAGAAGCCATATTTGAGCACACACACATAAATGTAGATTCCTTCAAATGGTAAGGCGAAGATTAAAAAAGAGAAACTGGATCTGTGAATTCTCTCAGTATTACAACTGAATTCATATCTTGCTTCTTAGTTAGAATCTTATTAACCTAGAGTCCCAGTCTCTGTCACAGTAATCATATATGGGATGTTTTAGGCCTATTGGCAGACATCCATTTTCAATCCATGTCCACTGAAGTTTTTCAGTTTGCACACTAGTAACATTTGTGTGGTCCAGGTAGATTTGCATAAAAAACGGTTGTCATTCACAAGGCTACTTTTACTTTAATACTTTAAGTAAATTTCCAAGCCTGTACTTTGTTTTGTTACTTAAGTAAAGAAGGTAAATCAGTACTTGTACTTTTACCAGAGTATTTTTTCTACTTTAGTACAGGAAGTGAGTACTTTTGCCATCTCTGGTTAACTGAACGGATATTCAATCCTTTAACAAGAGGCTACGATCAACCCCCACGTACATAATATAACGTTTAGCTTCATTAAAAAAAGGACCATTGCATACCAGTAGTCTATATTGCACATTAAGCCTACTAAATAGGCCTACCCTGCGAGTTTAGAAGAAGTCCCAATTTAAAGATCTCACTCAGAGGCTCAGAGTTCTTGTTAATAGCCTCATCCTGCTTTAAGGCCATGTAAAGAAAACCATGGCCTCCCTTACCCAGCTACACAAGTTGCTTGGGTTTTGAATTAAAGATGCTGATGATCTCATCTTATGATAATCCAGTATTTCTGTCAGTTCTCTTTCGAAAGACAACAGGGTCAAATTGTTCAAGTGTTCAGTCACCATTGACGCTCTCAAGCGAGTGGACATTATGTGTGTGTGATGATGGCCCTTAACAGACAGTTAATCCCAGGGAAAATATCAGCAGTGCAGGCATCCAACAATTCAATTAGTGAGGACATTTTGTCTTTGTCAACTTTACCCTTAATGAAGTGGGGAAAAAAAACAAATTCTGCATCACTGACTGTTAACCCATACAAGCTGCATGGAGATTTTAGCATATCTTGTGTGCCAAAAGTGGTGGATCCTGGGATGAGATAAGCTGAAGCTTGCATTATTCCGTAGGTGTCGTCTTTAAATCAGCTTTAAATCCAGAATACAGTTCCAGAATGCCCTCAGATCACTATTATTCTTGATAGCGGAAGTTTTTCCAATGTTGTGGTGACAATAGACTGACTAAACTTTGCAGGCAGTTTTTGCTGACGAGACATTATCACATCCCAGCATGCCGCCATTTTGAATTCATCCATCATCTCCGACATCAATCTGATTATGACTATGTGATCTTTGCGATCTTGTTGGCTATGAAGTGTTTCAGTTGTAAGGAGGAAGGACTTACCCTGAAGGCCTGTCCGAGACAAGGGGATCCGGCTCCACCTGCCCCGGCCCCTGAGGGGTTTGGTAACCCAGACTGCGGCATCAATGGGACGAGCTGGGATACAGTCTGGGATGTGCTGCGTCTGGGCGGCTGTGGCTCAGTGGTAGAGCGGTTGCCTGCCAATCGGAAGGTTTGTTGTAGGAAGGTGGTTCAATCCCTGGCCCTGCAGTCCCATGTCGAAGTGTCCTTGTCCACTGAACCCTGAGTTGCCCCTGATGCTGCGCATCGGAGTGTGAATGTGTGTGAGTGGTTATTTGATGAGCCGGTGGCACCTTGTACGGCAGCCTCGGCCACAGTGTATAAATGTGTGTGAATGGTGAATGTTTTCTGTATGATGTAAATGCTTTAAGTAGTCGTTAAAACTAGAAAAGCGCTATATAAATACAGCACATTTACTACCTGAACTTCTGTGCAGACGTGGTCTCCCCCATCAAGACTGTCCGCTGTTACCCTAATAACAAGCCATGGGTAACAGTATGTGAACAGTCACATACAGAAGTACGCAGATGACACAGCCATCGTTGGAGGAGTATCGGAGACTTTGCTCTCTGGTGTCGCACTGACTGCCTACAACTCAACACCTCTAAGACAAAGGAGCTGGTCGTTGACTTTGGGAGGACCAAGACCACGACCAGTCCTGCTAGAGGGAGTTGAGATGGAGGCAGTTAAATCATACAAATACCTCAGGCTGTGGGTGGACAACAAACTGGACTGGACAACACACACCAGCTACCTGTACAGGAAGACACAGAGCCGGCAGTACTTCCTAAGGATACTGCGGCCTTTAACATCTGCAGCAAACTGCTGTGGATGTTTTACCAGTGTCCTCTTCTACACTGTGGTGTGTTGGGGGGGGCAGCATATCGAAGAAGGACACCCACATGCTGGATAAACTGATCAGGCAGGCCGGCTCTGTGGTCGGCATGAAGCTGGACTCACTGGTGACGGTGGCAGAGAGGAGGACACTGAACTAGTCATCCCAGAAGGATCAATAAAGAGAAGTCTAAGTCTAAGGACATCCCACCCTATATGATGGAGCTCATCCTCCCCTGGGTAGATCCTAAATCAGATCTGCTAGAATGGTTGCCGTAGTTAGGTTCAGGCAGGGGGAGTGGGGATTGGTTAGGTTAAAAATACCAGGGTAAGCCAATCAGAGGCACAATAAGGCTTAATAATAATATAATCTTTGACGTTGACATGTCTAGTGGATCCAATCTAGCATCTACCTCTCCGCTGGCCCTAGACTGCCCTCCCAAGATACCAGTAACATGGTACCTGCGAAGGTGTTTTGGTGTTTTTTGCCCCAAACGTCTCCTTCCAGGCATCGTGGCAATGGTTATGTTTAGGGTTAAGGTTGGGGTTAGCTGCTTGGAAGGCAACGTTGGAGGCAAAAAAACACCATTGAGCACCTGCTAAACTGTTGATGAATGGAAAACTTTCCACCTCACTGCCAGCTACATAAAACAAAACAAACATCCAACGCTAGAATAGAAACTACAGCAACAAAAGATGAAGCCATTCAATGAAAGGACAACTAAGCAGCTTACATTAATGTCAACTAATGACACAGTCAGGGTGGAATGTCAGACAAGCGCCACAATCATTCACTGTGAGGTCCAAGGAAGGACAAATATTCAAAAGTAATTGCCGCGGTTTTCTAAAAACACAAGACTGTCCCCAAAAGCCCATTATGTCTCGGGGTGAACGTGTGCTGAGAAGATATACAGGAGAAAGCAGAAAGCCTGAGACCTGTGACTAAAGAGACAGTAGAAGTAAAAAATAGAAAGATAAATCAATCAGCAATAATAAGATGTTAAAGCAAGACATTGGTTAGTTTAGTTTACTAATATTTGCCTCCAAGAAAAGGGATGGGATGATTAGGTGTAACTGCACTGTGTGCCAGAGGATGTCAGTAGTGGTTTGTTGGAGGACCAGGCGTGTGATTTCTGTAGGGATGCTGGGACATGTGTTGTTGTTGTCAACCTGTTATGATGAAAAGTAAAACAGAGAATGTTGCAGTTCATTTCATGCACAACAATGAACAAAAGACTGACTGCTCACAGTAGAGGGAGGAGCTAATAGCTGAGCTCATTTCAATGTTACCTTCCCAGGTAAACCTGGAGCCACGCCATGGGCTCTGCTGAAGAAGATCAAACTGATCAAAGCACCAGGACCTGACCCAATCTGAAAGCCCTGCTGCAGCCAGGTCTGCTGGTCAATCCTAAATGATTTATTAATAATGTAATAACAATCACTTATAACAATAACTTATTCCACCAGTAAATTAATGTTAAACAACAAAAAACAACCACCAGATGGAAAATGGTATTTTACAATAACTTTGAATGCACCACGAGGCTCTCACCGCCTGTGTTGTTTTTCCCAACAACGGCAGCTGCAGACTATTACGTCCCGGAGCCTTTCCCAAATCCAAAATTTGTACCTCTTCAACTCCTCGATCCTTCGGCTTGTGACCCAGAAATCATTCTAAAATCATTGATCGATCTAAAATCAAATGCACATCGCTGAGCGAGGATCTAGCATTGAGAAGGCACCTCGGGGGAGTCAAAATCGGCGGAAGGTTTTTCACCCGTGGCATTTCAACAAAGAGTCCAGAGCGAAAGGATTAGAGAGAGAGAGAAAAGGGCCGAGGGAGATAAAAAAAAGGGGGGGGAGCGATAATCTCAACGGCTTCATGGTTTATCTAACTTTATGGATTAGGTCGGTCAGATCATACAAATTAATGTTAATAGCGAGTGGGAAAATAATACACAATCAACACGGGAAATATTATTATTAAATTATATCATTTGTAATTCCCCGATTACAGGCAGTTTGGGATAAAGAGCCGATGCCCGCATTAGTAATTGTGTGTGTGTGTGTGTGTGTGTGTAGGCCTCGCCTTTATATGAGTATAGTTCTTTTCATTCACATTTGTAGTGTTTTACACTAAGATACGTATGTATCTTATATGAAGTTTTTCATTGCCTCTGTCATCTAGTGCTTGCTCTTGATGGAAATTGTTGAGTTTCTGTAAATTACATCAGACAGTACAGTCTAGACCTGCTCTTTTATGAAAAGCGCTGTGAGATAACTGTTGTGATTTGGCGCTATATAAATAAAATTGAATTATATAAATATGTGTGTGTGTTAAATACAAAAAATGTATTACATTCTTATCACATTTTGCCACATTGTGAATTATAAGTCAAAGTAAATATATAGGAGTTGTCATGAGATCATAAAATGGACAGCTCAGACAGTTGTGCTGCACGTCATATTTAATTTACGTTGCTTTTTAATGATGGCTCAGAGACAAGGATGTCTCGTGTTGGTTAAATGCATGTTGATTAGACTTCTCCCTACTGGGAATTGGGAAAGGGCACCAGTGAAATACATACACACTTTACACTGTTTGGCAGTCAGCATTTTAACCGTGTTTAAGCTAGCTTAAACGGTAGGCTTATTTTACCAGCTGTCAGGTGTAGTGTTAACTAGCGTGACATGCCGCAATGTTTCTGTTGCCTGTAACGTCTGTTTTGGAGCATCAGTGAGCAGCGTGGGCATTTAAGTGCCACTAAAATGAGGCACCGAAATCCGGATTGCCATTATGGTCTGGTAGATACCGGTCACTGTTACGTCCACTGCACGCAAACAAATCTTAAATGTGACCGTCAACATCTCAAAGAACACTAAACCCAAGGATTAGTTAAAGTAAATTAAAGTTTTTCACAACTTAACTACTATTAATCAAACCAAAACTATGAGAATCTGTAGGTCTAGCCAAAAAAATAAAAAGAAGGAAAGAAGCCTGAGCCAACCCATCAAGGGCTGTCGGACCCAGAATTCCCCCCCTAAACTAAAGAGTAGTGACTAACTAACAGAAACATAAAAAAACAGACTACCAGACCTCCATCCTCAAAGCAATAAAGCACCAAAAAAGACAAGCGAAGACAATTGTGATCAGAGCTCCCTCAGTCTCAGAGACCCAATCCCTGTCTCCCAGCCTTCCTTATATACAGGAGTGGGGGCCACACTGACAATCAGGAATCAGGAACACCTGAGATGAACAGAGAGGAAAAAGAGAGGAGGGCGGGGAGCACATAACAGGCACCTGAGCCATATTAGCATCAGGTTTCAGTACCCAATCCTAGTGATGAAAGGCATTTTGTTTTCCCAGCTTCAGGAGCAGACAGAGACCTCCTCCTCTTCACCTCTTGCAGCAGCAGACTCTGACAATCCTATTCGGCTAATGCTAGCTTCCGACACCCGCAAACGGACATAACGGACCAACGCAGCCATGTTGCAACAATCTACAAGCTCTAAGGCTTGCAGATGGTTGCAGAAGAGGCTTTATATTCTTGTCTATGTTCCAAATCACATTGCAGCCTATGTTAAAGAGACCTCTCACAAATCTGAGCTTAAAAATGGTCAGTAGTGGGGACCAGATAATCGCAAACTCCTATAGCCTTGTCTTTGTTGCTTTCATGATTTTCTTTTAAAAGTTTCTTATATTAAAAAGGAGATACACATTGCAAACTTGAATCTGCCACTCTCTTTGGGTTTCTCCTTCAATCCCTAATAAGTGGAGACAGTAAAGTTAGATTTGCTATGTTGTGGCATGATATGGAAATTTAAAAAAAAATCTAATAAAAAACTAAATTCGCTAATGAAATAAGAATTAATAATAATAAAGAATTATTTCATTTTTGATCAACATTTCTGCTGTGTTGGACTATGTCGCCACTGCGTTAAAATATTTCTCAAACGGCAGTGCCCCCCCCCCCCCGCTGATGACCCAACGCCCCTCCAGTAGATCTGCTCTGACGCCGACTCTGTTGTATTTCAATACTGAATCAGCAAACACGATTCAGTGGAGGACCCTAGCAGTGATCCTCTGACTTCTGAGTGTTTTTTAAATAAGGTGACCAGATTTCTCAAATCCGGGGACATTTTCAGCTCAGAAGCGTAAATACATCCAGGTCATGTTTTTATCTTTGTAAAACTTAAAACGAGGACACTGCATTACTAGACCTAGAGCTGCACTGGGGCACAAGGGGGTCCAAAAAAAAAAAAATGGAATTCCCAGATTTGCCATATAAATTAATAGAAGTCACAGTTAAGGAATAAATGTGCTGCAATGTATTGACAGCATTGGAGTTTAATTAAAAAGCAATTACAGTACTTCAAAAGGGAAAAACGTTACCCCACCCCCTTCATTTCTTCTATGTGGCAATGTTGCCGTGGCTGTTTCCTTCACATAGGGACACCACCTTCTTCATGACAGCGATCTGCTGGGTATTTTAATGACACCGGTGTAGGATTGTGCACTATGCTTCGAAACTAATGACTAAATTATATATGTTGCAGCCATGACAGTGATCTACTGTATGATAAACAGAGACTGTCTGTCTTTCTGTGAATGGTCAAACACTGCTAATCATGCTGTGGTGAAGTTTGCCTTGCTTTTTTTCTTCCTTTTCGAACATTTCCATTAGCAGTTTGCCAGCTCTGTCTGAAGAATAACTTTCTTATAGGGAGATTGTGTGTGACCATGATTAAGCTGCATCATTGCTTTCTTTCGTATTATTTTTCAGCCCTGTAGGATTTGGGAGGTTTTTTACAAAAGGTACTCTTCTGTTCTTGCTCCCATATTGCTTGAGCACTGTGGATTCCTCAGAGGCTGAGTAAAAGGAATCAAGCAAACAGGACTGAACTTAAATCAAAGTGAGGCTCATAGAACATGTCCCTCTCTCCATCGTTGTGATCAGAGAGTTGGTTGTTAAGAAAATGCCACTCAAACAAACAAAATGGAGAATGAATTATACTTAGGTGAAAAATAAATCCATTAACAGCTCAAAAACTATCAAAAAATCTCCTAAGCGGCAAACAAATGTCTGACTTTAAGTCAAATATTAGAAGTAATAAATTCTGATCCAGTCAGTGAGAGGTTCCTTACATATTGAACACGGTGTAAAGTCATCATTTGAACGACAAATCCCTACTTGATGCAATATACTAAAAACCACAGATTTGCATTGCCTGCTCACCTGCTTCCACCGCATTTAACTCATTTATCCATTTATACCTCATTAATCCTTTGAATGTTAATGTTGTCTCAGGAGAGAGATTTGCTTTTTGAATTTAAGTGATTTAGGTATTCTCAGACCTCCCAGAGTAAAGCAAAAGGGTTTTTTTCTTCTAGCTATAGTAATTATATTTGCAATTTGGCAGGATGGAGTAGCATAAGTGTGCCTTCAGGCCTGTTTTATAAACTGTCCGCACGGATTCATAATCTGTGCTCTCGGTTTTATAAACGTGAGCAAAGTTAAAAAGATAGTCACAGATCCAAACTTCTGGGATCAATTACTCCATATCAAAATGTTATTAAATCACAAACAAAGCATCTTTCCTAATGTAGTAAGGAGTTGTAGTAGCTACAACTAAAAGGGAACAAATTATAATTGAGGTAAGTTTGGAGACACTACCTTATTTAATCATTAAATTAATAAATAGTTTAGCTTTTTTTCCCCTCAGCTGACCCCGGGGGGCTCCGTACAATCCAAGGAAAACTGCAGGTCAAGAAAACATGAGGACTCCGGGGAATAAGCTCTCCGGAGCTAAATTAGTAACACACAGATAGAAAGCCAGAGGAGACAGGAGCTCAGTGAGTCAAAGGAAGTCCTCCGGCAGTCTAAAACTATAACAGAATAACTAAGAGCTGGTCCAAGGCAAACCTGAGCCAGTTCTGTAAGGGTTGGTAGATGAATCGGACGACTATTAGAAGAAGCAGAGAAGAGAAGGGGTGCCTAATAATAGTAATAGCAGTGCAGGGCGTAGCATCTAAGAGGACAGTGCATTAATGGGACATGACTGAGTACTAGTACAATACAATGTATCTTTATCCTAGCTCTCTTAGACTATACCATACATTTTAACATATTGCTCTCTATTATAAAAATGTAACGTGAGGGTTCAATATGTGGTGGTGGATCACTCTTTATGGGAGTAAACAGAAAGATGGAGACGAATAACTTTCTCAGTAGCGTACTTTTACTGAACACACATCATAATAACAACACTTACCTGTTCCCCCGTTTTCCACCTGACTGTACTAACCAATCAGAAGCGAGAACCTCAACCAAGGTAAACGTGAGGAATTCAGAGAGGCAGATTCAACAGAATATTCTGACTTAAATATTTAAACATGGAAATATGTAATTAATAATTGTGTAACATATGTAAATGATTAACTGAATAAACATTGTAAATACGTTTCTAGTAAATAAACTCAAATTTAAATTACATTAAATTCTGAGCCTTACAACTCTCCAAATATAAATGAACTTCACTTTTAAACCTTAAAAAAATAATTACTAAGCCACTTTAGGACATGGCCATGAAATCCACATTTATGCAATTTTTCAGGCCAAATGTCAAGATTAAAAGCATTAAAAGCTTTGTAGCAGGGGTCGGACAAGCATTGTCATATGAAGTGATATTTTTCCAAATCTTTAGAAAACATGGAACTAGGATTGTCATTGGTCCTGAATCATCTAATCTAAAAAAAACCTTCGCAAGTTTTAGATTAAAAGAAACCATACCAGTTTCCATGGACACTGAGGGTTTAATGAGCTTTTTTCCTCCTTAAAAAGGGATGTACTCATTAGGGATGAGCCGGATACTCTACTGAAACGAGTATCCGGTACGGATAAAGCACTTTTGCTGAGTACAAGTATTATAATATCTGCGAATCAATATCTGTACTCGGATTGAATAAAACTCCTCATTGACTGTGTCTGCGTTCTGTGATGTCTGTCACAGCGCCCCTCCCCTACACTATTCTGTGATAGGCTAGTCCCAGCGCCCCTCCCCTACACACATACAGATTCCTTCTGTTGTTGTGTCCAGCCAGCTCTGCTCACTCACACACACTCAGAACACGGAGAAGTGAACAGCTCTCTCCCTCGGGTCCGCGGGGCTTTTCCGTTAACATTTAGGGTTTTTTCAAGCTTTAGGTTTGTTTTTTACTTCGGTTCGAACTAGTACTTAGTAACCAGGAGACTTCTGGTAAACGTGGGGTTTGTTCAGACATAGTGCTTGGTAGAATGCGACTCGCGTTGCGTCTCTGCCTGTCGGAGTTTTTTTTTATTTTTTTTAAACTGCCTGCTGGCTCTAACCAGTTTTTTTGAGTGTCTGAAACTTTCTTGCTGTATTTTATAAAAAAAATAAAAGGCAGTTGCGGTATAAATAAATAATATTACAAATTAAGATACACACAAACACATTCCAAACCCTGCCCCCCTCTCTCTCTTTCTTTCTCTCTCTCTCTGTGTATCTCTTACACACACACACACACACACACACACACACAACACCACTGATTGTAAGCTCAATGCTGATGCTGTCATGGAAATAGTTTTCTAATCAGCAATAAATATAACAATTTCTGATCAACCCATATCAATTGCATGCTTAAAATAACATACTGGTTAAAGCCCCGCCCATTTCAAGACAACCGGACCCACTTCCGGGTTAAATTCTGCCCAATTCCGGGTTAGGCCCCGCCCAGTCTGAGTACAGATACGGATACAGATAATTCTTGTGGTAAACAGATACAGATAATGCTGTACTCGCTCATCCATAGTGATAATGTTTTCCCATTTTGTGGATGTGTTTTTCCCCATAGTAATTGATGAAATTTTCCATGTAGCTTTAATATTACTTCTTCAAGTGATCCCTGAAAAAACACCTGAAAAGAATTAATCTTTGTACAGCCTATAATTTGCCATTAAATATGTTTTATAAAGTTATTTTGTATGATTTTTGCAAGCCAGCATTAAACCCAGCATTATTGTTTTCTTTATACGATCTTTTAAAGAAGTTTACTAATGGAAAATCTTTTGAGAATGCAGAAGAAAATGATTTCATGATTATTTTATATGCTGTATTTTATGGAGCCCCAGACATGACAAAGGATACAAATAAATAAATTGTGGCTACAAATAGGCATAATGTGCGCATGAAATACTAAATTGTGGCCACAACATGCCATTTTGTGGCCACGAAATTGGATTTAATGTGCACATTGTAATTATATTGTGGCCATGAAATAGATATAACGTGTGCACAAAATACTAATTTGTGGGTTTCTTTTACTATCATGCCCATGGATTACTGGTAGAAGCAGGAAGATTTACACATGTAAGGTGAGTGTATTTTCTTATGCCGCTATCATCAATATGTTGTTGCTCAGCTTTATCTCATGTGGTTAATTATATTCCATATTTTGTTTCAACGGGCATGCTGCTGATGTCTTGCTGCACTCAAGAACTTTTGATCCTTATCCCATTTCTAGCTTAAACAGTGTTTTGTTAGTATTGGGCCGTAAAGCGTTTGTTAGTGTCATGGAGCTGCAGCACACTCAGTATTGTGTGCGGAGTGTGCTGAATCAGGTATGATAATAAACTTTGACATTGCTTGAATTCTTTGTGTCACAATACTGTAGCAATAATAATGTTCAGGAAGCCTGGCAGGGCAAACCTGTGGAGCAAGAGAACCAAATCCCCCAAAAAGAATTCATTAAAAGACTCTATATATAGAGAGGGTTTGCTATACTTCATTCAGTTGTTTTATGCTTCTTCTCAAAAATGTAACATATTTGTCCAAAACTTTGTTTGAATTTTCCCAATAGGGCATTGTGAGAATATTTTTCGAATTAGTAGTGCTATTAATTGTAGCCAATTGGACCTCTAATACTGTAAGTACAGTATGTGGTCTACTATTTTAGTTTTCCTGTGGTTTAAAAGGTAAGACATGGATGCTCAGCTGCGAGAAGTTTTGAAGGAGCGTCAAACTGTAGAGGATGTGATCTAGAAAGTTAAAGATGACAATGTAAGCCACTGCAGTTGCCGTATATGCTTTTGTAAAGTATGTATATTAACATACTTTATCGACTTATTGGGACTTTAGCTTATTCACTGTATCCCCCAGAGTTAGAGAACTTAATACAAAACCCTTCTCATCTCCGTGCTGTAACTCTGACACCCCCACCATTAGTTTAGCCAGCAAAGATCCTGCAGGTAACTAGTTCCAACTTGCTACTGCTCACAATAAGTGACAAAATAACGCCAACATCCATCTTCCCTTCCTATTTGCATGTTGTGATTTGTATAGTCACAGGGTGTAACCGCATACTAACTGGGAACTATATTCTCAGAAAGGCAAAGCTACTTGGGCAGAGTGATTTGCTCGCCGCACCTGAGAAGACCGGTCACTGAGCAGAGAGTTCACCTGGAGTTTTCTCAGAGTTGGAGTAATAGAGTCAACAATTACTAGATACTAAAAGCATAGTTTACAATCATTGATGTTTGCTGTATTGTAAAGAGCTGCGGCAATAAACAGGGGAGACCAGGTAACCATGAATTCCAACCGAAAACGCTCAGAACATTTCACTGAGGATGATTATTATGAAAAATGGAATTAGCCACACGGACCATGAAACGTGTGCTGAGCGATACGGCCATCCCATTGATAGTACAGACCGGACAAAGGGGATCCCCTGCAGCTACGGTAAGTGTTCCGTTATGTTTTTAAAGGATTAACTACTGTAACTGTCAAGTTCTCATGTATTTCTTGTGCAATTCCCCACTTGAAAAGGACAGTCCCTCCACATGAAGTGTTTAACTGGATTTCACTCAATGAACAGCCATGGGATCAGTGGTAACGTTAATAACACTATTACATGAATAATAATGACACCTTTTCACCCCAGAAATAAATGAGCGGTGCTTGAGCTAACACTCATGACTGTAGCTTAAAACCTTGCTAAAAATATATTTTCTAGATCTTGGTTTGATACTATTCACATTGGTTTTGTTGACAGACGTAACTCTGCTTTTTGGTGTTGCGCTAATCACTCTGCCCAAGTAGCAGTGCTTCGCCTTTCTGAGAATATAGTTCCCAGTTTATGTACGGTTAGAAGATGGCTGTGTATTAAGATGGGAACAGGGGGACTCAAACGCATGGCTCAACAATAAAGGATTTATTGGGAAGAAAAGGGAATGGGAAGGCGGACACCAGATATCGGGAAGTGAGGATACTTGGAAACAGAGGGCCGAGGAAGAGACACAGGAGGTGAAGCGTGGAAGAACCAGGAGCATGAAGCCAAGGAGGAGACACGGGCACTGGGAGCGGAGACAGAGACAGGTGGAAGCGGGGCGCTGTGGGAGGAGGAGGACCAAGAGGAGAAGCCAGCTGACCAGAGACAGGAACAAGAGTGGAGATGATACTGCAGTGGGGAGAAAACAAAAGGAGGTAAGTACAGCATACACAGGGAGACGAATATTCTAGATAAAGTAGTTCTTTAGCGAGTTTCACCAGCATAATTGGAGCAACAATCACGTGAAGAGTGGATGGAGAGCCGGGGTAGATATACTGTGGTTGATTGGCGATGGCAGGCAGGTGTAAGCAGCAGGTGCAGGTGATTACTGATGAAACTCAGGTGTGCGTTGTTAGGTGGCATCAGCGGGAGAGAGTGCATTGTTAGGTGGCGTCAGCGGGAGAGAGAGTGGGAAACCAAGAAAACAGCAGAGAAACAGGAAAGGCCAACAGAATACTTGGAAAAATAGTAAAGAAAACAAATACTTGCAGCCAGCCGGACCCCAATCATAACACTTTGTCTCATGTGACCTTGTTATTTGTAGACACTGTGACTATACAAATCACAACATGTAAATAGGAAAATGTTGGTTACCTGGGGCCTTTTGCACAAAAGTAGAATAAAGATATCCAGGATAAATGAAAAAGCGCAGCTTGACTTAGTGTGATCCGCTCATCGCGGCTTAGTCGGTTGCACGTTTGCTGAGCCAGGATAAACAGGTGGAGCTATGTCAAGCCAGGTGTAGATAGCTGGGATAAGTGCACGTTCACGGCTTTCTCACATAGACCACGGTATCGATCACAGAGATGCAGAGATGGAGAAGACGCATGCGCCATATGTTTCACCCAATGAGCAGCAGCTTCTAATGGAAAGTAACGAGGAGGGGAAGAATATGCAAAAAGGGAAATACGGCTCTTATCAAACGGAGAGAAAAAGCCCAACGTAGCGGACAGACTGAATGTGTGAGGGTGTAAAAATATCTACTTAGCCTATAGTTACTCCACATTTTTACAAAGTTGTAGGCTACACGGTGTTATAATTGCTTTTAATACAGTTTCATGTTTCTGTTTTTATGTGATAAATGTGCTGGTTTTACTGTAAAGTGTCTTTGACTAGCCTACCATGTAAAGCACTATATAAATAAAATGTATTATTATTTAGCATTTGCCTTAAAAGTGGGCAGAGGGAATAATGTTCCTCGGGAAATGGACCCTATGACTAGGCTTAATTTCAAACCCTTATTCACAACGCAAGAACATGTTTTACAACCATATGCACAAATCTCTATAAGCTATATCTAATTCTTTGTACAATTACTGTTCATACAGAACAATCAGAAAGGGACAACAACTAGAAAAAAAAGTAAATAACTTCAATACGTGCTGTGAGCATTTGTAAAACAATATTCATGTTTTTTTATTCTTCTGACAAATGACCGCACCAAAATAAAAAGATTAAGAACCATTGTGGTGTTCCCGGTGTGATGAATGTAAACTACACTACATACGTCCTGTATATAGGCCACGTTATTGGTCCAGGGATGGGAGACTAATGAGAAGGTTATGAAACCAATGTAAGCTATAATAAAAAACATTAGGCCTACATATTAAGGAGTAACACAAACTGTCCTTTATTAGAGAAGGATAAGCAACAAGAAAATGAATCATGAATGTATTGGTCTCTGACTAGTCTGCTATTAATATCATCTGGGAATATCGCTGCATTAATATCGTCACACTTAATCTTCGGAGCGCGTCCTGTATAAACTTGAAGCTGAGACCACAGACGCTGCGCTGCTCATCTCTACTTTTACAGAGAGAGTGGACATTGACGCGACTCACAGGTCTGGGCAGTGGCCGCCGGGCAGTGGCCGCCGGGCAGCGGCCGCACGCCAGGCAGCCTCGAAACAGTACCAGCCCACCGGGAAAAGTCCCACTCCACATCAGGGTCCCAGTGCAACCATTTCTAAGCATCTAAACAACTGTTGTAGGGTTTAAATCAAACTCGCGACAACAATAGAGACAAGTAGGCTAATGCATGTTAATAAAAATAAAGCAGAACACATTTAGAAGACAACGGAATAACTGTTAAACACGTTTATTTTGGATGAGACAGCAGCTGATTTGACACATGAGACTCCAGGATTAATCTTAGCCTGGCTGTTAGCCTGCTCTGGACCAGGCTAGCCGCAAAGAATAAATCTCCATGGTTACTTGGCTGGGTTTAATTCAACCTGGTTTCGTGCAACCGAGTCAAAGTTAAATTCATCCAGGATAACTTGAATATCCCGGCTTAATCCCTTATCCTAGTTTTGTGCAATAGGCCTCTGCAGGACCTTTGCTAGGCTAAGATAATGCTGGGTGTCGTCAGACAGAGTTACAACACACAGGGAAATGAGAAGGGTTTTTGTATCGACTTGTCTAACTCTGGGGGATACGGTGAATAAGCTAAAGTCCCAATAAGTTGGCGTGTTCCTTTAAGAACACGGTGAAACCAGAACAGGCACACTAAATGTGCAATGCAAGTTGGCTCCGCATTCAGTTTTTTAAAACATTCATTTAGACTTTGTCAGCAAAAGTGTGCACTCTTAGAAGTGTTACATTGTTCTATTTTATGAAATATAAAATTAAGTGTGTTTACACAATAATTTTAAAATTTAATTACATCTGAAATTGCAAAACATATCTGCGTCATTATCAATTTAAGTAAATGTAAGCAAAAGTGCATTACACAAATACATAGTAATAGCTACACCCTTTCCTATATCCTAAATTCCTTCAATATACACTTGCATTATATTCCATCTTTTTATGGCATTCATTCCTTTATTGATTCAACTAATGTACGTAGCTCAGGAAGACTTAACTTAATGCACTCCTAATTCAGTTAAGCTGTTATCCAAATAAATGTATATTTTATCATGTGTGTATAACTGTTGCATATCTCCAACTAGTCTCTCCTGATTGAAATATGTCTCTGCGTAAATCCTTTCAGGAAGACCTCACTCTTAATCATTGCTCTATCTTACTCAAATCAGCTGTTGGAGGTGTTCACCTTCCTGCTAAACCACTACGAATCATACACAAATGGCTGCCTTCGGCCTGGTCTTCGGGCTCCTTTTTTGCCACCACTGGGGTCTAGATTCCCTCTGGGGGTTTGATAGTTATATATATATATATATATATATACTGTATGTGGAAAGGTACTATTAAGACATGCTAATAACTAGGGGTGGTATTGGGCCATTTTCATATTATACACATTTTCAGCATCCTGAGCCTTTTTGATAAGGTTACTAGGAAAACTCAGCCTAGAGTAAGTATACCAAAAAAACTTTTTTTTATGTTTAACGTATTCTGACTTATTCAAAAGATGGAGCTTTAAGAGTTGCCCTCTGCCTGCTCTACCAACTCAGCACCCCTCTTCTCTCACTTTCTTGACATTCCATAAGATTCTGATGGTATGTGGCAATGCTTTTTCGACATCATCCTATCCCCTATCTTCTCTTTTATCTCCTGTAAAACAGCCTCTCTGTTAGGTGTATGGCGCTGATTATGACAAAAACAGCTAGTCGCGGGAAACACGGGGAGCAGGAGTCGGTCGGCCAACCGACAAAACACTAGGGACAGGAGTCGGCCGGACCACCAACAACACACAGGGAACAAGAGTCTCAGGGGTGCCTGACCAACGCAAAGTCTCTGGGGTGTCAGGCAACGGCACCGGAACTAGGAGACTAGTCAGCATAGACTCTGGGAGGTTGGCCGATGCAGATTCTGGAAGAGCGGTCATTGAAGCTTCTGGGAATCTGAACGTCAGCTGAGACTCTGGACGGTTGGACGTCAGCTGAAAATCAGGATCTGGCATGATGAGGCTCTGGCAGGTGAGTCCGCTGAGGCTCTGGTAGACTGCTCAGCGTAGACTCTGGCCCGCTGCACAGCACCAAGGGCTCCGGCCTGCTGTACAACACCGAGGACTCCAGCCCACTGCACAGCACCGAGGGCTCCGACCCACTGCACAACACCGAGGACTCCAGCCCGCTGCACAACACCGAGGACTCCAGCCCACTGCACAGCACCGAGGGCTTCGGCCCACTGCACAGCACCGCCTCAAAGCTACTGGATAGCACCGGCTCTCAGCATGGGCTCCGGTACGCTGGACAGCACAGGCTCTGGGCTAAAGAGAGGTTGTAGTGGAGAATGGTGTTGAGACCCATATTGACCATGTCCTCTCTTGTGGCCTCCATGGTTCCAAGAAACTGTAGCTAGATGGGTCCGCTGAGGTTCTGGAAGCCTGCACGTTGCGGACTCGGGGATGCTGCACACCACAGGCTTGGGACTGCTGGAAAGCAAGGACTTAGGATTGGAGAGAGGTTGACATTGGACATGGCATTGGGAGCTATGTTGACCTTTACTCTGTTTATGGCAGGCAGGCAGGTTGGCTGCCAAAACAGGCTTGGCGACAGGGAAGCGAAATTCCTGCTTTGTAGCCTGCCACCAACCCTCCATGAGCTACCTAGCAAAGGCAGGATCCTCCTCATGAATCTCACGAAAAAAATTCACAAGACACGCACTGACTGAATCTAGTGGGTGAACTAGTGGCACAAACTTCAAAACTGCTGGGTCCATATTTTGGTCGGATCATTCTGTCATGACGAGGCAGGTAGCGAGTAGGGTGACCACCTGCTAATAAGCCCAAGGGGGGACAAGGGGTAGGTTTCTGAGGGACAACGTGGGACACTGCCTGGCGCAGCAGGGCCCCCACCCCACGGGCAGACTCACTGATACTGGTTTACCCATTTCTAGCACATACCACCTTACATTATATATTAATTATGCCCTATGCCCCTGAACATGTGTAATTGCTGATGTAAGCTCATGAACAAGCCAACCAATGTGTATTTTTTTCTAACTAAAGATTCATAATATTTTGAACATTCAATGAATTGACAGATGCACTTCCACTTACGTTTTACTTTAGCTATTTAATTTTGATTTTTCATTACAATTTATTCACTTTAAATACATTATAATATAAAATTATAGGACTAACAGGAATTGTAGTTGCTCAACACCACAGGAACAGTTTAAACAAAAGAGTCCCGCCAGTCTTCCTTGTACCCACACCTTGTCTTCTTAACTGATGGTGGCGAGGCCTCAAACTGCTCAGACTCGGGCTCTTTCTCCATTTTTCGAATTGGAAAGCGCGTTGGAAAGTTATTTCCCAGTGTCTGGTATGCACGTGCGTGCGCTGTCATGATGACAACAAATCGGAGGGATTTTAACTATTTGTCTCATTTAAAGTCATATTCTGTACATTCTGGCTGATAGTGACATTGGACCCCGCAGATTTAGACGCACTACGCCAGGCATTTTCCTCGCAAGGGGTTATGGTGTAACGACATGAGAAGGTGTTTCATGATATTATGGAAAGTTTGCATACTCTCAGTACAAGTGTAGCCCAGCTGGCCATTCAGGTAAAACAATGCCACCACCAGCCAGACTTCATGAGTAGTTCCACTACCAACGCACCTGGCCCAACCTTCCCCATCCCCTTCGTCTTACCCCTAGCCCTTGGCCCTCAAAACCTAGTGGTAAGGTCTAAGGGTCCAACCCCTATCCAGGAGTACGGTTCCAGAACCGAGACTGTGAGTAGAAGTAAGCCCCACCAGATCTAACTGGTAGCGCTCCACCTCCCGCACAAGTTCCGGCTCCTTCCCCCACAGAGAGGTGACGTTCCACGTCCCCAGAGCCAGCCTCTGCCGCCCGGGTCTGGTTCGTCGAGATCCCTGACCTTCGCCGCCACCCATGTGGCTGCGCACCCGACCCCAGCGGTTCCTCCCACAGGTGGTGGGCCCATGGGATGGAGATAGGGGGGCCACGTAGCTTCTTCGGGCTGTGCCCGACCGGGCTCCGTGGCAAACCCGGCCACCAGGCGCTCGCTGACGAGCCCTCCGTCCGGGCCTGGCTCCAGACGGGGGCCCCGGGCCTCCTCCGGGCAGGGTCACTCCCTCTCTTCCTCGATTTTGCATAAGGTTTTTGAATCATAGGCGTGTTTTAAGCGTAACATACAATCAAACAATCAGAATGTCATTCCATTTAAAACCCAGGCGTGTTGGACCTTGCCGCATTGCTATTATGATGGCAGATTTGTGCATAAAGTGAAAGTGAAAATCATATATGGCACAAGGTCACCAAAACCTTTTCACATTGTACAAGGTTTATTTGTAATCTTTTCCACGTTTGTGTGCTACTGTGTAACAAGCATAGTGTGCGTGCAATGTGCACAGGCCTAAAATATTTGAGCTGTTAAAATAACAATGAAATGCTGCGTTACTCACTTTAGACTAGATTTTTGTTGGTCAACAGTGCAATCACTTTCATCTGCCTCAAGATAGCAATACGCCCATAATGCACCTGAACACACCTCCCTGTAAGACCAGCATGGCCGTGGGCCACAAAAGGGCGCAGGTTCCATTGCTATTTAAACGATGTGTGCGCTGGACGGAAAATTGACAACTGCATCGGTCTTCAACTAGCAAAGACACTTGCGTCGGGTGCAGGATAGGGCCCGTGCTTTTATGACCTAGCACATAGCACTGTGTAGCTCATTTATCTCTTAAAACGTTCATTGCTTTAACTAAAGCTCACTTCATTCAAAGATAAATCTAAAAATATCTATTCATTTAAACACAGAACTGTTTCTGTGTATTCTTCCAGATTATTTTAATTATTAGTACAATGGCCAATAAATAATGCACATTAATGCCTGTCAAAGTATGATGTAAAATGGCAAAACAGATGGTATAAATAGGATCTTGAAACATATTCCAACAACAGACAGCATCACCCCACCCCCCCAGACACTCACACAATTCTGTGCTCCTGGAATGTGGTGAGCTGGTCTTTATCTCTAGGAAACAGATGCATACAATGGCATCCCAAGGGGCTTTATGGATAGGTATGTGGGTGTTTGTGGAAGGTCCCTTTATTTTCAGCTTTTAGTTTACGAATAATCCTAATACCTGTCCTTTGTATCCTCTATATGCTGCTGCCTTTGTCACAAATCATAGTTTTGTCTTCTTGACTGTGGAAACGAAAGTTTGATCTTATGAAAAACAAGGGTGTTTGGTTTCACCAAGCTATTGTTTTCATAATAACCTTTCCTAATCTGTTTAAGAATCAGAGAAAGATTTATTGCCAGGTAAGTAGCACTTGCTTTGATTGATGGTGCATACATACAAAAATATTTCAACATTAATATGAGATAATCAAACAATTAATATAGAAAGAAATAACACATACATATAACAATATAACATTAATAAAGAAAAAAGAAGATAAAACATGTTATATTGATCAGTCATCTCTTCACTTAAAACAACAAAGTCTGAACATGCAAAAACCAGTAAGACTTGTTCAATGCAAAATCCTTTAGTACTGGTGCTTAAATTAAAATGTGGAAGGCCAGAGCCAAACTGGCATTAATTTAAAGGTCACTTTGTAAATTTATAAATTCCACATAAGGGCATTATTAAAGCCTCCCTGTTTAGTTAAGTGTTCCCAAGTCTACACTAAAACACAAACTGAAGTGCAACATTTACATAGTTATAGTTTCAGAAAAGAACCAACAGGAATACATTTTTTTTCTGCTCATTTTGGAGACATCCCCACTTGCATTAGTGAAGCTCCAGTTTAAGCCTTGAGCATGGAACAGGCTTATTCTTCCCCGCTTCTTCATGGATTAGTTATTGCATATATATTTAATTTAATTTCATATAGTCACACATGGCACAATCCTCTAGTCTAAACCTCAAACCCTTCACCGCCATCACATCTGTAAAGAACCAGGTGGCGACTGCATTATCTATAGAAATGGCTTCCACTCTGCCCTGGCCCTGCTCTAAACACACTGAAGGGAGTGTTTACCCACACCTTCGATGGCTCTTTTAGCAGAGGGTGCTGGTCAATACTGTATTCAAGCTTAGTGCTGCCTTTGACATCATCTCATTGGGGATTTGATTGGACTCCCAGAGCTTTTATTTGGATCAAACAGAAAAGCAGTTTTCTGTTGCCATGGGTACTTTCAATTTGGAACTACTTCAAGGTGCCTGAGTACTGTTTCATTCTGTCTATATATCCTCTCACTTTGGCAAATAATAGAAAACATTTTTCTCCATCACTATGTTCAACATGCGGCACATCCTAAACACATCTTCACACCTTCGAGTCTCCAATGTATATAAATATAACCCTTTCCTTTGAGATATTTCTGTTCTATTTTTAAATAATGAAAACAATTAGAGCCCAAGCATCAACAGCGTCGTCAGGCAAAGGACCTTTTGAAATTCAAATTTTTCTTCTTCTTCTTTCTATTGTTAGGGCCCGTGCACCGACACCGTCGGGGGCGAAGGTCGTATTAAAATTCAGACGGCCCGTTCATCGCTGCTTGCAGCTTTAATTATATAATCATATTTATTGCAAGAACTGAATTTAAGAACGGGTTAGAGAAGGTATCTTTTAAAGAAGGTATGTGGAGACTGATGCGATTACTACTGGAAAAAAATACTATACGGTATAGTATACTAATTTGTGGCCACGAAATTGTATCTTTGAGATAACGACATAGTCTAACTATAATGCAGGCAGTCACCTGCTATACCTGTGTGCTCATGAGTTATATGCTACCCCATATTGATAGCAAGCTAAAGGTGCAGTCATAGACAGAGATGATTTGATTGAATTGTATTTGTTATTCTCGCAAAACACCAATTCCTTCCTTCCCCCGTTCAAGCTTTCTATTTGGTAAACACATTTTGATGTTGACCTGTTTTAAGACTTTTTGACTCCTTGAAGGCACTGATTAAGTCACTGAGACACTGACCTCTTCTTACTTTCAGCGTTACAGAAGAAGGTTGTGGTTCAGGAAGTGCTTGTGCTGGAACATTGGTCTCCCCTGTAAACACTGGATCAGACAGTAACTCATTGACTGTTTGCTAAGGTACATCATCCTCTTTGTCTGGTGTTTCAAGGTTTGGTTCTTCCACAGTTGTCATCCAACCTGTCATCCCCACTCATGATAACTCTGAGAGCCTTCCCCCAGAGGTAGCAGACCATTCCACAGTAATTTGTCATTCAGTTCCAAGTCTTCACTTGAGGAAGCTCCATAATTAGTTTCATTGTCATTTGGTGACTCTGAGATTCTTTTTCTCACCACCAGATCATCAACAGCCTGTTTCTGTTCATGTTCAGTGAGATCTATCACTGGGGACTGGGTTATTGTGAGATCCTGCTCCTTGCCTGCTGCGGGCTGCTGTCCTGTTTTCTTTTTGGTGCACAAATAAAGCTTGAGAAATTTGACCCTTCTTTGGTTATACAACTCTTCTACTGTACTGGACATCTCAACTTGTGTCTGGGAGCTCTCACTAGGAGCTGAATAGTGTGAAAGTGCCTCTCTTTCCGTTTAGCATTTGCATTTCCTGCCGACTCTTTTGTGGAGCTCTAGGTGTCCCTCAGTTCCAGAGAGTCTTTTACATAGCTTTGAAAGGATGGTTTCTTTCCTGGACGGTGCTTGTTGTGTTAGTGCTGCTTGTCGGCAAAAGGCCATAGTGGAGACTCTGTCCCCAGCTTGAGGGACTTGGCCAGGTCACTGTCTGTCATTTCAATCAGGAGAGACATGTTTGCATATATGCTAATAAGATTTACTGTACAGCTTAAATAAAATGTACAAAGTCTTTGGCAATTAGACTCCATTGCTATATGAATCTTTCGTGTGTATATATATATATATATATATATACTGTATATATATATATATATATATATATATATATATATTGCATTGTGTTCATTTGTAGTCTAGATTTCCAGTTCCAGGGGCTTGTACTTTATGAAGATTACTTTTCCTTTAATTCCACGGTCTCAAAGATATTAGCCATACTCCTGGATATCAACAACAAATCAACATTTAAACTAAATTCTGCCTTATTCAACTCCTGTATGGTTTTCACATAACATCAGCAATTGAGAAATTGTGTTTGTTCTGCCAGGTTTGACGTTTAGAAAGTTTTGTTATTACTAGTTTGGGAATTATGAATCAAATTAAATGTTGGGGAAATATCAGTCTCAAAGGCTTTTATTTTAGTATGCATACATGGTATGGACTCAGTAGGGGCTGGTACCTACCCACCTCCAGTTGAGAGGGCAGCAGTGGAAAGGGCACTTAAGGGGTCGATGGAGGAAGATGATGAAGATGACCTTCTTGACCTTTTCTCACAAATGGGCTCGCATTCTTTTCCGCCTATTCTCTTCCACATTGAAAAATGTAACTTTCTGCAGAAAAGCTTTTATTCTGCAGGAAATAATTTGAAAAGATATTTGGGAGACAAGAAATGTCCTCAGTCAGAGAGAACAACAGAGACTCAGAGGCAGTGTTCCATTATCTCCTCCTGCAGTAAATAGAGAGACGTCAAAGTGGGGCTGCCAATGGAAAGGCGCCCCGAGCAGTTGGGGGTTTGGTGCCTTGCTCAAGAGCACCTTGGCAGTGCCCAGGAGGTAAACTGGCATCTCTCCAGCTACCAGTGCATCATATGGGGACTTCAACCAGCAACCCTATGGTTCCTAACCCAACACCACATGAGTCCGCATTGAGGTACATATAGCTCTTTTCCTTAAATTTAGGACAGAGTTTGATAACGATTTGTTTATTATTTATTTTATTTTGACATTTGTACTAAGCTATTTACAATTACCTCTTAATCACAGGTCTTCTTGTTAAACACCCACTATCAATCAGCCTTTAGACTTCAAGTCGTGATAAATCTGCATACTTTCACAGGTATTGCAAGTGGTGTACCCAGGGAAAAAAGTGAGAAGGTATGCTCTATATTTAGGCACACTTGTGGAAGTACTCAAATTTCTAATATAACAAAAGAGGTGCCTATAAAATGCATACATAACATGAAAAATTATTTCTGTAGAAATTTTAATATATACTGTATGTCAATAGTCTATGTCCGTATATTCGTAATGCCTGCATATGGCAGCCTAACAGCCAAACTTGTATTTTTATACTTATAAATGTCAAAGTATCATAATAATGATTTGATAACAGCCCTAAACGCATTCACATTCATTCTAGTATGCAGGAAAAGCAGCCAATGGTGTTTGGATTTTTCTGATTCTTACTTTATTTACTCGTTTGGCCTCAGAATCACATTTAGACCTCATTGGTCTTCAGATGAATAAATTGAATCAGAAGAGTGAATCTGAAGAAGACCCATGATGTCAAAACATCACTACAAGCCAAATGAGTAAATTTGTGGATTGGTCTCTTTAGTACTCATAAAGTAACACGCGGACTTATTAAGACTTAGCTTATTTACTGTATCCCCCAGAGTTAGATAAGTTCATACATACCCTTTTCTTCGCCATGCATGTCGTCACGCTGTCTGAAGTCCCCACTCCTAGCCTAGCGTAGCGCAGATACTGAAGGTAACCGGCTCCGGCTAGCCTACTGCTCCCAATAAGTGACAAAATAACACCAACATGTTCCTATTTACTATGTTTTGATTTGTATAGTCACAGTGTGTACAAATAACAAGGTCATACGAGACACAGTCATCTTCTAACCGTATACATACTGGAAACTATATTCTCAGCACTGCAACTTCTGCTGCTAAGGCGGAGTGATTTGCTTGCAGCACCTGAGAAGCCCTGTGGTGAGGAGGAAAGAGTAAGAATGGTGCTTTTCAGGCGTTGCGCTAATCACTCTGCCCAAGGAGCAGTGCTTAGGCTTCTGTGGAGAATAGTTCCCAGTTTGTATACGTTTAGAAGATGTCTGTCAAAACACAACAAAAGATGTCAGTTTAATGGCATTTTGAGCTAACGTTAGCAATCAAACAATCATAGATAGCTAAAACCTCTTTGAAATGATATCCATCTTCTGTTATTGTTTGTAATGGGAAAAGTATGACACGTTATGCCGTAAACCGTTTAAATCTGAGCATGCAAGACTCAAATTTGCACTCGACTCACATTGGGGAGTGACCCACGCTGTGACTATACAAATCACAACGTGTAAATAGGAGCATGTTGCCGTTATTTTGTTACTTATTGGGAGCAGTAGGCTAGTTGGAGCTGGTTACCTCCAGGATATGTGCTGAGGTAGGTCATGTCAGACAGAGTTAGAACACGCACGGAGATGAGAAGGGTATATGTGGACTTATCTAACTCTGTGGGATATGGTGAATAAGCTAAAGTCCCAATAAGTTGGCGTGTTCCTTTAAAGCCCATGTTGCAAGTTAACCACCACTGTTGATTATTGGGTACAAAAAACACTCAAGATATGTATATCATTTTTAAAAATGTCTCCAAATAGTGTTAAAAGTTAGTTTTTGGTCATTTTTGGTGTTCGCGGGTTTATGAAGTCAATTCGGCGATGACGTCACGTAGGGGAGTTAAGTCTGAGCCTAGCACTAGAACTACGGTGACTGACTGGGATGAGGAAGAGGAGGAAAGGCCAGCAGCCGAATAATTACGAACCTACCAGACGTGAGAGGGCAAATGAAGAATTGTCAAGATTGTGGGGAAGTCTCCTTCATTTATCTCCTTTATTTTAGCAACGCAGCACTGCATACAATGACTTTACTTTTTACTGTCAGTGAATAGCACCGAGTGAACGTCAACGTATTCTTTCGATCTAGTGACAGTGATCATGTCGTTAGTTCAGATAAGTACTGGTACACTTATCTAGATATAGTAATAGAAGGCATCCCCAAGTGTTATTTCTAAGTGTTTACCTCTTCCTCCGGTGAAAACGTGTCGCTGTTTGGCCGGTGCTTGTGTGTGTGGCGGCGAAGCTGCGGTGGAGTGCGGGTGCTGTAGGCGAGTGAGCCTCCGGTCGGGAAGCGAGCCCCTCCGGTCAGGGAGCGAGCCCTCCGGTCAGGGAGCGAGCCTGCCGCCGGTCGGGAAGCGAGCCCCTCCGGTCGGGAAGCTCGCCCCGCAATCAGCTGATCTGAAGATGCCTAAATCCGTTTGTGACATTTCAGACGGGATCATGGTCCTCCCCAACCAGCACGCACCAGTATTGTAATTGTTTATATTTCAAACATCACTGCAGGTTGATTGTGGGCGACAACGCGGTCGTGTTAGCTTACCGAAGCTCTGCTGCCGAAGTTGCTGGCTGGCTACGCAACGTTAGCTATATCCGCTAGCATCCGTAGAGGCTAACTATAGCCACAAGCTTTGTGTGTAACGTAACAAGAACCCACCCATCTCGTAGGAACGAAGCTTACTATTTCATTCAATACAATTATGGTACAAAAGGTGCACTAATGCCACATGTATGATGTTGACAACATGGACGCATATATAGGCAACACCACAGGCAGTCGTAGTATTTACCTAGCAGGCTAGGCTAACGCTGTTGTGCTAACGTCCGGCGGCGCAGCGTTAGCTAGCGGTCTAAACTTGTGAAAAGCCAAACAACATCCCCGTCTAAGCTGTGTTTCACTTTCCCTCCAATATTATTATAAATATAATAAAGTCACATGGACTCGATCGAGACCATAGACTGTTAATATTAAAAGACCAGAAGCCACATTAGGCCAGACCAGTGGTAAATACAACGCAGGCTGCTCTGTTAACTCCCCAACGTGACGTCATGCAATGCATTGTGGGGGAAAAATGAAACACTGTAAAATTGTGCCCAATTTTCGTAATATATTAAATTTTACGATATCCAACACCATCAAATACAATGGATAACAGTTCAAATATTTACTACCAACAAGCAAATTGCACAAATTCGTTGCAAAATTAAACCTGCAACATGGACTTTAAGGCCTACACAACCTCCAAGGCTGAGATTAGATATGGCATTGAGGATTTATGTGGAACAGATGTACACTGAGATTTCAACTGAAAGAATGGCAAATAATGTGTGTGTGATGTGGTTACCATAGCAAATTTCTGTCTGGTTTTGAATATATATAAATTTCTATATTGGCAAAGACCTTTTCGCGCAACACAGATGGTGAAATGTTGTTTTAAAGATAACATGTAAGATTCTGTCATTTTTAAAAGGTGCTTGTTTGATGCTAGGACAGCGACTGCATTTTCACATGGCGATAATGGTATTAATGACAAAATGTGATCAAGCACTTGTTACTTTTTGTATAACAACTTATGCTTCAAATATCCTTTTATGTCGTATATCCTTTTATATCGTATTTTGCCCATTGCAGTTAGGTCTCTCTTGCTTATAACTGGTTGCATATAATGGGTCTCTTATTCTTTCTTTTACATAAACAACACAAGCATATACAAAAATGAAGGTTCCTGCAGTGTGAAGGATAAATTTTTTTCCATTCTCATTTTACTGATACATTTATTCAGGAGTAATTGTTTATACACACATGTACACGCATATGTACGTTATTGTGAGTGAGCATTTTTCAGATCTTGCTTTGTGTGTGAATCTGTCTGCTGAAGGGAGAAATCTAGACTTGAGTTTAAGTGCAACTATTTGACCAGACAATTAATCCAGTAAAGGTAAAAGTGTCTATATTTACAGTACTTACATGTTGCAAGTAGCACATCATTCAATTTACTCAAGAGTACTGTAGTTCACATTTGCAGAGCAGTAGTAATGGCCTATCTCAAGTGCATATACAAGTTAACAGCCTGATAAGAGTCCTCAGGTAGATGCAGATGTAATTCGACCATGAAATAATGAATAGTGAATAAACATTTCAACCACAGGGAATGGGTTCCTGAAAAATGCACTCAGTCTTGCACACATCAAGATGTTCACTCTGAACAGGACAAAGGTGTTCTCTTACATTATAAAGCTCTGGTACGACATACATAATGTTAGGCCGGCCACTCGGGACATTAGGATTTCTTGATGGCCTGATGATTTGGGCGTTCCAGGTGTGTACTTTGTCATCTAATTCATCTAGGTAAATCAAATGGTACCAGCCCCTAAGCCCCAAAATTCATACCACACCACGTTTTTGATATAGTATGGGCTCCGTAATGAGTCAACTTTCTTATCAACAAATTGCCAATAATAAAGTTGAGCAACAGACAACATTTCACTAGTTAGTAGTAGTTACACATATGTGACAAATACCCTTGTATCTTTAACAGCCACTTAGGTCAATTTGGACAGTATTGGGGGTTATCTGACACAGGTAAATGGCATGTGTAGTTAAACCCATGAAATGAAAATATCTACTAAGTGGCCAAATTTTACAATGTAGGACCAGTTTGTAAGAATAGCCTCAAAAATAAATAAAATTCTGTCTTTTCTGGAGAAGAAAAATTTCCCTGTTCATCTCTCTGTCAAGTAGGCTAGGCCTAGTGGCAGTGGTGGGTGTAATAAGTGGTGTAGTCTACGTGATACGCAGGTATATGCTGTTTACCCACTAACAAATCTCCAGGATTTCCATATACCCACTTAAAATGTGCAATGATACTCAACAACATATTGTTGTGACAGAACTTTCACTTCAGATATTTGTATTTGCAAACACAGGGTTGAGTAATTTGACAGCAAACTAAACTAATGCTGCAGAACATGCAGACTTTTCTCATCTTTCATGGACCACAGTGCGTGTGTGCATAACGTCAGGCCCAAATGCTCTGCCTACTCTAACACCAGCATCCTCCCTCAAATTTCAGACAAATACAAGTCCTCGTTGCTTTGGGGTCAACTTTTGTGATCCAGGCTTAGGTCCCTGAAGTGAAAGCCCCCTTACTGCATTATATTGTATATTTTTGCTGAATTTTGAATGTCATCTGTGTTTTCCTTCTCATAGAATAAAGGTATTCCCACCATAAATTGGTGCATGAAAGTCTCTGACGCTTAAATTAACCCTGGGGCTGGACACCCGTAGTCCATGTTGGTGAAACTGTTCACACATCCAGCGGTAGCCATGAAGCTGGCACGACTGTTGTTGCTGACTATGAAGTCCACCAGGATACCCAAATCGGTGTATGAAGTAGGAAGTGATCTATACTAGGACACTCTCCATACATCTGTGGTCCTGTAAAATCCAGGATTGAGTTTAATGTCTTTCTCCTGACCTACAAAGCTCATAATACCTTATTGTCTCACTAAAGCACTGCACTCCCAGAATGCAGAGTTCCTAGAGTCTCTAAAAGTAGAATGGGAGCCAGAGCTTTCAGCTATCAGGCTCCTCTCCTGTGGAACCAGCTCCCAGTCTGGAATTGGGAGGCAGACACCGTCACTACATTTAAGAATAATCTGAAAACCCTCCTCTTTTAGGTCTTTTAGTTAGGGTGTGAGGAGTTGCAGCAGTCTATTCGCATAGACCGCTGGGGAAGGGTGTTTAGCTGCAGACACAGTACCCCTTCTTTTTTCTGCCTCTCTTCATAGTCGTCAGACTCATCTATCAACCCTTATAGAACTGGCTCAGGTTTGCCTTGAACCAGGTCTGGTAATTATGCTGTAATTGTTTTAGACTGCCGGGGGACTTCCTTTGACACACTGAGCCCCTCTTTCCTCTTTTTTTTCCCTGTGGCATCCATGTCCCAGAAATGCTTGTTACTTACTTAGCTCTGGGGATCCTATTGACCGTCCTTATGTTTGTTTGTTTTTTCACCCAGCCGTTTTCCTTAGATTAGGGTGGCATCTAAATCATGGTTGCAGCTGTCGCTGTGGTCCTGCTCCGTGCCCTGCTATGACCTGCTACGCCCTGCTACACTCTACAGTGCCCTGCTATGACCTGCCACGCCCTGCTACACTCTACAGTGCCCTGCTATGACCTGCTACGCCCTGCTACACTCTACAGTGCCCTGCTATGACCTGCTACGCCCTGCTACACTCTACAGTGCCCTGCTATGACCTGCTACGCCCTGCTACACTCTACAGTGCCCTGCTATGACCTGCTACGCCCTGCTACACTCTACAGTGCCCTGTGACAGTGACAGTGGGTCTGTCCGAGGTTTCTCCCTAAAAGGAAGTTTTTCCTTGCCACTGTCGCACTAAATGCTTGCTCTTAGGGGAATTACAGGAATTGTTGGGTGTTTGTATATTAGAGTATGGTCTATAATCTTCTCTGCTTCTCCTCATAGTTGTCAGACTCATCTATTATAGAGTATTGTCTATAATTTCCCCTTGTGGGATTAATAAAGTATACATTACAGACCTAATCTATCTGTAAAGTGTGTTGAGATAACTATTGTTATGAATTGATATTATGAATTGAATTGACTAGAAATCCTCTCGGTTGCTTTTTCTCTGACAGCAAATTACAGTTTGTTTATAACAAATCACATAGTGCCATAGAACGATAAAATTCGAGCAGCAGTTGCTGGTTAGATTTAGCAGCTACAGAGCTCTGAGATGCTGGCTACCAGCGCCAATAGGTGACTGTGACCTGGCTACAGGCACCACCAGATGGCGTTGACAGTTAAAGGAGAATTCCGATCGATTCCAACACGTATCTCTGTTGTTTGTAAATGTTTTTAAAAGTTTAAAAGTTTTAAATGTGTTTTTAGCCTCTAAACATGTTCAAAATGTCATTAAAAGTGCCTACCCATGTGAAGTGATTCCTTCTGAGTGAACACAGTGAATCTCACTGATGTAGATGTGAAAGAAATGCATGAAAATTGTGCTAATTCAGCTCTGTTTAGTTCCTCTGTTGATACTGCAAGGAGTGCTTTGGGACCGTTTATAAGCTACAATACAGAAAAGAGCTGCAAACGTATTTTGAAAAATAAGCATATGTTTATTTTTTAAAAGTAAGTGCTGTAGTACAACGACCAGGAGACAAGTTGTAATTAAGGTAAGTTTGGAGACACAACCTTATTTAATCATTTAGTTGATAGCCTACATATTTTTGTTTTATCTCTTTTCTGTGTTGTAGTTTGTAGACGGTCCCTAAGCTCTTTGACTGCCTTTCAACACACAAACTAAACCCAGCACGATTAGCACAACTTTCATGCATTTCTTTCACATCTACAGTAGTCTTCTATCTTTTATCTTCTCTGCTTCTCTTCATAGTTGTCAGACTCATTTACCAACCCTCAAAGAATTGGCTCAGGTCTGCCTTGCACCAGGTCTTAATTGTGTTTAATGCTGTTATAGTTTTAGACTGCCGGGGGACTTCCTTTGACACACTGAGCTCTCTCCTCTCTCTTTCCCTGTGTGTTTCCCTTTCATTTAGGCACCAAAACGACTATTTTCGTTCAGGTGAAAGATCGGGGGTAAAGAACGAGCGTTTCCTGGGTGAAAGTATTTTCTTTTTGCCACAAAATGAACTCCACTCCCCAGCTTGAAAGCTCTGTGTTTTATGTTGACACCACTATTCAATTTTGAGATTATTTTCCATTGGATATTGAAGTTGATAAATACATGTTTTGGCATGCCTGGACGAGTGGTACTATATCCATGGTATTGGTTTTGGAAGTTAATCATTGCATGTGTTGTTGAGCCTGATAATTTGGTTCTAGTAGAGATTGATTCCATATTTAAACTCATAATCCGTGGTAACTCCCGTTTCTCTTATTTTTTAATCCATTTTCCCATCACTATATTCCAACTCATTATTTGTGATCATCTTTTAATCTGCTTTATTATTCTGGTTATTTGTTATACTATCATTCTGATTATCTGATTAATAAACCCCTTTCATGTATTGATAAAGTCGTTGTCTGTCTAACTAGTGTTCATTAGTAGGATTTTGGGTCAATATACAGCTATGAACTTTTTCATTTGAGATTGTGTGTGATTAAATTTGATGGTTTAATCCATTCAATCTGAGCGTCGTAGTTAACCTAGTTTTCTATTAATAGATTTGAGTTTCTTTTTCGCTTAGTTTTATTATTTTCTTCTTTTTTTCTCTTTATTATACTGTTAATTATAATTAGTATTGTTTAGGGACTTGTTAAGTGTTTTCTTTCTTTTGTTTTTGAATTGGTACCTTGTGTTTAAGTTCCTGGGTTGAGTTTTGTTTCATTTCATGGTTATTTCCCCGATTGATTCTTTTCTTTTGAGTAGTGGGCCCCCCCACTGATGGTGTGTGTGTTTCCCTGTTTCTTGTCCCTCTTTTTCAGTTGCTGAGAGCCCACGGTGGTGGTATCCCCTTCCTGTGTACTGTGTGACTCCCCATTTTTCATTTGCTGTACTCACTGTTGTTGTCTGCGTGTTCACGGGTGACTCTCCCTGGGATCCCTTACCTTCCCCGTTCCCTTCTCCTCCTCCACCGGTAAGCCTCAGCCCATTTATAATTTCCCCACCTCCTTTCAGTGTGACTGTGTGCTGTACATATAATGTTTTCATTAATGTTGATAAAAATGTTCTCTTTTAAAAGTTGAACCCCGTCTCTGGCACTTTCTTGTAAATTGACCTGTGTGTCCTTACGATTATACTAATAGCATTGCAAGTAGTGAGTAAACTAATTCTCTGGGCAAAATTCCCAGGGTGCCGTTGTCTGCATTCCGTCTCTGCACTCTCACGCCACCACAAAAGCATAGATGTGTGTTCAGTTTTTGTTTTGTGTACAGACAACTATTGTGATGTGGGTAACTGTTTAACATTGCTTTGGTCTGATTTTGAGATTGGTCAGGTTTTCTTGCAGACTTGGGGCAAGTCTTCTATCCTCCATTCTATTCCCTTTTACGGGGTCATTTGTTGTAAGAACGTATCAATTCTCTAACTTAGAGAACACTGAATGTGAACATAATCCAGGCAGTAACTGCGTTTCCTGTTGGCAAAACAAATTGACTGACTTAAACGTAATTTGTAGGAGACAGGGTTGTTGCAGGTCTGGTGAAAACATTGAGTGGAATGGGTCAGAATGGATTTAAAGATTTCACTGGAAAGGTCTGACATCAAGCTATTTCAAGGAGCTGTTAAAACACAATAAAAAAAGAACTACCAAGAATCACAAATGACAAAGCTGCATACTTATACTATTGTTTTTCTTTGTGCTGATAGTGGCCTGTGTCTTTACTGAATTTCTATTATCCATGTCAACAAATACAATAAATATTGTAATTGTCCATTTGTACAAAGTGCTAAGCATTGTTACTGTCCCATCAAATGATAATGCATGGCAGATCATCCAGGAGATTTTTTTCCCTCGGTCTAGACTGTCTAAATGGCAGAGAGGCAGATGAGCAGGCTGAGAGAAGGAGGAGCCAGCGTCTTAAGCACTTTCCTCACTGACTGTACCGTAGAGAGAGATGCGCGGAGGAGAGAGGGAGCCAGTGAACACACAACCAGAGTCTGAGCGACTAAGCACGGGAGACAGCCAGCATGATGCACAAAGTGTGAAGCAGGGAGAAAAAGAGAGACAAGAAGGAGAAACAAGGGGACTGAGTAAGACCGAGTGAAGAGCAGCTGAGGGAGGAAGCTACACTGTTTCAACTCCACACACTCTTTGTATCCCAACTGTTAATTCTGCCTCAGCATTGAGCAACAAGAAGACATCTGTCCACTCGTCTGTAACAATGCTTTTCTGGCTGCTGCTACTGCTTCTTCTCTACTGCTTTGCCGGCACGGGTGAGTGAAAAAGGTTTTTCTTTTCCCCAGTCACTGTCTGCAAGTTTGGATGCAGTTTGAAGCCACTCTCTGTGCTGGAGCTCAGAGCAGCAGAGTCCCTCTCCTGTGGGTCGTGATGTATAATCATCTAAGCTCCTGGTCAATTAGTCATTGGTGCTTTAAAAACCTGCTGCTCGTGTCCTGCTGAGACCTCTGCTAGGCTGAAATGTCTTGCCGGGCTTTGTTGCATCTCCTTTTCTGAACATGATGTCTCAGTTTGTACTCAGTGGTCACGCTGCTGCGCCCCAGGTTGAGCTTATGCTGAGAGATGAGGTGAAATGTTTGGGTACTCCAACATTATGACCACAGGTCTCATAATAGAACCCAAATCGAAAATTGAAAATGCAATATATATATATATATATATATATATATATATATATGTATGTATATGTATTAAAATTAGCTTACAGTTGAATAGGTTATGCATGTTTGTTCCAACCAGACTCTTCGTTTTCTGTGTCTGAGCACTCGCTGCTGACGCAAAGAGATTGGGAAACAAAGGAGTAAATTAAGTGAGAGTTGAAAAGTGCTGATTGGCAAAGCTTTGAAAGCTCTGACTGGTCTTATTGATTTTGGTTGCCCCTATCCTCTAGGCTAGTGATGACTTCACATTCGCCACAGCTCAAGTCCATTCACTGAATCTGAAATGACTGGATTGCTGCCATGTTGATTCACACTGCAAAGTTTTCCAGAAATGTGACGGAAATATTTAGTGACAATTGAGATTATTGTTGCTCTAGATACAGTTGAATCTACTGAATGTTTTGGGATTAGAAAAAAAAACTGCTATAAAAAATTCCATTTCTTTTGTCTTTTCTGTAAATAAGCAGAATCTGACTCTAAACTAGACTTCACACCCGGCCTGTTTTTTTTGTTAGTCTATAAAAGCTGCAAGTCACACACAACCTGATACCAAATACTGACAGCTGGAGCTACAGCAGCAACATGGCTACAGAAACACTGTAAGCTGAGGTGAAAACGTTGTAATGCCATTATGCTCCTCTTAATAAAGCACCATGCTGTTTCCCATCCGTGTCTCACCCTGGGATACAATCTAATTCACCTGTTGTGCTATTAACTTCTTGTTTTAACTTGATCATTCATCTGGAGTCCCCGCTCTAAATGGATATCTTCAAAATGTTATTGCTCAACTTAATGTTGATGTTAGCTGTGTGTGACTGGTGCTGGAAAATCTGCCTAGTCAGGCTGAATCTGCGCACACACACACACACACGCAGACCCACACACCACTACTAATTTGAATCTGGTAATAAAGATTTAATATGGATCTCAGTAGCTCTCTTTCACCGTACATCAACTCTCAAGAGGATAGCAGCTTTATTGCCTAGGTTTATGAGAGCACGAGTGTGTTCTGGTGTTGGAGAAAACTTGAACCCCCTCCTACCCCATTTTTGTCTGAGAGAGGGGGCATTTGCCACCGTTTCCAAATTCATATGTAGAAGCAATACTTTATACAGTGGCACTGTGCTCCCCAGTGCACCATACAAAAAGGGTTTTTAGCTGAAGAGTGTTTGGGAATACTCAGGTGAGTAGCCTCAACGTTAGTAGAATTCTCTAATTAGAATGGCAGCACATTATGTACTACTCACTCTTCTGGGTTTTTGGAGCTGTAATCAACAGGAGGCTGGGGGGGGGCATCCTTGGAGCCATCAGAACTTGGACAACCTCAAGCCTTGTTCATAACTTGTACACTTTGCTAGATCCCCACGCTCAGCAAAACTGGTTATCATGCACTGTAAGGAGGCATGCAGATGAACCCAGGCCAACACATGCAGCACACATGTAAAGTACTGCAACTTCCCTTTTCACAGGAATTGCAAAGTATGATTATTTGCATTTGTTGCGGGTGGAATCAGAGTGTGAGGACATCAACATGAACTAAAGGAGGAAGAGATAAGAGAGGTAGACAAAGAATCCCTGCTGCCATCTGACTCTCCTCCGGGAGTTGGCAGCCTTCCTCCTCTGTTCTCATTGTCCTCGGCTGGCTTTGGCACCAATACTTCGGCGCAAAATGTGGGAGAAAAGAATAGTGTGGAAGAGACAGAAGCCTACTAACTGACACTTGGAAATGGAAATCTCTCTGTGGACTTTTAATGTAGTTAAGGATGACAATCACAACACAGTTTTAGAGGCATTTAGTTTTACATTTACAAATACAAAAGGTAGAGTCTATTTAGGTGGCAGAGAAACATTTTTGGAAGATTGAAGGATTTCCCCTCCCTCTTTGGAGAAGGGGTTGGGGTGGTGCGTGATCACGGAAGGCTTGTATCATGCTGGGATGCACAGAATCCAGGATTTGGCTTTGGACAATTGTTGGGCATTTTGACGGGTTGGGTTTCTGCCAAAATTTAGAATTTTTTTCCACCAAACCAAACCCTACGCTTGAACTAGAAGCACTACGCTGGTGGACGTAATGATGCCACCATTGATTAGGGGAAGGTGTTTATGTAGGTGGAGCGTTCAATACAGTAGGCTGTGAGAAAGTGAAAATGGAACTTGTGAGCAGCAGAAGTGATGTTTGGCAGTACTTTCAGTCAAAAGAAGACGATTCAAGGCGAGCTACGTGTTCAATTTGCAATGACGATTTGTCTCGTGATGGCGAGGACCCTAAACAATACACAACATCGCTGCGATTATAACATTTCGTATGAAAACATCCGGAAGAATATGAGTTGTGCATGAAGGGATCTAGAGACACCAGCCAAAATGCTGCAACTTAAGGTACGGCAAAGTAAGGACAGTCCCAGCTAAAAGCTTGTGTTAACCAGGTGACCATTACCAATGTGTTTACTGTGGTAAGGGACTGAGGATGGAAGGAGGATTTGGTATTCGGCAGAATCTTAACCAGTGGATTCAGTGCATCCCTTGTATCATGTGGTCGCGCCCTTATGGGGGCAACAGAAACAATGCACTACAACTTGTGACAACAAGTGATGTCCTGACAGCTGTGACCTGATTTGTTTAATATTGAATATCTGCCGATACCGAGTCCCAATCAGATACTTGCTCAGATAATAGAGCTGCACACCATTTTTTCCTGTTTTTCTTTAGTTTACCGAGTTGGTTTGGAAATAATTTTTGATTTAGGGTTAGGTTAGGTTTTTTGTTTATTATTTTGGCGTTGATTCACACTAAACGTAAGCTTCTGCTAAAGAACTATTATGTTAAGATTGTCTGTGAGTGTGAAATGACCTTGTTTATTGTCAAATTAATAAATTTGCTTTGTTATTATTTCAATTTCCACTATCCCGTGTACTTTTTTATGTCCGCTCCAACCCTCCTAGATCAGTTTGTGACAAAAGTAACTAAATATGTCTTAAGCTTAATACATGTAACTTAGTGCAGCAATCAAGTCTTTTCTCTGAATGTGACAGTTCAATGAAGTGAGGACCAAAACGGCTCTGGTAGACGGGTCCGCGCCGGCTCTGGGAGAGGGTCCGCACCGGCTCTGGAAGACTGGCCCGCGCCGGCTCCGGGAGAGGGTCTCCGCCGGCTCTGGGAGATGCAACAACAACACAAGACCAGGGAGAAACCAAAAAAAACAGAGAAGAAGGAACAGAAACCAAATACCTAAATTATAACACTGAACACCAAAACAGTTCTTTTTAGGATCCCAGCAAATACCCAACCAAAGAATAAACAGCTTAAAATTTCCCTGCTGGACAACCAAAACTACTCTTGTGCTTCAATTTTTTTTTTATGTTCTTCTCGTGATTAACTCCAAGGGTTATGGTTATGGCTATGTAAAAATGGTTAAGAAGTGTGGAGAATTGGAGTAATCGGCTTGTAAAACGGAAAACCGACTTTTACACTTGTTGCCGAGTTACAAGACGCTCTCTGGGCAGACGCTGGTGAGATTCCGCTAGCAATGGGCGGATCAATCCAAATATCAATAATATTGATACCATCGTTGGTACTGATATTGATCAATACCAGTGTAATGAGATTGATACTTTAGTTTTAGTTTCTATTCAACTTTTACCAAATTGGTTGTTTTTTTTTCAAAATGCTGTAAAATTGACAAAAAACACACAAATAGGACAGCGTTCCAACCAATCAGAGCAACTCTGGTTGATAGATTCAACTTTAACCTCCGAACACATCTTCCTTTTTAAAGAAAGACTTCAGAACTTAACCTTTTTTTAATCAACGTTTTGGTTATCTTTTTCGACCCTTTTAATATTTTTGTGGCTTTTTCCCCCAATTTTTCATTCATCATTTATTCATCATTTGTCACTTTTTACATTTTTGTTACTTTTACACTTTTTTAAAAGTTCTTTTACCAAATTGTTTCTATCCGCTGCTGTCGATGTCTGTGTAAGGTAGGGTGACCAGACGTCCCCGGTTTCCGGGGACAGTCCCCGATTTTGGTGACCTGTCCCCGTCTGGATCTGTCCCCAGAAATGTCCCCGGTTTTCACTGTGACAGACAGACCCAAAATTGGACTGAAAGAAAGAAAACTCTGACCAAACGGAGCCGATCGAGCAGCGCTACTCAGAGCTCAGAGATGTTTTAGAAAGTCGTATTTTACCATGCTAAAATCACTGATTATTTACATGGTCTGGTGGGTTTAGCGAACGCAATTTCGCAAACTTTTGTTTTAAATAGGATCTTAATCTTTAACAGAAAGGTCGACCTCCTTAGAAATCCTTTCCATGATGTTGTCAGACACTTAGAATATTAATCTGAGTCTGTCAGCTGCAAAACTAGCACTTTATGAATGTAAATACAAGCTGGACAATTATCTTATTAACTTCCATTGTAGTTTATTTCTCTGCTGCCGACTGCAGCAATCTTGTTTCATACTGCATCAATGTCAAAGGAAAATATTTCCTCAATAGTTTTTATTGTATCCGATACTCAGCTCTAGGTCTAATGTCCCCGTTTTAAGTTTTACAAAAATTAAAAACATGACGTGTTTTGGAGGTATTTACGCTTCTGAGCTGAAAATGTCCCCGGGTTTTGTCTGAGAAATCTGGTCACCCTAGTGTAAGGGCTGCTGCTTTCAAGTGCCGCTCCTGTCACACTGCAGAGCAGGCACACTTTGCTCCTCCTCCATTCTCTTGTGATTTGATGTTGTACCGTCACATGACTCAGCGGCGCCAGGTAAACAAGCAAGCAAGCAGCGAGGCCCGGCAGCGGCCAGGAGCACGCACACACAAGCAGGACAGAGACGGAGCAGGAGAATGGCGGAGAGGAAGAGGAGCGCTGTGTGGCTATATCTTCAGGCCGAAAATGACGGAAAGCTGTATAATTTGTAACAAGGCTGTAAGATACAGTGGTAACACAACTCATTTCGACAAGCTTATGAAAATTCTTTCCTGGGTTTAAACTTATTAATAAAAATAAATAAAATCACAAAAACAATTATACGCCATGAAAATCCATTCAGATTTAGCAATTTGATGATGCATCCACTTTAAAAAGTATCTGTATTGTATCGGTATTGGCAATACTGGCCCTGTGTTTACTTGGTATCGGATCAATACCAAATATTGCAGTATCCATACCACTAGCGGATATATACATATGCGGCCATGCGATGGCCACATCCAGGCGGTCTGGTGGTGCCTCTGTGATTAAATACAAGCTTATGTGAATGATCTAAGTAAGGTAATTGGGGTAAAGGTTGATTGCAGATCAGTTAAAAAATGCCCATATCAGCTCCGATCCAGTAATTGGGATTGGGACATCCCTACTAACAACACTTTGGGGTTGCTACTAACAACTCATCTAATAAGAAAAATACACATATGCAGAATCTTCCATTGTTTTGAAAAGCATTATCTTACAGATACAGTTTTAATGATTTAGGTTTTTATTGCTATCACAAAACAAGTCATCACAGTGCACCAACTGTGGTATGCATACGACTCGTGAGCAAGTTCAATACTGTACACCTTTCCGTCTGGTAGTAAAATAATGTAATTCTTAATGAAATCTGTGTCTTCATCTTTCAAGTCAGTGAGATTAATTAAATGTATATTTATGCATATTTAACATGAAGCTTCATGTTCATACCTACTTGATATGTTTTTCATTTTGACTGCATCCTTATTTCTTTTATTAGTGTGAGGAAATAAGTTAACCAAAGTGAGACCACAAGCTCAGACATTCTATGCTGATCCTTTATTAAAGATGAACGTGTTTCAGTCTTGCATTAGGTTACTGAAAATCACTTTTCATTCCCAGTGCTCAGTGGCTGTCAGCCTCTCCGTTGATTATACGAAGAGAAATCAGTGCTGAGTTAGCTACCAGGAGATCAACCTGAGTCTGAACTTTCTCTCTAAGCAACACACAGCACATGTACCTTCTGTATTATTTAACCAGGAGAAACCCATTGAGATTAAGAATGTCTTTTTCAAGGGTGACCTGGCCAAGAAAGGCAGAAACAAAACAAGAAACAGAAGGGGGCATAGTTAATATAACGGAAATAAAGCAAAGCAATCTACATTACATCAATTTAAAATAGCCAGGACAAATTATTGAAAAAACTGACATCTTAGAGAGTCTGCCTCCAATTCTTTTATTTTGAATTTAAAAGCATTTACCGAGGTGAATTAATTTAGTCTCAACTCATTCTGCATCTTATTCCATGCAGAGAGAGCTTTTTTTTCCCTGTTCAGTGCGCGCATTAAGGACATAAAGCTAAATTATGGCCTGAGAACGTAAGAAGTGCCGACCAGCACTTTTCTGTGTGTGTCCTGAGTGGTGGTTGTTGTTGTTGTGAATCAACAGCAAGATTCACTCAGGGATGTGCAGGGCTTAACCTGCAGGTAACAGTGCTTTCAGTCAGGTGAACACACCACGACGCATCTCTTGAGTGGTTGAAGAAGACAGGGGTTTGCTTTGAGGGCATGACCAGTACGTTGCCTCATCATTTGAACACAGGGGAGCCTATCAACTTTCTCAGTGGAGCATGATTGTGCTGGTTTTTGCCTCATCCATCTTTAAGGACCTTAAGAATTTTTTATTTGTTGGCTGTTTGTGTTTGCCTACAGCTTCTGCTTGAATGCGGAAATAAATGCTGGATCCCTTGAATTCTGTAAAAGGAGGCTGTGTTTGTGGGCCGCATTTGAAGGAGTCTTCGAAATGAAATGGGACAGCCTTCGTCGCGCCACTGTGGCGCAAATCGGTCTAAGAATGCAGCCTCCAAAGGCTGTAGCACCTGAATTGTTGCAAGGTGAGGTGCCTTGTAGCTCAGAGGAACCATGAAGCAGATAAAACATCACACTGGCAGGAAGGTTTTCTGGGAAAACTGGTACTTATATTTTCAGTCTTCAAAAAGACTGAGGGAACTCGTCTTTACTCTGCTCAAACTGTTTTCAAACAAAACAGTCCAAAAAAAACCTCTCACATTCTACTCACACAAAGTATTAGAGCCAACCTCTCTGGCCTATCAGGTGATACATCATCCAGGAATTAACATAATTAACATTATTTCAAACAAATCAACCTTTGTCTTTGTTAATTGATGTAAAGAATAAAGAAAAATAAGAACCTAGTGAGAGTAAATGACTACATTTATTAACAAAATAGCAAAAATAGTTAATGAGGAATTGGGTGCATCATGAATTAGGACCTTTAAAACACGAAATAACAATTTTCCTGCAAATAAAAAGTTAATAAGCATTAAATAATGTTTCTGGAAAAACACACTTTTGGCTGCTTACCTGGTCTGGTATGACCAATAGCTTATGTTGGCTAATGTTAGCAAACTTTAGACAGATATTGCTGCGTGACTTACATTACTGTTGTTTGAGAGATCCGGGGATTGGGCTGGCCACTCCATAACATCATAAATCTTGTTCATCTGAAACCAAGACTTTGCTCGCTAAGTGGTATGTTTTGGCATTTCCTCTTCAGCATAAGGCAACATGACCTCTTCAAGTATTTTTATGTACTGAAACTGATCCATGATTCCTGGTATGCGATAAATAGGCACAACACCACAGTATATGAAACATCCCCATAACATTATTTTTGCACCACCATGCTTTACTGTCTTCACAATGTACTGTGGCTTGAATTCAGTGATCGTCGGACAAACGGTCTGCGACCCAAAAATAACAATTTTGCCCTCATCAGTCCACAGAATGTTGTGCCATTTCTCCTTTGGCCAGTCAATGTGTCATTTGGCTAATTTCAACCTATTTAGTACATGTCTTTTTTTCAGTAATGGGACATTGCGGGGGTTTCTAGCTGATAGCTTTGCTTCACATAGCATTCTTCTGATCGTAACAGTACTCACAGGTAACTTTAAGTCTTTGATTTTCCTGGAGCTGATCATGGGTTGAGCCTTTGCTATTTTGACTATTCTTTGATTCTTTGAATGGTAGTTGACCATTTTTCCCCACGTCGTTCAGGCTTTGGATGCCAATTCAAGGTATATGAAATCATTTTGGCTGAGCAGCTTATAATTTTCTGCACTTCTTTATGTTATCCCCTCTCCGATCAACTTTTTAATCAAAGTCCGCAGTTCCTCAAAGCAAGGTCTGGAACAACCCATTTTGCTGAGTATTTCAGTGTGAAATGCACTATAACCAGCATGCACATTTTCTTCCTTCCTTCGTTAAATATGGGCCATAATTGACACCTGTTTCTTCACAGAATCAGTCAATCACTAATTGAACACAACACTACTATTATTTTAAACATGCCCCTTTCAATAACAGATTCAATTACACAGAATGAGCGGCATGCACCTTAGTGGTCCCCTAATACTGTATCTGAAGTCTCTTTTATATAGACCTTAGTGGTCCCCTAATACTGTATCTGAAGTCTCTTTTATATAGACCTTAGTGGTCCCCTAATACTGTATCTGTAGTCTCTTTTATATAGACCTTGGTGGTCCTCTAATCCTGTATCTGAAGTTTCTTTCCCGAAATTCAGCCTTGGTGCAGAATTACAGCCACTAGAGCCAGTCCCACAATGAGCTTTCCTTATTATGTGCCATTTCTGTGTCTGTAGCTATTGAGGAGGAGACCTTAGGCAGGCTAGGGGAATTTATATTAATTTAAAAAAACTGAAAAAAGTGAAATTTTCATGCCATGAGACCTTTAAATTCTCCCTAGTCAGTCACATTACTCCTGAAACATTTTATTTTTATGTAGTATTTTGGTTTAAAAGCCTTTATCTGCATGCAGCTTTATGAGATGCAGCTATATTCTATTAGTGTAACTATTAATGTATTAGTGTAATATAGTCTCACCAATTTCAGGTCGCATTACTGCTGAAACATGTCAGATTGGGTATTGTTTGGTTCAGAAGCCTTTATCTGCGATTTTTCAGGATGGTAAGGATACAGCCACTTCATATAGGAGACCAGCATAGAGGTTCCACACTGAGGTCCATATGAGACAGCTGTCACTCTGTCTTTAACTCCGAGTGGTTCCGGAAGTAGGGAAGGATTTTGATTATAAGCCATGATGTCTAAACCATCCAAGGTAGACTAAGCGTGGTTGTTAAGAAGGTTTCAACTCCTATAGAAGACACAAGTCAGTATTAAATCAACCTTGTTTTAAGAAAAACATATTTTATTTGCAAGTACTAGAAGTACTACACTACCCACAATCCTAAGCATAACAGCAATGTCTGATAAGTGGAGCGCGTTGTTGCCATGGAGTTGTTCTCTGCACTGGCTATTGCTAGCTGTTACCACTGACTGAGGTCTATGAACGGTCTTGTACTTTTGACATTTTGCGGTTTTCAAAATGTTTTTTGTGGTCAGGATTCATCTCAAAGCTCACATTTTTCACGGTTGAAAGTGCTGTTTCATTCCACTACAATCTAACCTTAGCATACTGCTAACTACTAAGATGCTGCATGCCAACACGGCATAGCTGTAATGCAGGTCATTTCTCCCCAAATTCCAGTCACTTTACAGGGGTGGCTGTTGCTCAGTGGTAGAGCCAATTGGTAAATATTTGCCTGCCAATTGGAAGGTTGGTGGTTCAGTCCCTGGCCCTGCAGTCCCATGCCGAAGTGTCCTTGGGCAAGACACTGAACCCCGAGTTGCCCCCAATGCTGTGCCATCGGAGTGTAAATGTGTGTGACTGTTTATCTGATGAGCAAGTGGCACCTTGTACGGCAGCCTCAGCCACAGTGTCTGAATGAATGGTGAATGGTTCCTGTACTATGTAAAAACGCTTTGAGTAGTTGTTAAGATTAGAAAAGCGTTATATAAAATACAGCACATTTACTGCTGGGACATGTCCAGTTGTGTAGTATTTGGCATAAAAGCCTTTATTGGTGATTTGTCACAAAGTTCTACTATATACTCTGTTGCAGTAGCTCCAGCTGATACTAGCTATCGGAGATTCCAGGAAACACGCTGGCCAATCAGAGCAGACTGGGCTTTTCCGGGAGTAGGGATTAAAGAGAAAGGCAACCCTACAGAGGGTGAATACAGGTGCAGCAGCCATGAGCAGTTTGAGATTATTAATTTTTTTTTACATTAAAGCTGCAGTAGGGAGTTTTGAGGAAACGTGGACTTAGCCTAAAAATTTGAACAAGCACACCTTACAGGCTCCTCCCCCTTGCTCTCTGCTGCGCTACAGCCCCCCCTCCACAGCTCCTCGAGCCTGCCGTGAACGCGCAGGCGAGTAAGCAGGGCCACCGATGCTTTCCACACAATACAGGGGCTTTATTCTGAGGAGGGTTTAGCTGTTGTGTGCTGTGCTTTTAAAACTTTATGTAAAAAAATTGCTTATTTAAAATATTTCTATTAAAAGTTTTGGAAATATTTTTCAATAAAAAAGGGATTTAAAATGTTTATGTAATCGCTCATTTGTGAGAACAAAAGCATCACTTTACACAGTACATTACTGAATTACCTTTTGGATCAATTTAAAACACTAAACTTTCAGTAGGAATGATGAATCACTGAGGAAGCTCAGTAAGCCAAGGAATAACAACATCTTAGAAATATGTCTTAGGTTTTATTTTGCATATGGGTAAAATAAATCAGCCTTTTTTGTAAAGTACACACAAGGAAATACTGAACATCTTGATTTGGACTGAAAGACGATTCCTTCACGTGGCTCTGTGTCTGGGGCCATGTCTGACCTGTTGGAGGAGCATAAAGAATGTGTGTTAGACATTTGATTTCCAATCCTGAGGGGGAAGAAACAGGGGCAGGGACAGCGCACAATTAAAGTAGTTTCACCATAGCTGCATTTAATTATGATCGACAAAAACACATTTAGGCTTCCTAAATGTAGGTATCGAAACAATATTGCTTATACTGAGGGTGAACGAGTTAGCTACAACATTCCTGCCGTGCTACAAGCTAACAAGCTAACTGTTAGACTTAGCTAGCAACAAGCTACAGAGTAAAATGAGATTTGCGCTATCACCAGCGATACTGTAACCATCGCTAGCTTAGTTGTGTAGCTAGTTATTAATAAATGAAACAAATCAAGCAGTGCTACTTACATGTCAATCAGAAATGTGGCTAGCTCTGATTGAATCCGTGTTGAATCCTTTCAGGAGGCGTAGCTCCCTCCACCTCTGAAAAGCCGCTCCGAGGTTGACCCTCGTTTTATTTCGGGCTCGGTTTAATTCTTTCTTTTAGCTCGCTTTTCGTCATCGGTCTTCTTCTGTTTGCCCGTCTTTGTTTTCTGAGCAGGTGTCACTCAAGAAATTGGCAGTTTTCCTGAAAAGTAGTTTCTCCGTGATTAGCACAGCTGCAGCACACGGGCAATCTTGAGCTTGAACACGGTACGCGCTGTGAGCTGTGCGGGGGAGGGGGAGGGGGAGGGTTATGAGCAGCGCGTACACGAGAGTGATTGACACTGCTAAGACCGTCCTCCTGGCTCTGATTGGCTGTTTTGATCGGGAGCGGTGCATTTCTGCCAAATGGCATCAGGGACACAGGGAGGAGCCATAGGAGCTTAATTTTTTCACAGATTATCTGTCTCATATTCTACTGTCAGGGCATAGTGACAGTTTTAACAAATATGTAAAAAATACATTTTTACAAAAGTTACCTACTGAACCTTTAAAACACGTAAACATGTTCTAGTACAAACACAAAATGCAAGTTTTATCCTAAAAATGCTAGATAATAGTTCTTTAAGCTGACACAAGAGAATATTTAGAAATTAAGATATTATACTACAATATGGCATTATAATGTAATTATATAATGTTGACGTGGCTTTTGTTCAGAAAAAGGCTTTACACACAGTCACTGAACAAGCTGCAGAATACAAATCCCTCCACAGCCATCTGATACAAAAATCGTGAATTATGTTGACATTCTGACAGGCTGATTTCTGTTTTTAATAAAAATCCAGTAACTCTGAGCTGTTGTATCGAACCAGCCCTGCAGCTAAGCCCATACTTCCACCATGATCATTTTGGAAACACTGCTCAGAGGTATTGTGGCAGTGAGATTAATTACTTCATCATTGCTTCTCTTGCTGCATTAAAATTGACAACGTAAGGAGATGCCATTGTACAACAGAGGCAGGGACACTGGAAGTCAGTCAGAGTTTGGGATGCTTAAAAAAAAAAAGTCCATTTGATGTCATACTAAAATCTGCGTGACATTTATGGTTTTTGCTCATATGTTTAATACATATTATCATTTTATTGTACTTTAAAAATGTATGTTAAGTTTATGTTGAAGCAGCTACCCAGTAAACAACATAGAATCAATGCATGAAAACTGCAAGAAGAGGAAGAGAGTGTAAGGCAGTGTTTGGAGGAACAATAACCAAGTTATTATAGTTTAAATAATGCAGGATGATAAGGATAGAGCCACTTCATACAGGAGACCAGCATAGAGGTTCCCCACTGAGGTCCATATGAGACGTCTGTCACTCTGTCTTTAACTATGGAGCTCAACAGAGTGGTTCCGGAAGTAGGGAAGGTTTTTGATTATAAGCCATGATGTCTAAACCATCCAAGGTAGACTAAGCATGAGCTGCAAGGTTGTTAAGAAGGTTTCAACTCCTATAGAAGACACAAGTCAGTATTAAATCAACCTTGTTTTAAAAAAAACACATTTTATTTGCAATATCATGGAGAAATACTACACTACCCACAATCCTAAGCATAACAGCAATGTCTCTGATAAGTGCAGTGCGCTGTTGCCATGGAATTGTTCTGTGCACTGGCTATTGCTAGCTGTTACCACTGACTGAGGTCTATGAACATTTCTGTACAGTCTTGTACTTTTGACATTTTGCAGTTTTCAAAATGTTTTTTGTGATAAATCAAATATTTTATGGTCAAGATTCATCTCAAAGCTGATTGGCTTGGTTCCAGCCATAAAACATAAAAGAAAAGAGGGTTATGATGAGTGTACATGATGATGAATTGGAATAGCAATGGCATATTCTGAAACTTAAATGGAGATATTGATTATTGTACATAGACTAGGTGGTGGGATAGTGCTGCAATTTTTTTCTGATTAAATATCTTTATTTATATTGAAACAATTAAACAATACACTGAGACATAAGAACATAGGAGGAAAGACAGGGAAGGGGAAGACCTAACAATAACACAACAGTGCTTGCAGCTCACCAGCAAGACACACAAACAAACAAACAAAAGACATTGACAAAGAGACTGACACAAGACACATGGGACCAAACACATGCACAGACAGCAGCAAGGGGACAAAAACAAAAGTCTACAACATGCACTTGCTGAGCCACAAATCCAAAGTCCCCTGTGGCGTTCCATTTATACGAGCCGTAGAGAGCTCCATATATACAGTTTAACATCCAGAAAGAAAAGGGTCCATGTTTGAATACACAAATTGTGAGGTGGCTTCCGTGTTGCCATCATTTTCTTAGCAGCTGTAAGTCCTGTAAATACAGTGTATTTTTGAGAGTTGAAGGGCTGCCAAATCATTCAGAATCAAAACACAGATAGTAACAGGTACAGCATTATTAATTAAGGCAGATATTTTTGGATGCAATATTGTTCCAGAACTGACCAATAGAAGAGCAATTCCACATCATGTGAAGATACAGTATATACCTTGAGCTTTTAGTGGGCAGAAAGTGCATAAAGGACTGTTAATTACCTTCATGTGATGCATTTTCACAGGGGTGAGATATGTCCTATGAATGAAATTAGAGTGAATCTGCTGATGGGTTGGATTACGTGACACTTGTTGAATGTTAGACCATACATCATGCCAGTTCAAATTGATGCTCAGGTCTGGGCAATCACGTTCACAGACCCTCTCAATAGGGAGGCCAGAGCGGTCAGATATTGCCAAAAACTGATAGAGCCTCGTTACCATACCACAGGTTTTTGGCTGTTCAGTAAATAGTTACCGGATAGGAAGGATGGGCAAAGATCTCTGCCAGTGGACACCGTACGCCTTGAGGGCTGATTTTAATTGAAGGTAAAAGAAAAATGAGGAACTTGTCAGACTGAATGCATTTTGTAGGTCGGAAAAAGATAACAAGCCAACCTCATTAAAAATGTCTTTTAGAAAATTAAACCCCCCCACTCATCCCACTGTGGAGCTGTTATAGACCTCCCACCAATCAGGAGTGCTGTATTATTGAGCAATGTAGAAAGTGTATGCCAGTAACATGCTACACAACAATACGTTTGAACCAATCTTTTTCACTTTTGATAAGATGAGAGATAATGGGGCCCAAGCGTAGCTGGCACTGTTTATTAGAGATATTGGCAAAAAGAACGTCATGGAGTGACCAAGGCTCTGTCATAGCACTTTCCAACGTATGCCAGCAAACAGACGTTTCTGAGTCAAACCAGGTAAGCTGGGGTCTTAACACAAAGGACCAGAAATAATGTTTAAAGGTGTAACTGAAAGGCCACCATCTTCCTTCCTCCTCTATAGAGAAAACATCTTAAGTCGCAGCCGCTTACCTTTCCAGATAAATTTAGAAAGTGCAGATTGTAATTTATGGAAATAATCATAAGGAGGGGAGAGATCACAAAATTAATCCTTGGTAAAACATTCATTTTGTCCACAGAGATACGGTCTTGAATAGATATGGGGAGACCCATCCATCTTTCCATATTTTTCAAAACATTGTTCAGAGCAACAATCAGGTTTGAGCGAGGGAGAACCTCAATGCCTACATATTTAAACTGTTTAACAATGGGGATGTTAGCAGAGAGGGTTGAGTTGTGGGCAGAATCAATTAATTTAAGCAGTGCAGACTTTGACCAGTTAATTTTAAAGCCTGATTAGCTTCCATACTCCTCGCACAAGGATAGAAGGTGAGGAAGAGACTGAGAGGGATTTTCTAAAAAAAAAACATAACGTCATCTGCAAATAGTGAGAGGTGATGCTGTGTAATGGAAATGCATATTGGTGACATCATAATCAATTGCTGATTGGCTTGAGCCAGAGGCTCTAGGGAGAGGACAACTAATGCAGGACTCAAGGGGCAACCTTGGCGGGAGGATCTAAGTACCAGGAAACCAGGATTGTTTTTGTTAAGCCTATTAGGGCTTGAACACCATTAACATCAGGGGCAAAGAATTTCATAAAGAATTGGTGCATATGCTTTGTGGGCGGGTTTAACCAATCTGAAATGTGGTATTAATTGTGGCCTAAGCAAAGACTTGTAAAATTGCAGTGATGAAATGTACTTGGTCTCACCCCTTTTTCTATACAGAATTAAACCAGCTGAAGTAACTTTGCTCCGCTTTGTGAAGCCAGAAACCCACTTGATGCTGCTTCCTTCTGTTGGCCAAGAAAAGGCCTGAACCTGGGATTGCTGCTTGCAGCTATACCTTTTATTCTCTTTAAGTACAGTGTTTATTTTTGTTTCCACTGATTGTTAAGACTTGGGAGAACAATTTTTAAAAGCCCAAATCTGGTTTATTATTGTTGCAATTTAAATACATTTCTCTAAATTTTACATTTCTTTTTTCTTTATAGTTATAAAACAATTTCTAAATTCACGTGACCGCCCCACAACATGCCCTCAATATGCTTATAGCCCGAATTATATGTGTATAATGATATTTGTATATCTTGATTGTGCATTACAAGGTTGGGGTTATACAAGCATTATTACACAAGGAAAGCAGGTGAACCAAAGGTTGGAAAAAATGGCTTAGACCTCAGAAGGTTAACAGAGACTCCAATCTGCAGTGTAGTTTATACACCTAACTGAAGACCTGATAATTATACCCCATTGAACTGAACAGGCAGGATCATTTATAAATAATGATTTTAGCCAAAGAATCTCACACAAGGCAGAAAGCCAAACAGATTATATACTGTAATTGAATTGGCTCTATGCACCAAAAGACATGAACATTGTGAAACCCGGCTTGGCATACCCATTATATATGCTTACGGATTGTGCAAATCAAAAGAAATCCTTTCATACTCAAAAACTGCATTAACAATACATGCATCAGTTCAAAAAATGTAATTCTATTGGCTTTAATTAATGAAATTAATACATTAATAGTTAATAGGCACGGCTGAAAGTTAGAAGAGCAGGTATAGAATAACAGCCAACCTAAACTACTTAGTAAACATTCTAACCATCAGAGCAACCAAAGAAATTGAACAGGAGAGAGTGATGTAGAAGAAAGAGAGCACATGGCGTGCCTGACTACAACAACCCAGTTCGACACAAGTGACTCAGTCTCAGGCCTACACCAAACCCAAAATATCCCAGGATACAATTTGTCTTAATATATATCTAACTATAGTTAGAGTAGTGTGTTTGTCATTCGAATTTCTCAATAACCATTCATATATCATTGCAGCAGCCCTTGGAACCGAAATGTAAAGGAGTCTCGAAAACGGGTGCAATGACGTTTATTACACTGTGAAACTAAAAAAAATATGATACAAATAAGAGCAAGTAAATAAATAAAATAAAGTGGCTGACCCGTATTGACAAACTCATAACCCAAGAACATTGCAAATATCATTTAACCTTTGCGTTACAAAGTTCACTTTATTTATTTATTTATTTATTTACCCCCCCCCCCCTTTTTTTCTTCTTCTCCTGGCTCCATTACTTGCTCCACCACAAATTGATCAACTAGGAAAAGGGTGCAATGTGAGGGGCCTGAAGAGGCCCTGCACAGTCGTGCCCCACCTCTTTTAATGCATCACATATTAGAGGAGGCACATAATCAGTCCATGGGAAGGGTGAGGGCGGTGCTGGAGGAGACACCTCAAATAAGTTCTCCCTTCTGCTCCGCGCCTCTAAAGCACCTAGATTAGTAGCCAAACATTTCACGAGGAGGATGGGGTGTGTGGATGGGTTGGTCTGTCGGTTGGATAACAACTGTTGTCTGGAATTGGGAGGGCGGGGGTGCGGCGGCGGTGGCTCTGGCATCATTCGCCCTTGGACGCCCCACTACTCCCCCTTCTGAAGCCCTGGCTTTTTCACCGTGCTCCTCAATTCACATTCCCAAGCTCCACCCCCACCTCCATTATTATTTTTTTTCTTCACTTTTTCTCTCCTCTCTCTTCCTTCTGGTGAGCCTCACCTAAACCAGAATGCGTCATACCCACTTCCACCCATATCTATAACACAATACCTTGACTCCCATCATTTCATATTATAATCACATAAACACTCATCATACACTTACACACACGTACCCCCATTGTAAACTGTCCCCTGTAGCGTTTAGTCAAGTACTGTCTATATGTTTTATGTTGTCTGTGTTTGCAAGCTCTGTTTATGTATGTCACATAGTCTCTGTACATTGTATGTTACATGTGTCTTGGGTTACGTAAGGTTTGTGGGTTTTTGTAATTTTTTGTATAAACACCTATGGCAAAACTTTATAAAAAAACACAAAGTTTACTTGAATAACTGAAAATAAAGATTTCATTTGACCTTGCTCCACTTTTCAAGGGTGCTAAAATAGCAGTCTACTCAGCTGTCCATTAGCCCCATGCAGATAGTTCACAACAGACTTAACACAAGCAAATATGTTCAAATTGTAATCTGAAACAAAGATATGCACATAAGCTTCAAGGAAATACAGTGACAAAATGTTGAGTTTATCCGCTGTGTAGTACATGTGGTGTATGTTTTACGCAAGAGAGCAAAAAAGTACGGCTCTCGTCTAACAAGGTTTGCCGCACGCTGACATCTATTTTTTTTTTTTTGCAACTTACCCATTTTGTGTGATTTCAAAATAAAAGTCTCTTAAACTAGGGTACTTACGTTTAACTTAGCTGTTTCCATTTGTTTCTATGCTGTTTTGTTGCACCTTTTTTAAAATATGTGTCTTCAGTTGTTATTGATGTTTTTATATTGATCTTGCTAATGTTTTTTTCTTTGTTGCCTGTAGCATGCCTTTGAGTAACTTTTTAAAGCACTATATCAAATAAATGTATTATTGTTATTATATACAATCACTTTGCCAGTGTATCCAGTGACGTAACTAAGGTATTTTTCAACCTGGACCCTATTTTTCTAGTTACCCTGTTTTTTTGACAAAGAGACAAAAAAAGCTGTGTGACAACATTATGGAAAAGATCCCTACAAACCTTTCTGTTAAACATGAACACTTAATTTAAAGTCAGAAATAAAATAAAGCACTGTCTTGGTTCATCTTTCTGCCTTTTCCACATTCATGACTTTGGTTGGAATAAACCCTTTTCCCAGCATATTTCCACATTTACATGTGGAAATATGCTGGATCTATACACGCTAAAAGTACTGTTAATTATGTTTGTGGACAGAAAATGACAATGCACATTTGCCCCATTGGATTGCATTGCAGCTTGGATCACGGATGCCAGTTACAAAATTCTTGCTTTTGTTCACATTAGTCACTTTTACCCTTAATGAACTGTGAATAAATAAATGACCATCACTCTGTATCCCAGTAGAGGTGGAGCGTGAACTGGTCACAGTCCTGAACTGACATACACAATATGTGTAGTATCGCTTAATATACTTTAGTTTTTTCCTGTGAACCAGAGTGTATTTCACCATTATGTCTGGCCATGAGTGAAGGCCACAGTAACTATGTGGCATGTTTGGCTTTCTGAGTTAAATCTAATGACAAACCCTCCTGGAGCTGATTGATGTTGCACAGTTGCGCCATAAACCGCAGTGAAATCGGAAAAGGAGCTGAAGGCTAAGGAAAAGAGGGAAGGCCTGCCAACCAGTGACAGTCTAAAGATGGAAGGTGTTGCTTGTTTGGTCAAGCATTATTGTTTAGCATGTGTGTGCACTTTCGCTTGTGGTTGATTGCACGTTGCATCTTCTATTTTCTATTTACTTGGATTTTATTTGCTGCAATCATTTCATCATTCAGCAGCCCAGCCAAGCAGTATGAGGGTAAATAGTACATCAACCTATTTCTTCCTGTTTCTATTTCTAAGTGTTGCAGACAGAAATGTTATTCTCTGTTGCTGTGATCTCTGGCTGTGTTGCACTTTGCGGTCCTATCTGCGTTTCCTGGCACCCCTCGAAGGGGGCTGGGGTAAACAAATGGCTGCAGCTATTGACAGGCTGATGTGTTTTGTGTTGTAGGACGGCAGGGGCTTTGAAGAACTGAGCTGCTGATTTGATATGGGTAGGCAGGCTCTGCTTGCATTTTTCCCGGCACAGCGCTATACACAGCGCTGGCTCTCTACATTGTTGATGTAGATATGAATGTGTTTTTATTTTATCTCTTTATTCAGAACATTACTCATTCAATCTCACACCAGTCACACAGATACACTCTAACACACAGCTGAGCAGACATGTGCTCATAGTCCTTCTTTAAATGATCAATGTTGCAAAAGGGTTTTTGTTTGCCTGTGAACATGTGCGGATTTATGTATGCACAGTGCATGAGTGTGTGCAGAGAAGCATCTGTTTGCCTGTAGATCAGGCTCCACAACACCAATTACAGCCCTATGCCTCTCTTTCCCAATATAAATGTAAATCAGCCTTTTAACTTGTACACAAGAACTCCTGCAGGGGGAGGGAGACATGGAGAGCGGGAACCAAGTACCTCACCGCCAGAGAATGTGTTACCATTACCATGCAGCCCATCACAAAGGTGTTGTGCCTCTACTGTGGACACTTGTGTAGGGCTTTAGTTGTTTATTCCAGTCTGGTTTCTGTATAAAATTGGCTTACTCGCTGGTTGACTGCGTGGACCCGGAGATAGCTAGTCGGTAAAGTAGCTCAGTCAGTATCTCAGTTGAACTGACCATTGTCTGTTTCCCAGAGTGCCTGCATTATGACACTCTTGTCATTAATGCTCAACATTTGTCTGTGATCTGATGCCCATGAGGCACAAATCCATCTGAGCGTGCTCCGTTTAATCTTGCCTCATTATTTTTTCTACGCGGTAAACTAGGCGTGTGGGAGGAGGGGTGATGCCTTTTTTTAATAGAGAGTAGAAGCAATCACCACAGGGGCTTACAATAAATGTTCTCTGCATGCTTTATTTGAACCCGTCCACTTCAACCTTTGTACATCTGGGAGGTTGTGCTCTGCAAGGATCTTTTCAATTCTCTTTGTGTCCCTTCTGAGAAGGCTTTATATAGTTTGCTTCTGAAGTTTTAAATTGTATATTATGTATGATCTCAGACAAGCTTGGCTTCTTTAAATTTAAACCTTTCTGGCTGGGTAAATAAAATTGATTGATGGTTGAGACATTCATCCCTCCAATGAAAATGCTGCGTATGTATTAACAATTAGGACTCCTGATTACATGTCTACACACCAAATTCCAAAAGGGTGGAACGGTACATGTATTCGTATTGAACCGAAACGGTACGGGCGTCTTGGTTCAGTACATGAATTTATACGGAGAATACACAGTATAAAAATAAATAAAACTTGCATGCACATTAATTAATGTTATGCGGGACACCTAATCTGTAGCCCTGTCTTAGCTATGAGGCTAGCCAAGCTCTGCCTACATGCAGTTTTTTGTCAGGTTGACGGTCCAGTGAGTGAGTCAGAGACAGCAGCACTAAGAAAGAGTATGGCGAGTGGTGGCGATCCATAAGAGCTAGAGGACCCGTTGGCCTCTTTAAGATTGCAAGTTTGGGAAAACTTTGAGACTGTATGGCTGCAGCTTCGAGCCTCCCGTGTCATGCCCTCTTGCCTCATGCCTTCCCGCCTGGTGCCATCCCCGCTTCGAAAACTTTGGTCTTTGGGTCAGTTACAATGGGTGAGAGAGTAGTAGATAAGACAAGGACTGTGTCAGCGTTGTTCAGCAGTTGTCAGGTATGTGAGTGGAAATACATCTAATATGCTACCACATATCCAGCACCATCACCCAGAAAAAAACTGTCCAACTTCTCCTACCTAGTAGTGCTTAACCAGTCTTTAGATACAAATACAAATAAGGCTTTAAGTATTTTCTGCATGTACCTGCACCTTGTTACAACATTCCCTCCCGTCCACATATTTGTTGTTATTATTCTAATGTAATTTGCACTTTCATAAATAAGCAGCATTTTCAGTTGTTTTTTTGTATGGGGCTTTTTCACCTTTATTTGATAGGACAGCTACCGTAGGTGAGAAAGTGGAGAGAGGGGGAGACATGCAGGAAATCATCACAGGTCAGATTCAAACCCTAGACCTCTGCATCGATGCATAAACCTAAACCTAAACATGTGCGCCTGCTCTAGTGACACTAGGTGTTACAGCCTGAGACATGCACAATAAAAAAAAAAATCTTCTGTATTTTTTTTTTGCTTTTCCCTCCATTGTACCGAACCATGATGTCTGAACATGAGGTATGAACCGAACCGTGACTTCTGTCTACCCTTCCACCCCTAGAAATGAGTTGATATAAAAAAAAAAAATTAAGTTGATATTGGCTCCCTTGATTTGATTGGTAGAATAATAATCCCAAAACTGTGGCAGACACAATTTGATTTAGACTTAGGCTGAATCTCATTTCTCTGTCTTACCCGTTCCCCTTAGTTTTCACATTCATGTGAGAGTATGGGCTGTTCCAATAATCATTTTGATCGAGGGGTAGGGCTAAGGGCAAGGGCTAGATAAGTAAGGGGTACCCAGAATACACTGCACAGCCAGCAACAATGGTGACCAGAGAGACCCATGAATGTAAGGCTTATTTTTGGCTTAAATAATTGATTTAAAAATTTTAGACAGTCTTGTTTTGTGCTCTACACAGTCCTGTACATATATATTTGCAACCATGTCCTTAATTGAAACGTTTAAAAAAACGCTAGTTTGCTATGCTAACCGCTATTCTATCAGGTGTGAAGTGAGTGCCACCGGTTGGAAGTCGTTCAGCTCGCTGGGCTAGTTAATGGGCCTTTACTTTGCCTTTACTGGGCCTTTACTCTGACAAGTTGTTAGTCAGTCTAATCTAGGTGGGAGATTCAAAGGAATAATTTTGTGAAATTGTAAATTAACTGTCTAGACCCTTTCCCGCTTGGATGTAGCCCATCTAATCTGAATAGCTGTGGTCTCGACCAGAATATGTCGACATTACTGATATAGGCCAGGCCTGTTGCTGTGCAGAAATTTTGTAGCCATTGATGCAGGCGGAATAGTCTACTGAAGCGTTCATATCCATGTCTGATTGTTGGCAGAAGACCTGACAGAATGCAGAATGTAATTCTCCAGGGTACTTAGAGTTTCTCTCTGTCAGAGTAGCTTGCTGACTGACTGGCGGACATCTTGCTTACCCTTGACTTGACTTGATTATTTTCTCATTTGCCATCAGTGTTTTCATTTTGAGAGGTAACCCACCTACCCAGCGGCTCCAGCTGGGTAAATATAAACTGTATTTACCTGTAATTAAGTAACTGTGGGTGTGAAAAGTGATACGTGTATCAAGCTCTAGAATTGTATTAAGTTATTGTAAACTTAGATTTTTTAATTAATAAGCGGTAGGATTAAATAAGTTTATACTCCTACCCACTCTTTTCATGTGCATGTAAATTAAGGACATTCGCTAAATAAAATTATTCATGTAATCTTTCTCTTTTTTTCTCCTTTTTATGAGTGTCACCCCTGACAATCTCCAGACCAACTCTAACATTCTCCTTCAGTGCAGCCTTTTTATAGTATGAGTGAAGTAGGTTTTACACGATGTATGCAGAAACACGTGCGACCTATAACCGCACACTACACAAGACAACAGGATGACATTTGACTTCAAAAGGACATACACACATACAACACAGAGGTGATCAATTAAATCAATTCAATTAAGAGGGCATAGACACTAACACAATAGGAAGTAAGCAAATAAGGAAACCTGCTGTTAAGCCAGCTACATCCAAAGTTTCTGTGTGAGCTGACACATGTACAAGGAAAGGCAAAGTTCACAAATGAAAACACAATTAGGTCTGTAACATAAAGCAGTAAACACTTTGAGCATTAATAGCAAAGTAAAATCTCTAACAGTTGGATATGTTTTCAACAACTGCTGTTGTCTGTTTCTATTGAACATAACATGGTCAAAATAAAAAAAAATTACTTTCATAAGGCTGCCACAAAATGCCAGACGCTCTTCTGAATACATCCAGCTGGGAGCTTTGGAGGTGCAGCGTTTTTTCAGCTAACACACCTTTGTAGAATCTGGTTGTTATGATACAGAATATCCGGAGAAGTAAATATGGCAGCATATGGGTTGGCACTGTTCTTATTAAGCAGCCACGGTGGCACAAGGTGGAGTACTGTCTCTGGATGAGGGGAAGGTAGAGTAGAGTAGATAGAGAGGACAGATATACAGGTGAAACTGAATTTATTTCAGTAATTCAACTAAAGAGGTGAAATTAATATGTCATAGACTTATTACAGGCAAAGTGAGATATGTCAAGGCTTTATTTGTCAAAATGTTGATGATTATGGCTTACATCTTATGAAAACCCTAAATTCAAAATCTCAGAAAATTTAATTATTACATGAAATCAATACAATGATTTTAAATACAGAAATGTTGGCCCTCTGAAAAGTATAATGATGGATATGTAGTAGTTGGTTTGGGCCCACTTTTGCATGAATTACTGCATCAATGGCATGGATGCTATCAGCCTGTGGCACTGCTGAGGTTATGGAAGACCAGGATGCTTCAGTAGCGGCCTTCAGCTCTTCTGCTTTGTTTGGTCTCATATCTCTCATCTTTCTCTTGGCAATGCCCCATAGATTCTCTATGGGGTTCAGTTCAGGTGAGTTTGCTGGCCAATCCAGCACAGTAATCCCATGGTCATTGAACCAGATTTTGGTACTTCTGGCAGAGTGGGCAAGTGCAAAGTCCTGCTGGAAAATGAATCAGCATCTCAATAAAGCTTATAAGTAGGAAGTATGAAGTGCTCTAAAACGTCCTGGTAGACGGCTGCGTTAACTCTGGCCTTAATAAAGCACAGTGGCTCAACACCAGCAGATGTAGTGATGGTCAAATGGAGCTTTGTGAACCAGTGTCTTTATTTTCAGAACCCTCTAGATGTCTCTTACTGTTCAACAAAGTGTCAAATACACTGAATTGCAATGCCTTAGGCCTTTCTCTTAAAACCAAGAGCGCCATCTAGCGGGCTGAGAAAATAAAGATACTGGTTCACAAAACTTCATTTGACCATCACTAAGATATGGCTCCCCAAATCAACACAGACTGTGGACACTTCACACAGGACTATAAGCATCTTGTATTGTGTGCCTCTCCATTCTTCTTCCAGACTCTGGGACCTTGGTTTCCAAATGAGCTTCAAAATTGCGTGTGTGGTGGATCTTGATGCAGTAACTCCATCCTGAGTCCACTCCTTGTAAATCTCCCCCACACTTTTCCTGACAATCCTCTCTAGGCTGTGGTCATCCCTGCTGCTTGTGCATCTTTTTCTTCCACACTTTTCCCTTCCACTTAACTTTCTGTTAATGTGCTTTGATATAGCACTTTGAGAACATCCAACTTCTTTTGCAATTACCTTTTGAGGCTTTCCCTCCACAAGAGGGTGGAGGGTGTCAATGATGGTTTTCTGCACAACTGTCAGGTCAGCAGTCTTCCCCATGATTGTGCAGACGCTCAGCATCTTGTCATGCTGCTGCTGTTTGTGAATATGTGACATTCCAATTGCAAAACATTAAAAACATATAGTGGCCTCAGGAGAAACCGCTTTGATGGACACACAATACTACAGGTAGAGTGCAATTAGTGCACTGTGGACCATTTAGTTGATCTAGAGAGAACGTTTAAAACAGCCTTAGCTGGTAGCACTTACTTGGCAGGACAGATACTTGTTATTGCTTAAGTCAACAGTAGCTGATGAAGTCAATTAGTGTAAAATTAGTCAGGTACTGTCTTTAAAAAAGTAAAAAACAAGAAGTGCTTTAATTAAAAAATAGACCTACTCTAACTGTAAAGTGTCTTGAGATAACTCTTGTTGTGAATTGATACTATAAATAAATTGAAATTGAATTGAATTGAAATTAATTATGTAACTTTAAGAATCATGTTTGTAGCCTTTACTTTTAACTCTGCTCATCTCCCATTATAACACTTTTTTATTTAAAATTTTTATGCCACTTGTAACTGTACCATTTCAGCCATTTCAATAAAAGAAAAGGACAAACAACATATCCAAATCTCACTGGGCTCATTCACCGCTGCTTGGCACAGATCCAAATCATAAACAGCCTTAAATGAGCCCCACTGTCCCCATATCCATTAGCCTGGATCCAGCAGGCCCAGAGTGGGCATTAAATAAGCCGCCCGTTTTTTCATTAGGGACCAAAATAAAAAAAGTTACTAAGTGTAGCCTTACATGGAGAAGGCAAGACTCAAGCCAGGACTCGGTAAAGGTCTGCAAGCCTTGTCACATTAACTGAGTTAATAAGCGAGGATGAGAAGCCAGGCTGCCTCTCAGGGCATGCTGGGGGAAAGTGGAAGTAGATACACAGCGAAGCCTTTGGACTGAGAGTGTAGTTTGTTGTGGCCTTATCTAAAGTGAAAATGGCACTGCTGAGGGTCTAGAAATGAGGTATGAGTGGGAGGTCACCTTATAATAGGCCTTAATGTCAGATCAGATAGCTGCTAGAGAAAGGTGGAGGAGCATACACTCAATATTTTATTTTTCTCTCTGCTAGGCAGTATGGGAGACAACAGAGTGCATTTTGGTGTAGGGGGTGGGGTGACACAAAAATAAATAAAGTATTTTAATGAGGGAATGGAGAACTATTTTTCTCCACCTTTCGATTTCCAATTTCAGATTGCACCATTTTGTCAGTTTGTAAAGAGGTGGGGGAGCAGTTGGGGTAAGGCTGGATGAGAGTATGCAACAGACAGATGCTTTTCTCAAACATTACGGTCACGTCTCTGCTTTTCTTTATCTTTAGTTCAAGACTTCACTTGCAACTCAATTCCCATCACGAGAGAGTAAAAACTCAGTATATTTTGATCTAATGAAGCATAGCGTAGGTTCTGGCATAGCACGCTCTATTTAAACTGTTTTCCCTACCTTGCTGCATCTCTACTAGCGCTTGCAACTCACCTCCACCCCAGCTCCTCCTTTTAAAGTAACACCAACGCACTTGTCCTCTCTGCTCCCCCTACAGGTTTGAAGCGGAATTGTCTATTACTGCCAATGCCAACTTGCATAGCTGATAGAGGGCCCTTCACCCTTTTACGAGTTGATGAGCCACTGAAAAGATTGTGGAAACATTATTTTAAGGTGCAAAAGAATCATTGGTGTTGCTTTAAATTCATGTTGTCTGACTTAATCAATGTTGTGTCGCTGTCAATGATGCTGCTCTGTATCCTATGGGGATCCTGCACTGCTGCTCTCCCTCCCTTATGCTCAAGTGCGGGGAGGCCCCAGAACATACCATACCACCAAATACAAGTTGCAGATGAATTAATCTATTTTGACAAAGTGGTCCTGACCGAAATATATATTTTGTTATTTTGTCTTTAGAATTTCTTTCTTTCTAAAATTTTACCCTAACCTTGTGACTTGATGTTTGAAAATTCAATTTCAATTCAATTTTATTTTATTTATAGTATTAATTCATAACAAGAGTTATCTTGAGACACTTTACAGATAGAGTAGGTCTAGACCACACTCCAGAATTTACAAGGACCCAACAGTTCTAGTAGTTTCCTCCAGAGCAAGCAACAGTGCGACAGTGGCGAGGAAAAACTTCCTTTTAGGCAGAAACCTCGGCTTTATGTGGGAATTAAAGGACATGTCCTGATCAAAGATAACTCCAAGATTCCTCACAGTGGTGCTGGAGGCCAGGGTGCCCTCCAGTGTAACTATCTCTTTGGGTAATGCGTCACGGAGGTGCTTGGGTCCCAGAGCAATAACTTCAGTTTTATCTGAGTTTAACATTAGAAAATTACAGGTCATCCAGGTTTTAATATCCTGAAGGCACATTTGTTTACACAAGTTTAGCTAACTGATTAGTTTCATCCAGCTTGATCAATAGATATAATTGAGTATCATCTGCATAACAATGAAAATTTATGGAGTGCTTCCTGATAATATTGCCTAAAGGAAGCATATATAAAGTGAACAGGATTGGACCAAGCACAGATCCTTGTGGGACTCCATGACTAACTTTGGCGTGCACAGAGGATTCATTGTTAACATGAACAAACTGAGATCAATCTGATGAATAAGATTTAAACCAACTCAGAGCAGTCCCTTTAATACCAATGAAATGTTCCAATCTCTGTAATAAGATATGATGGTCAATGGTATCAAATGCAACACTAAGATCTAATAACACAAGTACAGAGAGAAGTCCTTTGTCTGATGCAATTAGGAGGTCATTAGTAATTTTCACAAGTGCTGTCTCTGTGCTAAAACTGTTGGTTATCTGTTTTAAACATTGTAACATGATGCAATAACTCCATAAAGTGGTTATTAGATATTGTTAGCATGAATGTTTTTACAGTGGTAGTCAGTGGGAAATTTAGTTTGTGTGAATTGTTACTCCTTTTTATGTTTTGTTGGATATGTTTTCAACAACTGCTGTTGTTGTCTGTTTTTATTGAACATAAGTGGAGAATAACAAGACGAGAATACAGAAAACACAGGGAAGCTTAACATACAACACGTTGACGCAGGCACATGCTACAAACAAAATGATCTGACACAAGACAAAGGGAACACAGAGGCTAAATACAAGAGGTAGCGAGCAAACAAGTAACGGGTGATACACATCAGGGTGGGGCAGAACAACAGACAGGAGGGAAAACACAGGAAGTAAAACTAGACAAGACCAGGGGCGAAAACCAAGACATCAAAATAAACAGGAAATAGAACATACAGTTACTGGAAAACCGACACTTACTGGAAAACACAAGACAGGAAGTACAACTAGACAAGACAAGGGAGGAAACACGGACTAGGACATGAAACAGTAAACAGAACAAATAATAAGGAACACAATAATGACATACAATAAAATACAAGAAACAAAAATATACAAACAGGAAACAGAAATCTACACAACCCTAACAGAAATATACACAACCATGTTTTTATAGCATCAAGTAACTAATAAAAAAACACACTAATCCGAAAAATGAACACCTGAACAAACATCTGCTTCATCAGATCTAAAAAGAATACAAACCTTTCCAATACTCCAGGATGTTGTAAAGTAGGGTTGGGCAATCCGCTTTCCGTGAAGACCCGCTCTACTCTGTTTCTGATTGGCTAGTTCTCCTTGCCTTAATCACAGAACACTGCCAGAGCAGGCTCAGAAGATGCTTGCTTAATACTGATATGGCACACTAATAATATAACTAACATTTTAAAATGGCACTTTATATCAAAAAGATTGCACACTGCTGAGATAGCAAAAGCATTTTAGTGAAATAGTTTTGGCCGTAAAACATTTAGTGATGTATAGGTGAGCAGTATAGTTGTAGTAAAATATTTTGGTCTTTGTTAGAACCCAGCAGCAGCATTCTGAACAAGTTGTCGCTACCTTTAGGCGACTTCGCATAATCCACATAAAAACGCTTCCATTGTGTTCCTATAGAGAGAGCTGTGCCGTCCAATTGGCGGAGCAATACCCCTGGCGTGGTGTACCACTCAGAATTGCTATAGAGCGCTTTTAACAATATATGACTTGATCTGTATGAAGGATATGTTAAAGTGGCTATATGTAACTTTCAGTTTATGTTGATTCTAGCTGCCGCTTTGGACAAAAGTTGTAGTGTTTTACCACAACTGCTATCATAAAGATCTTTTCTTTACAGTGTTGTATTACCCACTGTAGATTACTGAGGTAGTGTTTCCAGGAGATCATATAGTCACCGTAAATCAGTCACTTTATAAGAAATATTGGAACTAGGCAAAGGTATTAATGAAAACTACATAAAAATAGTGTTCTTTTTACAATTTAGTCTCGTTTGCTGTTACAGGTCATTTATGATCATCAGTTGAAAAATGACACAGTTCCAGAGTCCCCATTATGCTTTTTTTATTTTTCCCGTCTTTTAGTGTGTTTTATAGTTTTTTTGTGTGTATGTAATAGATTTTTAAAGTACAAAAAAAACCATGACACTCCAAATGGAGCTTTCTCTCTCAAAGAAAGTGCTATTTCTTAACTGCCTGAAAATGGCTCTCCAACATTCCCGTTCGAAATTCCTCAATTAATGAGTTATTTCATTGAGAAAGTCAGCCCAGTTTTTAATATGTACTGCCTAAAGGTGCTACCTGAGAAAGCACAGTCCGTCCAATGGCTTTTTTTTATTTGGTTGATCAATCACAACAGAGTGGCAAGCTTACCAATCAGAGCAAATTGGACTTTTTCAGGAATGATGGCCAAGAGCTCATACAGAGTGTTTCAGACAGAGAAGCTGCAGCAGTGGGCAGTATGAAAAACGTAGAATGTTTTTTGAACATTAAAGCATGTAAACCTATTCTAGGAGACCCCAATAGTACAAACATGATGCTGAAAAGGAGTATATTAGGGGCTTTTTGACCTTCTGAGCCCTAAGTTATTGTTGAAAATGTATGGTCCACTTGGTTTTATTTAAAAAGAAAATTTGTAAAACACCAACAATGTTGTACACAACCAATCTATAAACTTATTTTTTTCAGGACAAACTGGGCTATTAAGACTAATGAAAATTTAAAAACGGAAATTGAATCTCACAGACATTTATGGATATCACACAAGCATTATGTATTCTAAAACCGTTCTCTTATGTCTTAAGAGTAAAAAAAAACATAACTTATACAGTGGACAAAATATCTACATTTCTTCAAGAAAAAGCTTTTACCCTCATTAAATTCATTTTTTCCAATACTCAAGACAGTAATGCCAGTATATCAATCTTGGATGTAAGAGTTTGGAGGGAGAGGAGTTTGGATTTATTGCACGAAGAGCACAAAAAAAATGTTAGATTTGATGGCTGGATAAAAATAAATTCTGTAAAGGACATGAAGACACCAAACACAGCGCAACAGCGCAAGTGGAATCTTTTAGCTGCAGAAAACTATGTTTCTACTCATTATGGTTAAAAAACTATTAAGTCATGAATCAAAATCACAAATTACCTCCTCCTCTCCTAGTCTCGCAGGGAGTCCCCCAAGGCTCGGTGCTTGGTCCTCTCCTCTTTATATTTTACATGTTCACCCTTGGTCACATCATACGACATCATGGACCACATTTCCACTGCTATGCCAATGACACCCAGCTTTAAATCTCCACCAAATCTATTAATGCTTCCACCTACTCCACACTCATAAACTGCCTTACAGAAATAAAAGCATGGATACAAGCTAAACAACTCAACAGCGACAAATCTGAAATCCAGGGCCTTCTCTGTTTCTGCCCCCTCCCTCTGGAACCCTCTCCCCCAACACCTCAGACTTTGTTGTTTTCTGCACCTTTTTAATATTTATCACTAGTTGTTTTTGTTGTTGGTATAATTTTTCTTTGTCTTTACCTTGTAAAGTACCCTTCAGTACCTTTTTAAAACATTATTTAAAACAAATGTTTCATTATTGTATATTATTATTATATACAGTAATATAAATTGATAGATTACCGTAGATTAACTTGTTTTTGGGTGCCTATGTTTTCATCAAACTTTGACCCTCTCTATATGGGTTTTCACTTCATCAGTTATTTGAAACATATTGGTTGCCTAAAAATGTCTTGTTCTGCATTATGTCAACCAAGCCAGATTTTTGCAATTCATTTAACGCCCCGTCCTCATTTCCAACTCGTCAGTTTACACACATGGTTAATGTGAATTGTGAGCTATTTGGTTATGTTTCGACAGCAAAACTATATGGTTGTTAGGGTTTCGCTTTGGACCCAGACACAGAACGACCACCGGAGACGATAAAAATATAACAAAAGGTTTTTAATACTGATTTCAGTCAGCAAACGGGAACAAACAGTCATAGCACGGGAGGAGGTGATGGAGTAGGTGGTAATCCAAAATGGCGTGAGTCTGGTGAAGTAGCACAGGAGTCAGGAACGGGAACGATATCTGTGACAGAAACAGGATTAGTATGTACTAGCGTAGTTACCACGGAGGTGTAGGTAACAAACTGCCGCTGAAGAGGTGGTCAGCCCGGGTTTATATACGGAGATGATGAGTGATGATGATGTGACATAGTTGTGCAGATTGACAGAGCAGGGGTGAGTGGCCACGCCTCTTGACCCAGATCCTCGTACGGCACGCCCCCTCCAGGGAAGATGAACAACACAGACAGACAAAAGGCAGTAGACCCACGACAATGGTTAGGTTTAGGAAAAAATCATGTTATAGGTAAAATAAATATGTAGGGAGAAGGTACCGGAGCCGCCGAGCCTGTTCTGCCAGACTGGCAAACAGCTTCATTCCCCAGTCAGTCAGAAAGCTCAACACCCTCCACTCTCTCCCTCTCCTCCCCTCCCCTCTGCCCCAAAGAACTCTGGACTCCCCATCAGGATCAGCACTGGTTACTTTATATACGTATAAGAAGACACTCAGGAACTCCTCCTTTTATATTGCAAATTTTCAATACCTTTTTTTTTCCATACTGTTTGGTTTTGCCTTAAATTTTCCCTATTTAGAATGTATTATTGTATTGTATATATTTTATATATCTTATATTTTTTAATTGTATACAGTATATTACTTATATTACTTATATTCAGGTTGGAGAGAAACATATTTTTGATTGCTCTGCATGTCTGGCACAATGCAGAATTGACAATAAAGTTAACTTGACTTGAGATAAATAAATATACCATGGCATATGATGCAAAAATCACTGACTTTGCGTCGATCCATTAAAAGGTAGCAGTGACATGTTTAACATGAAAAAATTAAACATTTAAAGCCTCGCTGCAGTGGCTGGTGGTCATAACATTTTATTATTGTGCTTAAGACTTTTATGATGGGTCTGGGTTTACCTTCCAACTAGATTATTGATCTTTTAAGCTTGTGAGGTGAAATGCAGCCTGAGATCCTCAGGCAGAGGTTTTCAAAGCTGTTTCATAGTTCACAGTTTCAAACCAAGAATTTCAAATGGCTAAGAAAACCTTACCCAGGGCTCCCTTTCCATCTCATATGGGCTTAAAAGATTGATGAGGTAGTCAGAAGATATGTAGGCAGGGTGAGCTCTCAAAAACCACATCAGTGGTCCCATGTCTGTCCTAATTGCTTTCTTCACTAACATCATAGACGTAATTTCTTGATATTGTCTTGGGATTAGGATTTATGAATTAATGTTTCTGTTTTACTTTTTCAACAGTCAATAAAACACTAAAGTTTACAAACATTTGAGAGTAATGGTTTCAATGGCTATTTGTTTCAGAGATTTTCATATTAACTGAGATGTCTTCAATGCAATAGCAAAAATATGTCAGAATCTGTATCAACCGGAATTATTTCCCAGAGCGTTTCGCACACTGTGATCTAGCTCAGTCCAACTGCATTCCCTGCACTGCCTCTTTTAGTTTCCCACTGTTTCATCCTCCTTCCATTAAAATAGCTGATCTTAATGTTTTTTTTTCTTTTCCCTTCTCTTTTTGTGATAGCTTTTTATAGATAGCCACATCACTCCGCTTTGTATGTGTTGGCATCCATTTGTGTTGGGGCTTGATTCTGCGACACCTGCAACAAGGCCTCAATGAAACTTTGAGGGGGGGGGGACAGCTTGGATGTAACAGTAACAGTTCTCAAGGTCTCCAAAATGACACAGGCTAATTGGGAAGGGTTTCATCAAGGCCTAGTTAGCTGTGTGACAGAGTGCAAAGGAAATTAAAGAAAGAGATGTAAATCCAGAGATCATATGGAGGGGACTGAAAGGAGCAGGAAGAATGTTATTATCAGACAGAGGCCGTGAGACAAAGAAGGGTAAGGGCCTGATGGGGCTGCAAATGCTACTTTGTCAAATGAACATTAACTATGATAGACAGACACATTGTTTACATGATAAGTTTGAACATATAATCAATTGGGTTATGTGACCACAGTAACAAAGTCCTTTTCACCCATTAAACCTTACCTAAATCCCTTTACCTTACAACTTCTACTGCAATACTTTTTACAACTAAAATGTAGGCCTCTCACAAAGTCGAAACCAACTTCTCCATTATTTTTGGGGTTTTATCCCTTTGTTAGTGACAGTGGACAGACAGAAAAGGGGGAGAGAGATGGGGGATGACACGCAGCAAAGGGCCTCAGGTCGGATTCAAACCCAGACAGGACTCAGCCAACATTGGGCGAACGCTCTTACTGGGTGAGCTAGAGGCCACCCCCATTAACACATTTTAAGAGATTGCTGGAACTTTTTTCCTTATTTGGGGGAAAGAAAGAACAAAACTAAAAGGCTAACATGACATCTGGTTCAACATATTACATCCATCTTTCCATGAACCAAGAAGAGAAGATTGTTTCTCTTGTGCAGAGCCACAGAGTTGCAGGTCTTGGCAATTGAGGTTGTGTATAACTCTTGGCAAGGTAGCGCATAGCCCTTTAAACATTCCTGGGGTGCGCCCTTGTATGAGGCTCTGCTTCATTGCCAAAGAACATTTTGCCTTAATGTTGAGTGTTGAGAGGCATGGGTTGTGAGTGAGGTCAATGCCATCCGCCAGTCAAGGCTACTTCCCAACAGCCTGACGAGAGTTCAAATGAAAACATGTTGATGAGCAGATCCATGGCTGCTTTAAGAACTGAGTTGACAATCTAAAAGACTGTATCTCTAAATAATAGTAACATTATTAAGAGATTGTTTCTTAATAATGTCACACATATGTATTTTTAAGCTTTTAGGTAGTGCAAGAGAGGTACTTTGGGGGGAAAGCAACAATAAAAATGCTTCACTGCCAAGGTGCCACTTCTAATTTGTCAAGTGGAAGGCGAGTAGGGGGGGAGCATCTCTGGGGGAGCAGGAACTCTGTCAGTCTGATCAACTCACATGCAAGCCAGCTAAACTTGGGAAATGGAACCAAGGAATCTGTGTTTTTGAAAATCACTGTTCCTTGGAGTGAGTAGCATATGATAAAAACTGTGAGAGGTAAACTATCTGCTTATCTGCACACTGATAGGCCAACAAAACAGGTTTCATCTAAGACCTTCACTTTGCCTTCTTTTCTGCTTTATTCTTCCCCCCTCCCTCCCTTCTGCTGCCTCACTGTGTCTCCCCCTCTTCCTGTGGGAGTACGGCACTTGTCAAACCACGTAAAACTCAAAACATGACAGAGCTGCAGAGAGAGATGCGATCATTAAAATCATTAACAGACAATGGCATGGAGAGTTTAATGCCACACAAACCTACCTGGTGCTCCATACAGTATACAATTTGGAAAATCTGTATAGCAAGAAGACTGGATTGAAAAAAAGGAAATTAGGTTAGTCAAGCAAAAAATGTGGAGTGAGGTAGAGGCATGTGGAGTGAAGAGTGAAGAAGGTGATCGGTCCTCAGAATATACAAAGAAGGAAATCACAAATCAATTGGCTTATTTTCAGTTTGTCCTTAACTTCAGAATTGTATATCCTCTTTTAATATGCAATTATATCCGCAGTGAACTGACTTTCAAACAGTAAGTGTCCATTTTGTAACACCAGCAGATATTGAGAGAGATTGGTAGTGATGAGGGATTTTAGCAATCTAGCATCGCTCTGTAAGCACCTTGGATGACCTGTGTGTATTTTTTCATTTTTTCATTAGGACACAATAATTTGTGGCAGGGTGGAGTGAAGACCTTTGATTTTGCCTACCTGTAAAGTTCTGCCTTCCACCACAGATTTTCTGTCTACACTCCGTAGGACGTCTCTACCCTCACACCGCATTGCCAAAGTCTTTAAGTGTATGTACAAATTCACAAAATTCAGTTTTCTGATGATTGAAAGATGCAGTCTCTCTTAAACAGAAAACGCTCACTCAGGATGCAGTTGCAGAAATACCTAAGGAATGGAGAGGAACATATCTGTGTTGTGGTCTAGTCCAGCAATGTAAATGATGCTCCTGTTCATACACTTTGATCTCTCATCACACACTTGCACTGTGCAATTGCATTGTTCATTATTGGTAGTTAAATTAATCAAAACCTGTTACAGCCCTGTATGTTTTAGGTCCTATCATTGCAAGACTAGTAATATCTGAAAATGTAACCAGTCATACATTCAGAATGTTGGCACCTCTGAATGGAATTGAAATGGCAGTGCTGTGATTCATCTGTCTTTGGGATGCTGAGAGCGGAGCATTTATTGATGATGGGTAAAAGTAAATCTATCATCAAAACATAATATATAATATATATATATATATATATATATAATATATATAATAATATAATGGATACGTTTGTATTTCAGGGGTCATCTTACAACAACTGCTTGTCATATATATATTTTAACATGTACTGTATTTCCAGAGGGAATGGTTTCTGGGGATGCATTTTTTTATTGTTTTTGGTTTCTTTTCTTTTTTTAAAGAAAAGCCCTGAATTTGCACCATGGAATCAAAATTGTATGCTTCCGTAGCAAGCCAGCGCTCCGTAGCTGGACTGTTACTATATACTAGATCTCTGTCTTATAAAAAAGTACTAGTAAACAATCTGATATCAGATAATCAAAATGATTTATTCTGTCTTACCAAAACATGGCTGTGCCATGACGACTATGTTAGTCTAAGTGAAGCCACTCCTCCCAGTCATAATAATACTTACAGTATATTCATCAAGGCTCTGGCCAAGGAGGGGGAGTTGCAGCCATCTTTGCTTCAAGCCTGTTAATTAATCCTGAACCTAAACTAAATTCTAATTCGTTTGAAAGCCTTGTTCTTAATCTTCAACATCCAACATGAGAAACATTACAGCCAATTATATTTGTTGTTGTTTACTTCAGGACCATATTCTGACATTATCTATGACTTTTCAGAGTTTTTATCAGGTGTAGTCCTTCAATCAGACAAAGTACTGCACTGTTTTAACCACACCCTTGACCTTGTGCTGGCATGTGGCATCAAAATTGAAGATTTAATAGTATTTATGCAGAATACTATATTATCAGACCATTCTTTTATAACTTTCAAATTAATACCCATCTATATTACATTAAATAAAGGTTTCTATACTAGATGCCTATCTAACAGTGCTATAGCTAAATTTAAGGAAGATATTCCAACAGCATTTAATTCAGTGTCTTAATATACCAGAGGACTTTTATATTAACTTTAGTCCCTCCCAAGTTGATAATTTCCTAGATGGTGCAACGGCCTGCCTACACACGACTTTAGACACTGTTACCCCTCTCAAAAAGAAGAGGATGAAGCAAAGGAAACTAGCACCTTGGTGTTACTCCCAAAAAACTTTAAATTAGAAATTAAATGGCGTTCCACCAAACTGGAAGAATCTCGTTTAGATTGGCAAGACTAGTCTGAAAACATATAGGAAATAAGAGCAAAATAAGAACAGCCCAAGGTACAGCTCTATTGAGCCATCTATTGCTATAGCTCTGAGTAGTGATGATTTCATAAGCTTCTTTAATGATAAAATTATAACAATACCAGATAAAATTCATCACCTCTTGACCTCAACTTCTAACGGTTCACCTTTAAATGCAGGACTGCTAGAAATAATGACACAACCTGACACATACTGAGGCTGCTTTTATCCTATAAATGTTCACCAATTAATGTTAAAGTTCTCTTCAACTAAACCACCTACCTTACTCTTAGACCCAATCCCAACAAGGCTACTTAAAGAGGCTTTACCCATTAATACTTAATTACTAAATATGATCAATATGTTTTTATTAACAGGTTATGTACTGCAGTAATTTAAAGTAGCTGTGCTAAAACCTCTTCTGAAAAAAAACCCTCGACCCTGAGGTCTTAGCAACCATAGACCTATATCTAATCTTCCCTTTCTCTCCAAGATCCTTGGGAAGGTAGTCGCTAACCATGTGATTTTCTACATAGCAATAGTTTATTTGAGGACTTTCAGTCAGGATTTAAAATGCATCATAGCAAAGAGACGGCACTGGTGAAAATCACTAATGACCTTCTAACTGCTGAAGACAAAGGACTTGTCTCCGTACTTGTCTTACTAGATTTTATTGCTTCATTCAACACTATTGACCATACCATCCTGTTACAGAGACTGGAACATTTAGTTGGCATTAAAGGAATCACACTAAGCTGGTGTACGTCCTATTCATCTGATTGATAAGATTTGTTAATGTTAACAAAGGCTCCTCCAGGCACGCTAAAGTTAGCCATGGCGTTCCACAAGGCTCACACTGCAAATTATTTGGTTCTTACCAAGATTAAAAAAAAAAAACTTAGATCATTTGTTAGATAATTTATCTTGTTTTAAGAGGGAATTTCTTACAATATAATATTAAATCAAGCAAGCTTGTCAAGTGAAATCCTCTTGTTGCATGGACAGATCATTTCATGTGTTTTGAGTACCTTTTCCTTCAGATTTAGTGTTTTTATCTTTATTTAAACTTACCTTTTTTGCAGTGCAGTGCAGTGCTTGGACCAATTCAATTCACCTTATATATACTTCCTCTAGGCTCTATATCATAAGGAAACACTCAGTTAACTTTCACTGTTATGCGGATGACACCCAATTACATCTATTAATCAAGTCAGACGTCAGTTAGCTAAACTTCCAACATACATTATAAAGATATAAAATCCTGGATGACCTACAATTTTCTTTTTCAGACAAAACAAGGTGGAAATGGAAATAAATAAAAACAGAATTGAATTCAATGAAGCTCCACTTAATTGTCATACAAGTAATACAAAGGGTTATGTTTTTTCTTTAGTTTTGGTTAACTGGCTTTTAAATGGTAGAAATGATGGTTCTGTGGGTTCTTGTGTGGAAGTGGTGGATGTTCAGTCATTATTACATCCCGCTTTATCTGGATGGTTCACTCAATGCTGTTTGGGAAATCAGTTTGTTAAGCGATGATTTTTCATTTTTGCCAGTGAGGGACCATAGTTGATATCCAAACCTGTTTAATTTACAATGTCAGTGCAGGAGACACTGTTGCACACTCAATGTATGATGATGACTGATTAAATGGCTTGATGTTTTGCCTAAAACAGCATTATAACAAATGCTGCTTTAGTTATTGGTATTAATCTGCATGAGACAGAGGGGAAAGGTAGACATGTGGACAGTCACATATTACTCAGTAGAGATGAAGCCATTCTTTTCTTCCCCTGCCAGAAAAAAATGCCCTTTGATTTCCACAGGCAGCCAGGGCATTGTCATCTCATCATGTGTTTTTCCCTCTTTTTTCTCACCCTCCCTCTTTTACAATGGTTGTCCTTAACTGTTGTTCTGTTATCTCCCTCTACCAACACAGTGGACAGTGGACACTCTGTCACTGTCAAAAAGATGCTGTCAAACAAAGCTTTTGATGTGACAAATGATTATAGTGTAGTTGCATTGATCCCACTAGTGAGAGGAAGGTCCCTGCAGACAGAGAGAGAGGGAGTTGTCATCCTTGATGCTCCACTCTGACTTCACCAGGGAAACTTTGATCATACTGGAAAAATCAATGTTGCCACCAGGCTTGATGATATAGAGAGATACCTGCTTTCAACAAGAGCAGGTTTGAAGCATTGAATTTTCAGGCTGTTTGGGTGATCAGCACCCATGGCATCTGTCTGAGGCAGAGGGGCACAACCATAGACAGTAAAAATCAACATAGCAGCGGTGATGTCACCCATTGGTGACTACCACCAAGCTAAACGCTAAAGAGGGAAAGGTATTTTCTCTCCAGGTGGGTCTATTCTGTTGGAGTATATTAATGACATCCTGGCTGCTTTGATATCATTATTTATGTGAAAATATGAACTACCAAAAAAACTGGTGCAATTTAACATGAAAAGTTAGTAAAGTTGCAATCCACCAGTGGCAATATGCTGAGGATAAAGTAAACGCCTCTTTAGCATGCCAGTGAGCAAAATAATGTATACACAACCACACATTTAATCATTGCCATTGTTCCCTTCTGCTACAGTAACATGATTTTGTATTCATAACCTAAACAAGGAGATGCTGCTGCACAATGGACCTGCCCAGAAATTTGTGCAAACCAATTACAGCAACATTCGCTTCAATCAAATTTTCAGTAGCTTTGTTATATACAATTTTAACTATGCTGTGATTGAGCTCAAACGACATTCAAAAAGGAGGCTTATTGGAAAATAGATAAATACATTCCCAATCTGGCACAGTCTCGTATGAAACAAAAGAGACAAAATAATTAATTTTCATTCAGAAAGGGGTGATGAAACGTTGGTTTATCCTGTGCTGGCCTATTCTGACTGAAAATTAGTTATCTGTATTTTTATAAAGTAGCTTATGCTCATAAGCCTGAAATCCAGGCTCTTTTTAGCCTTTGAAGTGGATATTCATATTTTCATATTCAATATATACCAGAAGTGGAGGGGTCTACTGCTCCTAAGCCTCTTCCAAATGTTAAACAGCAGTGAGTATCACACACACACACACACACACACACACACACACACACACACACACACACACACACACAAAGGTTTAATGACATCTAATTTTGCGTTTAATCTTATTGCTCACACAGCAAGAAAGGGGTGTCTAAAAACAAGATAAAAACACTAAATCTGAGAGAAAAGGTACTCAAAACAAGTGAAATTATCTGTCCATGCAGCAAGATAATTTTACTTGACAAGCATGCTGGATTTAAGATTATAGTGTAAAGTTGAACACTTAAAATCAGATAATAAGATAAATTATCTAACAATTCTAAATCTATTTTTTTTTATCTTGGTAAGAACCAAATAATTTGCAGTGCATGTTTGACTTAATGTCTGATTTCCGCCACCATTTTCACACTGCAGATCAGTCACTGTGTTCAGTATATGTTTTTCACAGTCTACGAACCGTACTAGTAGGAAGTTCTCCTGCGCATGGGTGTGACTCTGTAGGCTGGCTGGACGTGTAGCTTCAGTTGTGTGTGACTGCCGTTCTGTTATGTTGCATCCTCGATGGTCATTAAACCAAGTTTAAAGTCAGAAGGCTCTAGGCAAAGCATTTGTATTTTCAATACTATATTCACATTTTAAATGGAAAAATGGCCCTATGAAATTGTATAATAGTCCCAACTCATGTAGTTTGCTCATATTTAATTTATTATGCAGGTTCAGAAATAAACTAACATTTTCCTTTTCAACATTGTTATATTGTTACATAAAGAAGGATAGTTGGAGGAGGGTTGTGTACACTAAGTATTTAAAACTATATTTTGGGGCACAGTGTGTAATTGGCACCTAAATACAATCTCCTTTGGCAGTCAGCGAGAATGGAGTTAAATATGTGTGCTCTGTTGGTCTACTAGCTTCCTGGGAGTAGCTAAGCTTAATGAAGTAGTTCATTATGCTGAAATATCGGGTCTGGTCAGCCGCCATTCAATTACACTTACTGGAAAGGCAGCAGATACCCATCGGCAAACAAATCACTCATATGTGCTCAAGGTGAGAGGAATGTGAAACAAAATAAATACAGCTTGTTTAGAAGATAAATTTCCTTTTTATGGTACTTATTGGACTTTAACTTATCATCGCACCTTCAATAATGTAGTTGTCCTCCATTTTAGGCCATTGTGTACATCTCATCTGCAGTTTTTCCTGTATACACCGTTGCATCAGTCAGTGCGCATCAGTCGCGGGAGGAGCTGAGCAGCGAGCCGACAGGATTACAGCAACTTTCAGCGACTTTATAGTGAAAAAAACGTTACACTGTACATTGATGTTAAAATGGCTACGGGTTGGCAGGACGTCTTTTGCTGTATACTTTGTTGGTGAGATTTTCGAGTCACACGCGTCTCGTCTTCATATCAGAAACAAGGAAATGAATTTGACCCCGTTGTCACTTCCTCTTGGTCAGTAGTTGCACGTGAGGCTGCTGGGATTGTCCCGAGTAATGAAAATGTGATAGGGGGCCCCGGCTGTCAATCAGTGTCTTCCTGTGATGCAGGCCCCTGATTGGTCCGAGCCACTAAGCAACTGCGTACCCTGCTTACCGATAGTTACGTGTCTGAATCACTCAATTCTCATTGGCTACCAGCCAACGTGGCAGGTAGATTAACAGTGTTACCCGCCAATTGCAAAATTCGGGTGTTGTTGTCGGGCGACTGTTAATTTCATGCCCTGGTCATAAGATATGCAGGATTTCAGTATATAATTAAAATAACATTACTTGAACTATTCCCTCTTCTCAACGTTTCAGTAACACAGTAAATCCCAAACTGTATTTTTATGGTAGATATAACATGAAAATATAAAGAACAGATCCATTTTATTTTGAAAACAGTGAACAGTGGGGGTTTGGGTTATGGTGCACTTAATGTTTTATTTGTATTCTTTTTGAAATAACACAGTGGCACTTCTCCTTTTGATAAAGATAGCGCCATATTTCTTCCTTTGGATTTAAATTACTGCACTTTAATTTCAAGTAGGAGGAACTAATATTTCCTTTAAGAACTAAGAACACAGTTTAGGCTATTCAATTAAATTAAATTAAATTTTATTTAGAATATTAATTCATAACAAGTGTTATCTCGAGACACTGTACAGATAGAGTAGGTCTAGACCACACTAGACCACATCATTTACAAGGACCCAACAGTTCTAGTAGTTCCCCCAGAGCAAGCAACAGTGTGACAGTGGAGAGGAAAAACTGCCTTTAAGGAAGAAACCTTGGTCAGACCCAAGCTGTTGGTAGGCGGTGTCTGACGACCGGTTGGGGTTGAAATGAAGGGTGGCAATAACAGTCACAATAAAAGATAATGGAACAGTGACATAGCGGGGCGCTGCACGGCATTACAAGGCACAGCAGAGCGTAGCCGGGCACCGCAGAGCGCAGCAGGATGTAGCAGGGCATTGCAGGACGTGTAGCAGGACCACGGCGACAGCTGCAACCATGATTTTGGAGCTTCCCTGATCCAAGGAAACATGCTGGGGGAAAAAGAACATAAGGACTCCGGGGAATAACTCCCCAGAGCTAGGTTAGTAACAAGCATTTCTGGGACATGGATGCACACAAATGGAAAGATAAAGGAGAGAGGAGCTCAGTGTGTCAAAAGAAGTCCCCCGGCAGTTTAAAACTGTAACAGCATAACTAAGAGAGAAAGGGTAAAGAGAGGAGCCTGGTCGGGCTTTACTGCCCTGCCCCCTTCTAGTTTTATTATTTTATTGATTACATAGTAAATTAATCTGACGACTATGAAGAGAAGCAGAGAAGAGAAGGGGGGCCATGTCTACTGTTTAAAAAAAGTGTTAGTTGAGCTCATGCTTCACTTTGTTGATGCCCTTATTCTATAATGTGGCCATTTTTATATAAGAATAACAAGGCTGCATACGTATATATTAATGTTTAACTATATATATAGATAGATATTTCACAGGTCCTTTGAATTTGTTTTGTATCTTCATATCAAAATCGGCATGAAAAACCATGCCAGTGTTTGGACGAGTGCCTGCCGCCATTATTGGAGTGTGTTGTTGCTTCTGTGTTGTAGTGCTTTGTCTTTCACATTACACATTGACCTTCATCCATTCCCCATTTAAAGACCTGTAGTATAAGATGAGGCATCAAGGGAAAAAAAGCCAGTGTGCAGTACAGATCAGTGACAATACAAAGGGGGATACAACTCAGAACCCCATACATCTTGCTTAAATCCTTTCTATCTACCAGACTCAGTCTGTAGTGCCCTTAATCCCTGTTTCACCCACCATCACTGCACTAGCTCTGCAGCTCCTGGCTCTGCGCCTCTCCTTTGCTTCTCATCGCTCAGCAAACTGACCCCCACAGAGCCATTGAAAAAAACAAACACACAATGAGCGGTAAGGCAGTATTTTCTTACATACTCGCCCTTTCATAGGAACAAGAAAGGAAAATAATGCTGAATTTTGGTAGAAGAAAAAGAGCAGAGTAGAAAAGTGGGGTAAGTGGGCCAGTAAGCTTGGATTAAAATGATTATGAAGCATACTCTTGCAGTTGCATCATGTTGAGGTTTCAGATAGCCAGCATATTTTGGTTACTTTTGCAGATTACATTTTGTTGTTACTTGTGTGGCATCAACAGAAGTTGGCAGGTCAGCGGTTCTTGGTGCCAAGTGCCAGTGAGCTCCAGAGACAATGGCAAATAAGAGGCAATAGCTGCAATAAGTTCTTCTTTCAAAGACAGACCTCATTGTACTGCTTCATCAAGCTGATCAGTTGTAAGAGAACCTTTGTCCAATTCCTCATCCGTACTTCACCTCTTAGTTTGTAGGTATTGCACACCAATCAAATCAGAAGAAATGTACATTATCGCAGATAATACTTGTTTACATGTATGTATGTGCAACATCAGGACCATTTAACCTCATTACTTACACAATGGTCCAACTTTGACCAATACGTTACCCAAACTCTGATTATAGTCATCTTACAGCCTTAACCCTTCCCCCAAAACTGAACTACAATGTAGCTCCATTTCCTTTTTTGTTAAAAGTTTTCCATTATGGACATGTTTTTTTCTACAATTCCTTTGTCCACATTTGTTCTGTTATCTATCCCATCCTAAGGTCAACATGGAATGATTAAATTCAATTTCCTCATTTCATGTGTAACATTAATGTATACTTTTTTGTGCCAGAGGCACCAAGTGGTGCTAAGGCCCTATTATATTTAAAGGATCAATCAGATCAGATTATTCCGGTCAACTTGATCATTTAATATGTGGTCATTGAAGTCTAAAGACCTTAACAATGTGGTTTCCGCATGTTTAGCCATTAAAAAGGATGATTTGATCCAGACTTGATTTTTTTTTGTTTTGTCAAACAACCTTCAGTAGCAAAACCACAACCTCCCAACTTGTCTTACTTCTTATCAATAGCATTATCATAATGTTCTTAGAAATAAATGGAACCAGTTTTTTAATGATGATCATTTGGACTCCGTTCTCTAACGACCAGGCTAATAACTGGCATAAGACTCAAAACATAATATTTTTGCGAGTATTTGGTTCAGTCCAGGTACCGTACATTACAGAAATTACACAATAAACTAAACCTAGGGCACATTGAAATACAAATACCCAGCCCTTTTTATTTATCTCTGTATTCTTCCCATAAAGGCCACACACAGAAACGAGAGTACCTTCAGTTCTCAACAGCTACAGTCATCAGTTGCGGCCCCATTCATTTTCATTTGACATGCTTATAGTCATAAAATACATTTCCCCTTTTCCTCCTTTATACATCTACCACTATTAGAGAGATATTCTTTAAGTCTTCTCTCTGCCATATTTACTTTTACATTTTCAAATTCTCACACTTGTTTTAAATCTTATCACACAAAATTTTGAGATGTTTGGATGGAGTTTGCCTTGAATCTGGGGTTGCAAAACCTAAATTATGACTACCCTGCTTACTAACTTAGCAAATACAAAGTCCATATCATTCTATATTTGGATGACCTAATACGCTTTGTTGCATGATTTTAACATGTCTGACTGTGATGACTCTCAGTGTTAGTAATAAAAGAATATGCTGCAGCCGACTGCATTCTGCTGTCCCATAACTATTCTACACATGAGGGCTTTAACGGCTGTGAGAAAGTGACAATTGTCTTAGCTCTTGAATTGAGAATGTGAACTATTAGCACTACTCTACATTCCAACATATATTAAACCTCACCATGAACTGTGTTCAGATAAACATTCTTTAATTCTTGCTATTTAGCATTTAGGGTAGGTGTATCCTGTACATTACATCACCTTTAACACATGATTACACATAACTGCCTGCCATTCACAACTCGGAAGTTTCTTTTGGAGCCGTTTTGCAATGTGGATTTCTATTTTCCTGCAATTGTCTCGTTGAGGCTGGCTGTTGGACTACAGTGCTTTCCTGAGCAGCAGTCGTGACAGCTTTGTGTGTGTGGGAGAGGGAGAGAAACAGAGAGAGACAGAGAAGGGTGGGGGGGGGATAGTATGAGACAGTCTTTCTCTTCCTCTATTAGGGGATGGCATTTATTTCAGCCTATACCCACAGCAGGAATGCTTTCTTTCTTTAAATGCTAAGTGAATTTGTAGCATCTTTTGGTTAACACCTTTATCACTGTGCACTCATTACTGTGTCGTTTCCTAACCTACTCTTCAAAACACGTGACATGAAAGGCATTGCTCCCCGCACAAAAAGGTTTCAAAGCGGCAAGTGAAAATCAACTGCCTCTAAGTTGTTTTATTGTTGAGTGTTACTGTATATTCTGGAGAAAGAAGAAAAGCCGACATTTATTTTTTTATGAAAATGTCACATGTTGTTGCTTTAAAGTCAGCAACCCAAAGTTATTCCCTTCAGAAATATTAATACCTCTTCTATCTCATTAGTATCAGAAGGATAAGGTCAGCAGCTGGTCCTTGAAAAGAGTACCCATTTTAATTTGCCGCTCGAGTAAGATGCAGAGTGCCTGTTTGCGTGTGTGTGTGTGTGTGTGAGTGTGTGAAGAATGGAGTGGAGTGACATGGAGAGGAAGGTGGGTATTTGATAAAGCCAGAGTTGCTGAGGAAGTGGCACTTGGCTGTGATCAAGAAGATGAAAGCCAAAGGCATGTTAATTATGTATCCGTCTTCATGGGATAACACTCAGAGGAGAAATGTCCTCATTCATTTGGCAGATTATTCTTCACTTGTGCTCTGGGATTTCAAGGAGATGATTTATTGATCTTGTGTTGTTCTTGCTGATTGTGAGGTGCCTCTGGTTGTGGACTGCCAAGGCTTCAAAAGTGATTGCAGCTGGGGAGATGTGTGCACTATAGCACACTAGTAATATCTGGAGGCTTTCTCATTGTATTTCCTCCTTGAACATTTTCATCATGTAATCTGCTGATAACAAGGTTAGATGGAGGCGTTTTTGGGACGTCTGTCCGTTTCATTCTCGTGAACGCAATATCTCAGGAACACGTAGACTTAGGAATGAACTGAGGAGAATTTAGTGGTAAACAGTCACGGTCACTGTCACACGTTTTTTAAACTTGTCTGTCTTTGCTTGTTTCTGTGCTACATCAATGGCAATAATGTGATTAAACAAAACACTCAAAACTCTATTATTTAAAGCACATCAAACATCCCACTGACAGTTTTATAAATCCAAAAGCCATTAATCACAGCCCACTGGTATCTTTTTGTGTTTGCTGTAAATAACCTTCTTGTTCTTTTCAAGTTCAGAAGCAATGTGTAGAAATAATCGGTATGTTTAACTGATAGATGTGAGTATGTATTTGACACATATTGTGGATCAGCCCAAATAGCATGTGAACTAACACTGATCTAAGCAGAAAGCAAAGAGGGGGAGTGTGAAAATGATCTATGGTGAGGCAAAGGAAAGGGCCCTTAAAGTGATACGTTCTGATATTTTACTTTAGTACTTGTATTTGCCTTCATTTTCAGTTAGACTCAGTAGTTGTGACATATTATTTTTTCATGTTCATTATTAAAGCTTTAGTGCGTAACTTTTTGATATTAATAAATGTCTGTTACATTTAAGCCATTGCAAAAGACTATCAGCTACACACAACTCTCTCTGTATTTCTCAGCATGGCTACGTTCAGAAGACTGTGTCATCTGGTGACTTTCCTGCGCAGAAACTTGAGTGAAGATGATGACCTCTTCTGAAGAGTTCATCATGTTTTTTAAATCTTCCGTGTCCTCCTTAGCTACTGGCAACTGTGTAGAGGAGGGGTGGGGGTGGTGCGTGATCACGGAAGGCTTGTATCATGTGGACGCGCCCACAGTTTTGTTGTCATTATTTAGAATTCCTCATGGGAGAGACAGAAACTACGCACTATAGCTTTAATGTAACCCACAAGTTAATTCTGTCGATTCCACAGCTTGTCGCCAGAGGGAACTAGAACAAAGTGTAGTGCTAGAGCTTCAGACGGCATGTTAGAGAGAAAGGGCTTACACACCCCTGTGCAACTTTATGTCTCCAATCATTTCAATAAGGGGAAGAAGGAAAAACGTTTTTTAACAAGACCATGGCTGGAGTACTCTGTTTCATGTTTCTGTTTCCCCTGTCGGGGTTAATAATTTGAGAACTGCATTGGAAAAAAAAAGAGGGGTTTAGAGAGGTGAAGCTCTGCTGCTGGCGGGAGGATGATCTGCTGCTATCCGGCGCGGAGCTCCGACTGCATGTCGAAGGTGACAGTGAAATAGATCTGGGTCTGCCCTCAGCGGGCTGCGCTGCCATCTAGTATCGTGGCATCAGTATTAAATTGAGACAGTTTTACAACCGATTAAAAACATCTTGTACTCGTTGTAAATAGCAGTCCACCTCCGGGAGGTCGGTTGGTTTACACCTGACATGACCAGTATGGGTGTCCACATTAACTGAACTGAGACAAACCTTTCAAGTGGACTTAGGGACGGATCATGTTCACACTGGTCACTGTATAAGTGTACTCGGATCAGGGCATGTAACACTAGTCGTTGGTGCCCAACCATCATCTCTTACTCCCCCCCATTAAAATCACTCTAGAACCGGGGCTGACAGCGCAAATTTGCTTGAAAAAATGTCCAAAATGCAGTGACTCGGATTAGCGTTAGCTGTAGAGTCGGAGAGCAGAGCTACAGAGCTAGCCTGGTCTCACTATAGGCACCTGTCAATTAACGTGACCACGCCCTTAATTATGCAGAATTTTAAACCTGTATATAACTTATTAAGGTTAATATTTTATGCTGTAAAGTTGGCCATTTTAACATGTAAATTATGTATGTAAATATATAACATATGTAAATTGTCTTCTAGAGCCGACCTCAAGCGACCACTCGATGAACTGCAGTTTTTGGCACTTCCACATGTGTTTCATTGCTCAGCACTGAGGGTTGCAGGCAGCCTCTCTGCTGGGGGTGTTGAGCCATAACAGCAAGAACACATCATCTCAAACTGTTAACAGCAGTTTCTTTGCTTTTTTGCTTGCGAGTTCATTCTTTCAAGAACACAAGTTCGTTCTTTGAACTCCTGAGACTAAGAAACAGCCATGGAAAAGTACCAAGAGCCACCCACAGAGTGGGAGGGGTCATCGCACAGGGGGAAAAAGGTGTAATTAAATGACAGTTACCTATGAAAATGTTGAAGATTACATTGGGGCTTACATCTGAACATTTTCTGTAAAAAGCTAGGCTATATGTTGAATAATATTTGTGTTGTTCTGCATGTTTTTCATGTGCAGAATGTCTTCTTTTTCTATTTCCAGCCTCAGTCGTAGAGTGTGATGCTATTCTGATGCTTTGAATTGGTTCTCCTGTTTGAATTTGCAGCGCTGCCCGTCTGGCAATTAAAATCGTCTCTCAAGCTGTGTGAGTTGCCACTATGACTATAGTTTAACATGCGTTCCAGTGCTTGAAATATAAAAACATTTCACTCAAAAATGCTGCTTCCCCGTGTTTAGCTTTCAAGCGGTTTCCGCTGTGTCTTGTTATTCTGAGTTCCTGTTGTTTCCCCTGGATTTTGACCATTGGCTGTGTATTTGGATTTCCTTTTGCCTGCCGATTGATAAGGCTTGGATGATGATGATGATAAGGCTTGGACCCAAATGCAGGTTTAAAGAATTTATTGAACAAAAACGTACAACAAAAAGTGTCCAGCAATTGTCAGGCTACAATCATCCAAAGAGGCATGAAGGCCAGGAAGCAAAACACAGAAGACTAGCCACGACGATAGAAAACAACTTGACATGTAGCCACAATGATCCGACACCAGACATAGACAACACAAGGACTAAATACACCAGGTAACTGACACGGGACGGGTGACACTAGGGATGAGGAACAGGTGAAACATACAGGGCTGGTCAGACAATCACAAAAGGCGAGAAAACACAAGACAGGAAGTAAAACTAGACAAAACTGAGACTATATATATAAAACAGGAAACAGAACATACAGACACTAACAATCACAACAGTTTATTTATTTTTCGTATCTGAGTTGTGTATTGTGGGTCCATCCTACATGATAGTATTGTAGATGTATTTTAGTAGGATATTTTGCTTGCTGCCTATCCAGTAGACTTTTGTGTTTTATTTTTTTCAATCTGTGACCTCAGAATGTTCTCATTTTAAAAAGACGTGCTGAAGTCTGACTTTGTTTTATTATTATAATCTCAATGCATGTGATGAAGGATTTTAAAAGGAGTATTACAGTAGACAATGTTGAGTACTGCTGTAACGTTTAAACATTTGAAAATGGTTAATAGTTCAATTTTCATATGACATTAAGTAATCAAAAATGTTACTTTGATAATGTAATTGAAATAGTTACACTACTATTACATTTTGAATAGGTTGACTTGTCATCGGTAACCTATTACATGTCTAAAGTAACCTTCTGATTTAAAATTGGATTCTCTGCCAGATATGATTTCATTTTAATCTCCTGCGTCAATATGTATCATACACATTGTGTTTGTACAACCTTTTCATTCACAGTGTTATACAGAGAGCTCTGGGTTGTCTGAATATGACCATAGTTGTGAAAAACCAGTAGTATGTGTAAAATATACAATACCTAATTAGCATAATCATTTCATTGGCTCTCACCGACGGCACAAATCAGAACAGGCTGACTGTAATCTCTTCTTGTCACGGCAATCACCGCCACAGTAAGTTTCTGATCAATTCATATTAACGCGCTGCAGATTTTTCTCGACTGTTTGCAGTCACAGTTGTGATTTACGACCAACCTCTGCTGTGTTTTCACTTTCTGCCTGAGCTGTTATTAGGTGTGAAAGCCATGATGGAATATCTCAGAAGACGCTCAGTGCCCATAAAGCAACTGGCTTAGAAAAGTTGGGAAGAGCTGTTAGACGGCAAGATGACTCTACTGCATGTCTGGCCATCATTTCATGCTGTCTTGAAGAGCAATTTCTAGGCTGCCAACCCACATTAATTAGCATGGTAGAAATAGATTAATGTGATAAAGGTGTATATTCTGAAAAAATCCAATGAAATGCAACATTTGCACTCCTAATTAAAAAGTGGAAAATTAGAGCATTACATCACATAAAGAGAGATGGACCGAACAAGGGCAACTAAAACACTATCTTTCTGCCAGTATTGATACCAATTAGGATGAAAATATGTACTGCTAAACATTTAATGAACCACAGCCTTTTCAGTGTAACTCCTGTTGTCTAAAATACAGAGAAGAGGCATGATTGAGAAGAATGAACCAGAAACAGAGTGGTGCTGTGAGGAAAACCTGTGGAGATCTTACTGAGTGAACGTTACCTGCTGCTTCATCATCACGTTGTTAGGTATGCACCGACTTACCATCAACATTCTACAGAGAGGATTAGGGCCACATGTGAAAAATGTATTTGAGTTCTGAGTTTAAAATCACAGTCTACTTTTCTAAAGTCAGAATTCTGACTTTAAACTCAGAAAGAAACTAAAGTAAATTTTCACATGTTGCCCTAATCCTCTTCTGTACATTTCACATTACCAGTAACACACTCCACGCGGAAGCGGCGCGAATAACTGCAAAGCGCCGTTTGGCGCCCATGTTATCCGATCTGTTCAGCCATACCAGCGGCAAGCTTGTGGACGTAGTGGTGGTTTGTTTTTACAACACCAAAGTTAGGGGGGGGGAGTTGGGAGGCCAAGGCTCTACAGTGTGTGTGGGGGGGGGTAGTTGCAAATAACAGCGTAATAGTAGCAAAATATCAAACATACAGCACACACACAGAATATACATGAAATAATAGGATACAATATACATGAACTAATAAATAGGATAGAATACAATAATGAATATTTAATACATAACATATACAAGTTGATAAAAATGTACAACTACTAGTTGTTGTTCCCATCAGTAACTTTGACACAAGAGTTGCCGGTTTTCAACCCTTCATCCACCCGAGATTTACCGGCAGGGAAGCGCAAACCTCCGGGTACTGGCGCCGTTCATCTCCATGTTTTCATACATGGGCGTAAGTTTTGCTTTAACTTTGGGCAACACACATTATAACCGGACCCACAATATGTGGTGTATTCACTTTAATCAAAATTTATATTGATATTGAATCTCATGTAATTATTCTCCTGTATGCTCGTGAGCGCGATAAAACATGCTCAGAAGCTAATAATTTTACACGCACAGATATTACTCTTTGCACACCAATTCAACAATAGAGAGTGAACAGGTGGCTGCAAACGTTAAACAAAACACAGGAAGAAGGAAAGTATGACACTTGTGTGTATTAAACTAAGTAGCATGCGCACAGAGCAGCCACCACGCGCCCGCATCACACATATCCCCTGCTACGTCCTGCCATGCCCTGCTACGCCCTGCTACTGTCACGGGGCTGGCGAGGCTTGGACCCAAACGCTGTGGAGACGGAGCAGTGTGAAGTTCAAAAGATTTAATCACAAAAGAGTCCTAGAAAAACAGGCAAGATAACAGGCAAAATACAGAAGATACAAAAACGAGGAACACAGAACAAACTGGAATACCGATAACATACCAACCCAGGCAAGAGAAGCATGACACGACAAAACAGAATCCAAGACAGAACAAAAACAACACAGAACAGAAACAACACATAACAGGATAATGATCCAACACAAAGGAAACACAGAGAATGAATACAAGAGTTAAGGAGGAAACAAGAGACAGGTGGCACAAGGACTAGGAACAGGTGTAACACATCAGGGCAGGGCAGACAATTACAAACACAAGACAGGAAGTAAAACAAGACATAACTAGGGAGATACTACTAAAACAGGAAACACTACAACAAACACTGACAAACATGGCAGCTACACCCTGTAATGCCCTGCAGTGCCCTGCTACGCCATGAACAACTACAACTAGTCATAGTTCCATTATCTTTTATTGTGACTATTATTGCCACTGTTCATCACAACCCCAACCGGCAGCGTCAGACACCGCCTACCAAGAGCCTTGGGCTGTCCCAGGTTTCTTCCTAAAAGGGAGTTTTTCCTCGCCACTAAATGCTTGCTCTTGCGGGAATTACTGTAATTGTTGGATTTTATAATAAGAGTGTGGTCTAGATCTACTCCATCTGTAAAGTGTCTTGAGATAACTCTTGTTATGATTTGATACTATAAATAAAATTCAATTGAATCCTAACATCAGAACGGATAAAAGACACATTAATAAGACAGAAAAACAATTCTTCAGCTGGGACATCAACTCCGAGTTCCCTGTATGACAGTTGTCAATTTAAGTAAACTAAGGAGGTCCATGGATAAGATCGCAGTGAAAGTGACCAATCATAGGAGGGCCAGTGCCTCCTTGGTTTCTGCCCCCACATGTCAAAAGTCTGTTTCTTCAAGCGAGCAGAAATCAGCTTGGAGAGCAGAGTTCACCAGCGAGGGCGTGAATGCCCTCATCCGCTCACAAGGCAGTCACTGACGGGCTTGTGGCGGCTGCCCTGTGGTGAAGTTGTACGTGAACAGTAATATTTGAGCATGTGAAATGATATTATTTGCTTGTGAGCATATTTGCTCACGAGATATGACATTATCCTGACGCCATATTCCTGTATGTAAAACTTTCTGCATATTCAAAACATGTTAAGAGTTTTGGGATTTTGTTTTTATGAATAATGTACATCTTGTTAACCTTGGGAAAGCCATAAACTCTGTTTGAATGTACGTAAAAAACACAATGGTCAAAATTACCTAAAAAGAACTCACATCTGTATTTTCCCCCGGAACTAGAAAACCTCTGAGGAATTCATTGCGTTTCTACTGTTGGAACAAGGGGCGAAATTAAGTACTGGGGGCTTTATTTCTCCCCCCAAAAATCCCCTTATCTGGGGGTAGTACTGTGAAAGTAAAGCAACTTCCTGGGCGGGGTCTGCAGGGATGATCCTTTGCTGATTGGTCTAACACACACATCACAGCTGCTTATACTCTCCGACCGCTTCATTCATAAAGCAAGGAGCTTCTCTCACAGACTTATGACCATTTTAGGATGAGGGGAAAACATTTCTCTTGGTTTTATAACATAAAAAGTAACTTTATTTATATAAATATATATAGAGAATCACAAGCCAGCGCCACACCAAACTGCATTGGCTGCAAGCTCGGAATAGCGAAAAAAGTTAAGTTCTGCCATCAGTCTCCCAACTCATTTAAAAAAAAAAACGAGAGAGAAACGAGAGAGAGATGGGGTGAGCCAGCGGCCACACTGAACTGACTGAAGATGTGTGGTTATCCCTGCGACCAGCAGCAGCCCTTATGTTGCTTTATATGAAAGCAGACTAATTACCCTAATCTTAATGGGTCTTCAAACAATGGTTAAAACACAACATGACAAATGGGCTAAAGGAATCTTCTAGTTTCATCAAAATAGTTCTGGGGAATTAAAAAGAATTAAAAAGACACCAGAACTTGTGAAACTTGGCTTCAAGTCACTAATATGTCTTTTCCACCAAGGCAGTTCTGGTGCTGGTTCGGAGTCAGTGCCAAATATTGAACCGGTTCTTTGCTTTTCCACACAAATAAACCTGGCTCTGGGCCAAGAAAACAGGTTCCAACTCAGCACCAACTCAGCGCTGGTCTAGAGATAAGAACCGGTTCCGTCAGGTGCTGGGAGGGGGTCCCGATAGGCTTTTTGTCGGGAAAATTGGGGCCGCCCCGGTCAAACCGGGACGTCTGTTCACCCTAACGGTGTTTTGCTTGACGCTACTGATGTTGCCTTCGCAAGCTAGCAAAAGATAATAATAAACGTTAAATCATGCGAGATAATTCCCTTTCTTCTTGGACGTGTCCTCGGTCCATAGCGGTCACAAATAGCTGTCAAGGCCTGTCTTTGAATTCCAGTGGGAATTTGTAAAGCCAAGAGCAAAGGTATCGGGATGTAGTCTTCCATTATTGTTGATTGTCATGACGCGTTGCTATGACAACGGAGGTACTTGCAGTGACGTTGTGACGTAGCCCTGCTCTGGCTCTCAGGCTGTGGAAAATCGAGCTGGTTCTTAGATAATTGGCGAGTAGAACCAGCACCGAATTGGCTATAGCACCAGCCTAGAACCAGCACCTGGTTAGCCTTGGTGGAAAAGACATATGAGACCCAAATGAGCATGTGAATTGGTTGAAATGCGTGTGCCCTGATTGTCGTCAAGATTTTTGCATTGAATTAATTCGGACAAAATTCAGTGGTACTGTGTCTGTGTGTGAGCTAACTTAGCTAATGTTAGCTACGTTAGCTAACTAGCAACATTAGCTAGCATTATGTTAGCCATATATCTAAACAGGCTTAAAGTTAATTATTATAACTAAAAAATAACAATAACATGAATAATAATTGACCTCAATGTTTTTGAGGTTAGAAAGGAATTCTTTTAAATGCCAGTATGTTCTGTTTTTTGGCCCAAGCATACCAGGCACTTCATCCATACAGTAGAAATCATTTCTCGCAAAATGGTTTATCTCCATCACCACCATCGCCCGCGCTGAAATGCTTCTTAATTCAACCCCACATTCTAACAGAGAGACTTTTAGAACAATTTGATGGAAGTAATAATCTTGTTGGCTCCATTCTGGACTAACAGAACACAAAGAGTGAGAGTGAACACTGTCTGTCGATGTATGCTCTTTCACTGGCTCCCAATAAGGATGTGCGCTGTCCCCTCTCTCATTCATCCTCTACACAAATATGTGTCGCAGTAATCGAGAGTATAGAACTATTTTAGTGTATTCCATTCAATTAAATTTTATTTGTAGTATCAATTCATAACAAGAGTTATCTCGAGACACTTTACAGATAGAGTAGGTCTAGACAACACTCCAGAATTTACAAGGACCCAACAGTTCTAGTAGTTCCCTCCAGAGCAAGCAACAGTGCAACAGTGGCAAGGAAAAACTTCCTTTTAGGCAGAAACCTCGGACAGACCCAGGCTCTTGGTAGGCGGTGTATGACGACTGGTTGGGGTTAGAATGCAGATGATTCTGTAATTGTTAGTCTGCTGAGAGACCATGAAACTGGCCATGGCCCAGTCATCCAGGACTTTGAGGAATGGTGTGAAAAAACTTTCCACCAGAGGAATATTTCAAAAACAAAAGACATACCTATTGATTTTCAAAAACTTCCCCAGGCACAGGAAGTCTCCAGTATAAAGGGTCAAATAGTGGAGTGTGTTCAAACCTGAAAATAATAAGTAAATAATAAAATAAACAGTATAAATGAATAACTTGGAACCATCATTGACAGCAAATTGAGCCAAACTGCGACACTGTGTATAAAAAGGGGCCCGGCTAGAAAACTGTCCTTCCTTCACATTTTTTTCATGCTTGCAGTGTGTTCCTGGAGAACGTTTTAAACAGTGTGTCAGGGGAATAAAGTCAAAGGCAGGGGGACCGCTTCTTGTCTCAGCTTGGGTCTGAAAAACAGACAGTTCATCAAATGCAGTGCCCATAACCCTATTTTTCAAGCTACTGTAGCTGTCATATTTCAGTTTTCATTGTTTGGTGTATGTCACTCTGCCTGAGGAGAAACTGCTGTACCCGCTCTGTTGTTTATTTGGTTGCCATGACTTCGCGAGTGATGACGTCCCGTCATTGTTCCAGTTGCTCACCGTCAAAGAGGAGAGAGAGCGGATGACCGTTCGCCTGAGTTCAGTGGAGCAGACGGCTGTGCAGAGTTGTGTAATTATGACTTCATGACAACCATTTAATAGCAGCGGACCGAGTGTATTGGAACACCGCTTAATGTGCAAAATAATCATTTCTCTCAGACATTGATGTTGGATGTTTAAGTGTTTGCCTAACAAGGACCCCTATAATGGAAGACCTTTGTATGTATGGAACATATGCATTAATCCTGTTAAGCATATTTGATGATATGGGTAGCAAAGCCATGTTGACGTGCTTGCGTGGTGACGTGTTGTAACGTGTGTCTGCGTGCTCAGGATGGTGCTATTGAGAGCATGTGCGCTAAATAAACGGTCAGTTTTCCCGGACCAAAGAGACGATGGTGGTCTGTCATTTTTCCTCCCGTGCACATAGGTGCTATGAGTGCTAGCTAACCACTTTGGTGGCTGCTTTATCGTGAGACTGCTGCAAGAATGTCTAACGCTACAAATCCCAGTACAACCCTTTTGAACCATGCACAGACCCTTTTTCTGCTGTAAAACTAGCAAAAGGGGATTTGTACACACGCTAAACACACCTGTGTCAGGCACATCACGTCTTGTGCTTAGTTAGAATAGGGCCCTGAGAGTGTTTTTAGAGCAGTATAAACAGTGAACCATTCTCACAGTGGTCAATCTGCAAAAGTCCCATACACCAACTGAGCCTGTGAGTCTGTTATAATTGGCCAATGTCACTGGCAGTAGGAAGTCTGTGTTGAATAACAGAAACCACAAGCCTCCGCAGCACACTTAGGCTTTCAGTGGTTCCAAACAGGCACGGCAGGCTTCCCACCAGGAGCCGTAAGCCTCTGAGCATATTTTGTGAATAAGGCTGAAGCTGGCATCCACTGGAAACTTGCAGCTCTGCTGGAGTAGCAGTCTGCTGCTCTGCTACAAGCTCCTACTCCACATACTTGCTATCAGGATTATGCACCTTCTCGCACTTGCATTTTTCTCACTTGACTTTTTCATCTCATACCAACTCTGATACATGTATCTAGTGGTAGCCAGTATTGGTTACTTTGGAAAGTGAGCATATTTAAAATGTAATTACTTTATCAAAGTAATGATTTGTGATGTATGATTCACAGACAGATATTTTTTCATAACATACACATATATAAATATATATACTGTATATATATATATATATATATAATCTCAATAATCAACACAATTGGCCTGTACAAGTGGTAATATGCCCAACATGGGCCCAGAGAGTCCATGAGGCTGTAGAGAAAAGGGGATAAATTGTGTGATTGCAAATGAATGAATGAAAAAGAGCAAAGGTGGTAACAATGTTATTCTAACAGTGTTATTCTCCATTATCTCCTTCCCCCTGCACCTTTGGGTCAGTATAAAAAAGCACCCCAGGGTGTCAAAGGTGAAACCGGTCCTCCATTAGAGGGGACAACTTGATGCTGTTGCTACCACAGTGATGATGAGGACACCTGGAGCTGCTCTTCTGCACGTAATGGAAAGAAAGATAATAATATAATTATAATAATAATCCACACTGACTATAGGAGGAAAATAAATGAGTAATTAATGCTTCAGCGAAAAAATATCATGTAGACAATACTATTATGTCACATCTGTAGGATAAAAGGGAGCCTAAAATTTCAAAATAAAGATGACATTAAATACTTTTTTGTTGTCCTTTTAAAGCCCATGTTGCAAGTTAACCACCACTGTTGATTATTTGGTACAAAAAACACTCAAGATATGTATATCATTTTTAAAAATGTCTCCAAATAGTGTTAAAAGTTAGTTTTTGGTCATTTTTGCTGTTCGCGGGTTTATGAAGTCAATTCGGCGATGACGTCACGTAGGGGAGTTAAGTCTGAGCCTAGCACTAGAACTACGGTGACTGACTGGGATGAGGAAGAGGAGGAAAGGCCAGCAGCCGAATAATTACGAACCTACCAGACGTGAGAGGGCAAATGAGGAATTGTCAAGATTGTGGGGAAGTCTCCTTCATTTATCTCCTTTATTTTAGCAACGCAGCAGTGCATACAATGACTTTACTTTTTACTGTCAGTGAATAGCACCGAGTGAACGTCAACGTTTTCTTTCGATCTAGTGACAGTGATCATGTCGTTAGTTCAGATAAGTACTGGTACACTTATCCAGATATAGGAATAGAAGGCATCCCCGAGTGTTATTTCTAAGTGTTTACCTCTTCCTCCGGTGAAAACGTGTCGCTGTTTGGCCGGTGCTTGTGTGTGTGGCGGCGAAGTTGCGGTGGAGTGCGGGTGCTGTAGGCGAGTGAGCCTCCGGTCGGGAAGCGAGCCCCTCCGGTCGGGAAGCGAGCCCCTCCGGTCAGGGAGCTAGCCCCTCCGGTCGGGGAGCGAGCTCCTCCGGTCGGGAAGCGAGCCCCGCGATCAGCTGATCTGAAGATGCCTAAATCCGTTTGTGACATTTCAGACGGGATCATGGTCCTCCCCAACCAGCACGCACCAGTATTGTAATTGTTTATATTTCAAACATCACTGCAGGTTGATTGTGGGCGACATCGCGGTCGTGTTAGCTTACCAAAACTCTACTGCCGAAGTTGCTGGCTGGCTACGCGACGTTAGCTATATCCGCTAGCATCCGTACAGGCTAACTATAGCCAGTTAGCTTTGTGTGTAACGTAACAAACCCCCCCCATCTCGTAGGAGCGAAGCTTACTATTTCATTCAATACAATTATGGTACAAAAGGTGCACTAATGCCACATGTATGATGTTGACAACATGGAAGCATATATAGGCAACACCACAGGCAATCGTAGTATTTACCTAGCAGGCTAGGCTAACGCTGTTGTGCTAACGTCCGGCGGCGCAGCGTTAGCTAGCGGTCTAAACTTGTGAAAAGCCGAACAACACCCCTGTCTAAGCTGTGTTTCACTTTCCCTCCAATATTATTATAAATATAATAAAGTCACATGGACTTGATCGAGACCATAGACTTATTAAAAGACTAGAAGCCACATTAGGCCAGACCAGTGGTAAATACAACGCAGGCTGCTCTGTTATCTCCCCAGCGTGACGTCATGCAATGCATTGTGGGGGGAAAATGAAACACTGTAAAATTGTGCCCAATTTTGGTATTATATTCAATTTTGCGATATCCAACACCATCAAATACAATGGATAACAGTTCAAATATTTACTACCAACAAGCAAATTGCACAAATTCGTTGCAAAATTAAACCTGCAACATGGACTTTAAGGACAGCTGTCTAAAGTAAAAATGCCAAGACTGGTACTTAGTTTATGCTGCGGACAGGCTGTCGATTCAAATTCATTCAAATTCAAATTCAAAACAGTGGAATGCTATCCCTACTAATATTACTGTATTAGTTTTAGCCAGTTTCAAGGAATGGATATGCCATGGTGTGTCCTAGGTGTCCCTATTAAATTATTCTACAAAACACTGACATATTGATGAAACTAATTGTAAGATCGTCACTCAGGCTTAATGCAATTATTATTAAGATTTCGTCAAGATTATATTCTCTCATCACTCACTGCACCAAATGTTGGGCATGTCATTAAGAATCATTACCACTATTCTGGTTTGAAAATATGATGACTTCAACCATGACAGATAATGTTTAACATAACCATCACAGCAAAAGCCCATTTCCCCATAACAAATAGAGATGTATTTGTGTAAAAACCAGATCTATTTTTGGTTGCAAAATTGATGAAATCACTCAAAATTAAATTGGGAACTACATTTGTTTCCCCAAACAAATGACTCAGTCCCTTGGTGAAGGCCAAATGTAATCACATTTCGCCATCAGAACTGGCCTTCACCAAGTTTAAATAACGAGGAAGGGCTTTTAAAAGTGTAATGACCCACAGATCACAGGGAAAGTGGCATTCCATTTAATGAGTTGGTGGCTCAGCCAGTTGGGAAATCTTTTAGCCAGTCAAAGCTTGCCGGATGTTTTAAGAATGCAAACTTGCCTTTTATAATAAGTACTGGGTTGCCATGGCATCCTCTGCCTGTTATATTGAGATCATGGGTAATCTAAAACATTCTCTGCATAAACTTTAAATCTTCCGTGACATAATGTATATTTCATGCTTGCATTATTTTACAGCTGTTTTGTTAAGATTACTATCTGGGGCTTTTCCCATTATTAGGTAGTGCCAGTGGGTAGAGAGAGAAAAGTGGGGAGAGGGAGAGAGGGGATGACATGCAGCAAAGAGCACATGCTCTAACTGGGTGAGCTAGAGGCCGTCCCTGTTTCTTTGCATAGGTTTCTGGCAGGATTGATTCTCTGCCACCCACATCAGAAGGGAAGCATGTAAACTTCAGTGGAATTGTTTTCCGGCATTCCCATTCCTTATTGATAATACCTTTTACAAATGCACATCCAATATAGTGATATGATGTAGTGTGTCACAGCCCGGGCTGGAGTGGGACTCATTTTCAACCCTGGAGTTTCAAGTCAAGTCAAGTAGATTTTATTGTCATTTCAACTATATACACTGTATACAGTGAAATGAAACAACCTTTCACTATGGATCAAGTCATTTTAAAATATATAAAAATGAAATTATATAAATAAGAGAATATATAAAAACGACATTTGAGACAGGCTATTTTTTTGAACACACATTATAGACTAAACATGAAGTGCAATTACAACTTAAAGTAGAGTATTTAGGACTGACAAGGGACAACAAAAGGCTGGGTATATATTTAATAGACTTTTAACAGTATATTAAATATATTATGATTTTCGTTATGTATATTAAAATACTGTAGTTAAAACCTTATATATAAGTCTGCAATATCACACAGTTCTCTACAGCCTTGTGATTCAGTGTATTTGTGTCAAATATCACTCACACAGTAGGAGCTCCTTCAGAATGTAAACAGTTAACTTTACTTTTTAACGTTATCTTTACAACAACTCAATAATGTTCAACAAATAAGTGCAAATAAGTGTTCACAGACATTCAAACCCTAAAATGAAATAAAACAATAAAGGAAAATAGAATATAAAGACAAAAAGAATTAAATAATATGTAATGCACTTTTGAATGACACCATCGTCTATTTTTTCCGTTCTATAATATTAAATATTACTTTCATCCTTTTCCCCTTTCAGTCGTGGCCTTTGTATATTTCCTATGCTATTAACTATAACTAAATCAGATCATGTTTTCTTCTCCACACACTGTGATACAACAGCTTGCAGTAGATGTGCCTTCCACACTGACAGCAGCGATACACACCACTGACCCTGCTTCTGACACTAAATCACATTTTATAAATTTTATAATACTCAGCACAAATCTCCCTTTTTTACAAAGCTTTCTGATCAAGTCAGTTTTTATTAATGTGGTGCCGAAATATTGGGCATCGTTAGTTATCTCAGGGCATTATATAGAGCAGTTCTACACCATACTCTCTGGCTCTTCACAGTTACTGTTAGCAGCAAACTAGGCTAGTAGCTGTTGCTGAGGATCTATAAGAAACAGTTTGATTCCTTAACATGAACGCTGGTTTGCAGCCAGGCAACGTTGTATCATGTTCTGCGCGAGCTCGAGCATCTTACACTGCTCGTATAGCTCGTATACCCGTCCCATTGTCTTCATTTGGCGTTTCACTATCACACTGCAAGCTGGTTTTGATGAAGAAGTTGCTGAGTTTAGCTCATCTGGTCTTTTTTAATGTTGACATTTCAACGCCGTTTCAGAGCTTATTATTTATTTAATAGCTTATTTTTGCTCGTGGATTGCATCCTCTAACAAATATCACTGGCTGAAGTGTAACATTAAAATTGACCAGGCTTTTTTCTTTTTTTTTTAGCAAGCTGTCAAAACACAATTATGTCATAATAACCAGATTTTGTAAGTGGGCTGCATGAAAAAATAAATACTGTAAATAAAAAGAGTGGGCAGCCTAGGGACAGAATTAATGATATATTTCAACTAGGATTCCAACCCAGTACCATGACTGAACACCACTGGCCCCTTGCAACCAAAAAACAGTCCTAGCCTGGTCACACTTGTGGCATGCAGCTGTCAGAATTCTGGTTTGAAAGCTGGCTACATACACACAGCAGAAACATCAAACACAATGGAAGCTTGAGTTTACATTTCCCTGCTGATGATATCCATGGGATGAAGATTAGCTGTCATCTTTGCAGGAATTTCTTCATGTCTTCAGAAATTGCTGCTCACAACACATGATGCAGGATCTAGGACAAATCCTGGCTTTTTCACTGGAGACCTAATCTGAAAATGCAAAGCCAATGATGAAGTGCTTCCCTATGAGTGTGGAACAAAGTAAGGCAATCAAAAGATTTATTGGAAAAGGATACTCACACATGCACACAAGACACACATGAAAGAGTCTCTAGTGTCGGTGAGAACTCTTCTGCAGCGTCTAGAGAACTAGAGCTGGGAGAGAAGCCCAAGAGATTTGCACTCTCCAGAGAGGACAGGAAACTGGATGGTTATGATGGGCGGTAATGAGGTCAGCGTGAAAAATATTTGCTTCAACCTCATTTTTGACCCCAGGGTGGCTGGACTAGGCTCGCTCCCTGATAGTGTTGGTGTACTCTAATTAGGATTTGAAGCAAAAGAGAGGACTGCAGGACACCAGGGGTCGGACAAGGAAATGACGAAGATGATATATTTATTTTACTTTTCAAACCAGGGTCTCACATTCAATTGCCTTGACAGTTTTTGCCAGAGTTTTCCATGATATTGTCCTGAGAAATTATATGTTGATTAAAAACCTGTATTGTTTCCGTGGTAACAATACAGGTTCATAGGTCCTTCCTCTTGTGCAGAACTTACTGTTAATTGTACAAGCAGGAAAGCCACAAGGCAAACTGTTATGAGGGCTCTGTTTTGTATTATGAAAAGTGCTTTGAACTTTGGATGTCAAACATAAAAACTTAAAGGTCATGACATGGTGCTCTTTGGATGCTTTTATATAGACCTTAGTGGTCCCTAATACCATATCTGAAGAGAGGAGAGGGGGGCCAACTGCCACTTTGCTTGTTTGAAAGCCATGATGTCTCTCTCTCATGGATGGGCGAAATTCTCTGGGCGGGCAAAGGAGAGAAAGGGGAGGTAAACTTGTCCCTAATGACGTCATAAGAAGCAAGATTCCAGATCGGCCCATCTGAGCTTTCATTTTCTCAAAGGCAGAGCAGGATACCCAAGGCTCGGTTTACATCTATCACCATTTCTTGCCACTGGGGGAAAATAGGCAGGCTGGGGGAACGCATATTAATGTTAAAAACCTCATAACGTGAAGTTTTTATGCCATGGGACCTTTAAGGTAGTCAAGGCACATGGAGCACGGCTATACAAAGAAATCATCAATAGAAGAAGGGTTGCAAAGTTTATCATATAAAGAGGTTTGCACATGTAACTGGTTGGTGACCTAATAAAGGCTCGGCCGGTAGGAGTTGACGGTCTTTTTCCTTCTGCTGCTGCCTCGCGTGCTGGTTTCGGGACAAGCGTTCGGTGTGTTGTGTGCGGGTCTCTTGATGGTACAGCCAAGCCAAGCCGAGTCATAGTGCCGCTGCTGTTTTGCCTACGTCAGACTGTTTGCCTACCTTGGATTGTTTACTCGCGGGCTGGGGCTGGGTGTTTTCGTCCTAGCGACTTTTAATCAGGTCATAGCGTTGGTAGAATTAATGGTTGTGTCAGCTAGTGGTTAACAGATGGCGAAACATAACAAACTGATGTTCTTAGTAGATTGCATGATTTTAATGTTTTGATATTTGCATGTGGAGTTTTATTGATTGTGTTAATCCGGTTATATGATCCACCTGATAACACTGTGGCAACCAGTTGTTTTATATAGTTCTCTTCAAATTTATTGCAACCAGTTGTTTTAAATAGTTTTCTTAAAATTTATTAAATACTTTTATCTGGACGAATTTCACTCCTCCCGGGCCTTAAATATTTGTGTGTTTTGCTTTCTTTATTAAATTAGTTGTGTTAATTATTTGTTCTTTCATAGTCAATGTTTAAGTAAATGCTGGTTTTTGTTGAGTTTGTAATAAATCATTTTCTATAGCTTTACCTAACCACGTCTCTGATCTCCTCTGTGGCCTTGCCCGTGTAGTGGGAACCCATGGGATTGGTAACAACTGAATTCATATTTTGAAACTCTTTGGGTGAGAGTCCCAAGGTGGCGTTGTCGAGTGGTAAAATTGCTAAGTTTGGCTAAGCCCTTCATTGGGCCTGGTTACACACATAATAAGGGAACTTTGTTGGAATGGGACTTTAACCTTCTGGAACCGAGAGGCTTGTGCACGACCAAAAACATCACCTCTGATTCATATTTTAATCATTTAATAACCATAAAAGACAGAAACTTACCGATTGTTGCAGCTACCAGCTAACAAGCTAGCGGTCACGGAGGTCTCTCTGGGGTCTTTCTAGCCTCTACAGGAGATTTTCTATCCAGCCTGGAACGTCTGCCTTTTTTCGGGGTTGTTGAGCATTACAACCAAAAGATTTATCCACTTGATGTCCATAATTCATCACGTTTTTGCTCATTTCTGCTGCTAGCTCCGTGCTCCATGTATTCTCTATATCTAATGTGTGAAGCAGCACTATATGCCTTATATGGGCGAGAGCAAAGAGTAAAGAGTTAGAAAAGATAGTAATCCGCTAAGTCAAACTAGTCTAGTATGTGATCAAAGATATTATATAGCAGACAAGATAGATAACTACCGTTGTACTTAGGAGAATGGCATCACTGTTTATATTTGGGCCTTTTTTGAAGAAATGTAAGAAACGTTTGTGCTTTATATGAGTTATGTTTATTAATTTTTTTTGTTGTTTATGTATTTTTTACATAAAAGGAGAAATGTTGATTATTGGCATAAGTAACTGTCATGAGGGCAAAAGCGTCTGGACTTTTTTTGAAAAAATGTATGTATTTTGTCAACTGTATAAGCTATAATGTTTATTTCTTCACAGTGTGACTCCCAAGACATATAAGAAGGAGATTGGAGATTGGCTTAGCATGTACTGCTCTGTCTGTGATATCAATACATATCTATAAGATTTGTATTTGTATTTGTTCAGGATGTTGCGCTGTTTGTTCAATGTTAATGTGAGACAGGTGCGAGAAAAGGAAGGAAAATGAAAAAAGAATCACTGGTGTGATCGGCTGAAGGAGAGATGCAGAAAAGAAAGAGACCAGAGGTGGTGCGTGCGGTTAGACAGCAGTTGGGACGCTGGAGATGACGTGAAGTGGGAATGGTGGGGACGGCGGAGCTGGGCCCAGGACAGGACCTGAAGAAGTGCACACACCTTCTGGTGTTGTGTGAAACCTCACATAAAAACTATAAATAGAAGACTGTCCTAGTTTTACACTTGTTGAGCAGATCTCTGTGGAACATACGTGCCACTACGGCGCTGCTTTCTGCCCGGTGTTGCCAGTTTGGTTGCTTATAGTGAAAGCGTAGTTTTGGATGGTCCGCTCCGCGTACGTTACGCGTGCAATGTAGCCAGCCTGCAAAGTTAAAATGAATTGAACTTTTAAGGCGTGAAATGAGTTGTAAATTGCCTGTATGTGTGAAAACAGCTTCCGTTTTTTGTTTTTGTTGGAATATACAGCATAATTACATTGATATCATTACTGACAAAAACTCAGAGTGTAATAATTAAACCACAGCCATTCTTTGTGGAGAATGGTGGTCCAAAAAAACAATGGGTCATAATTTGGACCGTACAGACTAACCAGGGTGATGGCAATTATATTTATTTCCCTCATAACAATCTAACTTTATTCCTTAATTGTACAATGTAGTGACATTACTGCATGTTCTAAGTATTGAAAATTGAAACAGACAGGATAGCCTTCACTGTTTGAAAATATACAGCTGCAACAAATGTCAATGAAAATGTATCTCTATCTCTGAGAACCCTTCCACAGCTGTTTTCAATTAATCTCAATCAATTGGAGTACCCAAGTACTTGTACAAGTAGATGATTTCTACATCTGCTGCCCGTGTCCCTCCTGTTAAAATCCATAGTAAGGGATAAGAGTTTAGTTCAGGACACGATACATGAGACGCTCTCCTTCATGCTAACTTATAGAACTGAAGTTACAATCCGTTCTCACTCCGAACGCGTTGGGACAGTGGCTGTCAGCGTCTGATGCTACGAAAAAATCACCCATCGGTGTATGTAGACGGGGTTTAGTGAGTCGTATGTAAAGGGGAAATTCTGCGTTGGGAGGTTGGTCGGGGGAGTGAGAATGTGTTGGAAGTTAACGTTAACTACTGTTCTTCTGTTTTTTTCACAGTTGCGCCCGTCACAACAGAAAGTTACCAGCGGAAACACTGGCACACATACAGGTTTTCTCTCCTCTATAACACATAGAGCTGTACAGTTGGTAGATGTGGTGCTGTGTCTCCCTCCATGTTGCAGGAGAGCCTGTAAGCAAGTGGGGGCAAACGCAGGCAACAAAACACAAGCACTTGGATAGTTCTAGCAGCACAGCTCACACAGCTTGTAAGACACTTGATTAGATGCTTAGCAGCTAACAGCGGCGCAGAGAAAAAGTACAACTGCACCGAAAAAATTACACTGGTAGGAAAAAGACGAGACTTTAACTCTGACAATGTTCCTCATGACTGAGAAAGGCCCCAAATGTAGTAAAAAGTAAGGAAAATCTTCTATCAAGGTGACTTGGGGGTCTTTGATATGAAGGAAAAGCTCAAGAAAGGAATTGAAGAATGACAGTGCTCCCTGACCTACTAAGCACTCAGTTACATTTCAAGCAGTATTGTAGAAAAACTTCATATAGGACGTCTTTGTGCATACACACCGCTTTTTAGTGTTGTCACAGGTGAGAAAAGTGAAAAAGAACCAATTATTGTTGCTAGGTTCCAGCAATTGCAAAAAAAAAACATGAGCTGATCATTTTGTCTGTCACTAACTAGGAGTGAACACTGAGTGAGTCACAGAGTTGCGTCTTTTCAGGTTGGCTACATGTCATTATAAGATGTAAAGGGGCTTTATGGGAAGCAGTCTCTGCATGGATTCACAGCGAGGAATAAAACAGGCAGAGCACTACTCCCAAAAGAAAAGCTAAATCGTGTATGCTTCCATTTGGCTCTTGTCTTTACCGAGCGGGTTTTACCTCCATTGTCCAAAAACACGTAATCTGTGTATCAAATGTATTTATTTGATACACAGATGCACTTGGTCTCTATTTTAAAGGTAAGAGTCTGACATTTTCATAAGATCTGGAAGGACCATTCTCTGCAGGCTGGCAATTAACCTCCAGTAAGCATGTAACACATACTAAAAAAAAAAAAAAGAACTCTTCTAAAAGGCGGAAGATTTTTGTTCACGTACAGAGGTGTCAAAAATATTCAGGTAGAAGTATAGATACTAGGGTTTAAAATGACTTCTGTAGAAGTTAAAATATCAACTCAAGCTTTTTACTGAAGTAAAAAGAGTAAGGGAAAAGAAATTATTTCAATATGCTTTTTCAAATTTGACGGCGAGTTTTGGAAACAATTAGCTTGTGGTACTTGGGTGCATAGAGCGCATTCAAAAGGAGTTGTTTTTGCATCCAACCTATTCCAAGTATGGCCAGGGATGTAGAAGGGTTGGCTGGTCATCTTGGCTACCAAACTCCTTGCTGGTGCTTGGTGGACATTTCACTCAAGTTCTTCTTGTATTATCCTTTGTGTCAAGGGAACTTGTTTAGTTTATTTCACGCATTTGAGTGCAGGATGTATCTCAGGACTCCGGAGGACCAGGCCACGGTAGTAGAAAAACATGACTGAATACAGGACGGCTCTCTGGGACCCAGAGGATGAAATGAGGCTAGTGGGATATGAGTGCAAAGCTCGAGGCCATGGTAGCAGAAAAATACGATTGAACACAGGATGGGTCTCTGGGACCCCGGAGGACAACACAAGGGTTAAGTGTCTGCCACGGACGTCTTTGTACAACGCTGCATACATTTGCTATTTCCTTCCTGGAGTGTGACATGATTTGTGTCATGTGCAGGTGCGATTGATTGCGTACAAACCAATAGTGTGTTGGAATGGTATGTTTATACTTCCCATCCAACCACAATCAAATTCACTCTATCCGGATTATGCGATTTATCTGGATAGGTTTTTGTTTTTGTGTTGTTTTTTTTAACGATGACAAGCCGGAATGAATGATAGTCTTGATGTTTCTTCCTGCCCGGCTGTTTAAACGCCTCGCGGCTAGGGTGGCAATAGACCTGACGCGTATGTTTAGCAGAGCAGAGAGTTGCTTCTACACACTCTTCTGGAACCCAACATGGCTGGTTAAATATCAATTTTGAATGGCCATAATTGCTCGCGGGGGTCACAACGTGCCCGTAACGCTGCACAGACATGCCCAGTGGAAAATAGGGATAATTTGCTGAAGGCTCTGGCTCCCATTCTACTTTTAGAGACTCTAGGAACCATAAGTAACTTTGAATTTTGGCATTCTAGTGGGGGAAATAAGGCAGTATGAGCTCTTTAATATGTGATGGTGCCTGACCATAAAAAGCTTTGTAGATCTGCTGTAACACATTTCTGTACAGCAGTGGCTCTGTACACCCCTTTGTCTTTGTAAATCTCTTTGTGTCCAGTCTGTGCCTTGACACTTGGCAGAACAGAGGCGTTTATCAAGAAACATATATAAAACTGGATTTATTGCTGGTACATATATACATCTGACTGTGCCTAGTACAGGATTTCAGTTTACACAGTTTATAAGAAATCTCTGCAGAAATATATCTGCTTTTCTATTCTGTGTGGTGTCATTGCAACTCCTTTTTTGTAAGCTGCAGTTTGATGTGACGGGTGTCTGTGTGGCACCTCATTGTGTACTCATGCACAGTGTGTAGGAAAAAAGACAAGACCTGGAGAAGAATGCAACAAAAGCAGATGCTGCTAATGAAAAAAGCAGTGAAGCAGGCTAATTGAATAGGAACACAGTCCAAGGCTACTATTGAATGCATTTGAGGAAAAAGAATGTACAATGTGTCTTTTACACATCCCCATTTGCATGAGGTGCACTTGGGCAGAGCGTCTTTCTGGAATACAGATTAGCAACAAGACAACGGAGATAGACAAGAGCTGTTTTCGCCAACCCAGGCAAGCTGGCACACATTGTTTTTAGCACTCCTTGTTTTCTTGCTTTTTTCACCATCTCCTAATCAGATGTTTTTTTCTTTTCTTCCACCGTGTCTGAACACCATGCCATAAAGAGTTAATTTCTACCAGGCCACAGGCATGTACACTTAATGCTGAGGCTGCCAGGACTGAGTGCTTGGAAGCACAGATTCCTGGATTGCATACAATTATCCAGTGTTGCTTGAAAAACAGAAGACTCCAGAAAGCTCAGGATGCGTCCATAGCTGCTGATAGTTAAAGTTGTGCCGTCTGACTTTAGCTATTTGTTTGCTTTCATGACAGCCCAGTATCAAAGTTTAATAAGCTAAATTAGCCTCCTGGGTGGTAACTGATGAAGTGATGGCAGATCCGGTTGACATACGGGTGTCTGATGGCATTTAAATCAGGTCTCTGTTACCACCTCAAACAGTGTCATAGCACTAATGACTTTGGACTGATGACTTCACACACTAGCAGAAATAGGGCTCAATTCACTTTTCATTTAATACATTTCAAAAAATATTCTTTGTGGTATGACGCTTAAGCCCCCAAAAATCGTTGGATGGATCAGATTTAATTGAAGGTGTAGCGGTCCTGAGCCTGCGGGGTAGGCGTCGCTTGTAAACAATGTGATATGTAAATGGGAGCTGTAATCATGCTGTTGAAGCATAGCAACAGCATCACACAAACTCTCTTCTGCCAGTGTCTGAAAAATGGATACAATACAGTATTGTGACATTTTCTTTGGCAATACTGTATCAACACACAGTTGGACTTTTTGGTACTAGAATACTAAAATCAGTTGCTTTTTTCATGACAGTGTTGGTCAGTTTGTTTGCTTGACAATTTGCTGCATTAAAATTGAAGTGAGATTAACAAACACAAAAATCTTATGACTATGTTTTATTTATTTTTTAAACAACACGCAAAATAAGCATTTTGCAACATGATCCATCGGGAGTACTGGGAGATGTCCCGGTGGGCCGGTCTATTTGTGTGGGCTGAATGGTCTGCAACTGCATGGATGTGTTAACACTAGAAGTGCCGGGATCCCATAACTACTAGAATTGCCGTGAGCGGTCATTTGACCACCAGATTCCAAACTCTATAATCTCTCATGATAAATACCTAATTGCAATATTAATATTGTGTTAGGCTATCTTTAGAAAAATGAAATAACACCAAAATGTTTAATTATACACTTGTTTCAGTAATTCATATCAAAAATGTAATTATTTCATAGACTATATTCATATCTGAAAAATATGGTATGAAAATTCATTCAACATACATAACTCATAACAGGCAAATAACACCTAAAAGTATGTTAGTTGAACATATAACCTGGCACTGCCTCCGTGTTGGTGCGTGCTGTGGTGAGCAGCGCTGCTCGAACCGTGCTCCGCTGCTCTTTTCTCCTCTATAAACTCCGCTCTCAGCTCCTCTGCCAGTTGCTGCATGAAGTTCCTCAGGACAATTTTGTTGCTGGTGCACTTCTTGGAGAGGATTTTTAAAGTTATATGAACACGTAGACAGCCACCGTCCATCTAGCTTTGTGGCCCGCGCCTTTCACAGAGCGAGCGCCCGGCACTTGCCTTCTGATTCAAAACAGGGTCCATTCACGGCGTATTTATTTTGGTAACCAACGTTACCGACTCAGGCTTTGCCTTCGCCCCATCGGTGATGCCCACACATGTTACTCAAGACCGCTTATGACGTTTCTCTGACAGAGACTCTGATAAGCAAGCAACCAATATGCTTAAATAAAAACAGATAAAACACCCTTCAACCATGTTATGAGTGTTGGCATTGCATAGTTTGTCCACCAGAGGGCGCTTTCTGTTGGCAACACTCTTTGATTTATTTATTTTTGTTTAAATGACTTTAAGTTTTATATCTTACGTTTGTTTTTGTATATATTTTAGATATCTGTTCTGTTGTGACAATAAAACAATCAACTTTATTTTTAAACTGCATTATCATATTATGTTAGTGAGGACTCGGTATAAATAATACCACTAGTTGATGCTGTGATTTTGGCAAGGTGTCTACAATCACTCTAATGATGGCATTGCTGGCCATGCAGGAGTACTAGCCCTCAATGGAAGAATCAGGAGTGAAAAAGGCTTCAGGGACCATGACGATGACTGGCTAATATGCCGATTTAAATTCCCTAGAGATGCACTCTTGGATCTATGTAGTGAATTGGGTCCAGTAGAGAGGGCAACCCGCTGGAACCGGTCCATCCCGGTCCAAATACAGGTCCTCGCAACTCTGGGGGCAACCAGCTGTTTCCAGAGGAAAATGGCAAACAGCTAAGTGTTTTATTTTTTTAGAAATATTATATATAATCTTCACTTTTATCACTAAGGTTTGTTTGGATATAATATATAGTTCTGTTATATCTAATCATATATTTCTGAAGCTGTCCCCGAGAGCTGTAGCATAATACCTGCCGTTTTGGAAGATACTCTATTATAAAGAAAGGTAAATCAGGGTTCCCTACACTGTGCAACAACAGGCGGAAATTATAATTTAATTGGCAGCAATTCCCGAGCATCTGACAGATTTTTAACTTATCACCATTCATGATGTCCTTTGCATTGACTATTTAGGGTTAAAAATGGGTGAGTAAAGGGTGGGATAAGAGGCTGATTCATGTACGCACACTTGTGCGTAATCTGTTATTTATAAACGTAACATTGCTTTTTGGTGTTCGGCATTTTTGGCTTTTGGCCATACGTACATTTGTAGTAAGGATCACAGTTTTCGCACAGCACAGTTTTTATGAATGAGACCCCAGGTCTGATTTATTATTTTATTTAATTTTTTTAACCACAGCCCAGCCCTGGTTGCAGCCCCCTCACTCTGACATCTCTCCATTAGTGCATGTATGGGACCTGAGCATGTGTGTGTATTTCAGGCCTGTGAGTAATGTGTTCAGCAACAGAGTGAAAACATTGTTATTTCCCTGATGGGATCAATAAAACGTACACATTAAAAAATTAAATTCATTAAATAACAGATGTTGACAAAGTTTTCCTTTGGGGACATAATTAGAAGTCTATAACACATGGTAGATGACTGCCCAGGCTCTTAGGCTCTTCTGCACATTACATTGCGCTCATTTCTCCAGCTGTTCTGCACGCTATAGCTCCTTTAGAAGCAAGGCTTCACCAGCCCTGGCCACATCGCTACCTGGATGTGTAATGGCTAGATGGAAAAAAAGGGGTGACAGCGAATCTGAGCTGTGCCAGATTGAACCATTAAGAGAGTTGTGTATAGCGAGAATGGTAGGTACAGTACGTTAAGTGAGTGATGTCAGAGTGTGTGGTCAAGCAAGGAGAACGAGCGGTGTCGGAGTGAGTAACTTAACTTACGAATGCAGCTGTGTGAGTGAAAAGCAAAAAGGCAAAGAGGGAACAAAGATAATATAAAGTGAGTTAACAGGGAACAATCAAACAACAATCTTCTTAACACTCCTGTTGTCAAATTGACCCATTTTCCTATTCTTTTTAATTACCCAAATATTGGATTTGAATAAGTGGTTTTGAAAATGTAGTTAGTAAAAGTTGACATATTCCAGTCTGTGATTATCCATCAACATACATTCCTTTAATTTTAGTCTAAATAATTCAGAAATTCTGCTTTTCTAACTCAAACATTAGGTATAATTTCCTATCAATGAGATTTAATGACCATAAATTCCAAAAATAACTGTAAAGTTAATAAGTTAGTGTTACGTAGTGTTGAAAACGTCAAAAGTTACAAACATTGAAAACATTTTTGAAAAATGGGACAAAAACGTAATAAAAAGTTAAAAACATTGATTAAAAAGCATCAACTAAAGTGTTGACTTTCAATTTTGATGGGAAGACAACACAAGGGTTATGACACAGTGGCTTCATCTGTCAATAATACTGTCAGTAAAGTGAAGCGTGTTACCCTCGATAGAGCATCGGTCCTGAAGGAAATGTCTCCCCTGTGATTCCTGACCATTAACATTGTATTGTGAAGTGAGTATCATGCTAATATTGTATTGTGAGACCTCGGGTGAGTTCCACCCCTAGCAGACACATGATCAATCGACAAGCATACACTCTAAATGCACATACCTGCATGTACATGGCAGTCAGCACAGAGAAGCACGCTGTGCGGTTATGAATGGCCTTCTCTTGACAGACTGTGAACTGTGGTTGGACTGGCTGTTTTCCCTCCCATGTTCGCTTGCTGCCTCCTTATTGAATTGAAAACAAGTAGGAGAAATCATTGTCAATCCACTGGCAAGGCTATGTCTGTTGACTACACTTACATAATGACTCCTCACTCCCACTCATGTGTACACATATCTGGTGCTTGTTTGTACAGACAGCTAGCATTGACTGAGTGACTTGGGGGATCTTGATTGGTGCCTACAGTGACAGAGGCCGTCCATTGTTATGCTTTCCCCATCTCCTCCCAATTCCTCCGGTGTGTGTGTGTGTTAACAGGAAGAAAAAATGGCTGAGACTCGTGTTCCATATAATTCACAACCTGGGGAGCTTGGCTACCTGAGCGTCCTCAGAGAATGACAAGCTATGCAGAGTACAAGCCTTCCTCAGTTGCTTTGGCATTCATTGCAAGGACTTTGGACGCTTTCAGAATATTTCCTCCACCTTCATTACTGAGTCTACCATGGGACATAAGAGAGGCAGATCAGCATTCCCATATGGAAAGCAACATCATTTTAAGAATACTAATTTAGTCACATGTCATGTTGTTAATGCAAATGTATTGTGGATGTTGCTATGATGGCCTCCAAGTTGGTGTCGGTACTAAACATCCGTTTACAGACTGATGACCTGGTTCAACTTTGACCTATCAAATCTGAACTTGACCTTAATTTTATATTTAATGAGTTACAGTGGTTTCAAGAAATTGGGGTTCCCTCACAATCATGCTTCCCTCACAATTATGCAAATGTATGCAGTAAAGACGTTTGAAGTTGGATCACCCTATAATAGGGTGACCATATTTTGATTTCCAAAAGAGGACACCCGGCCCAGTCTCGAGATGCAAATTCAGACAGGCTTCTCAGAGGTTAATAACATTCTTTGTTATGCCTCAATGGTACAACAACAATTACTTATATCATAAAATAAAATCTGTAACAACCTGAAACAAAATAAAAACTCTCTTTTCAAATAAATTTAAAATAATAATGTATATGACCTATTCTGTGTCAGCTTCAAAATCCAGCTTCAACTAAATATCCCTTAAAATCTTTTCAATGTGATAAGATTTTTTTGGTGTACATAGTGAGCTTTGAGATCTCCAGCACTTTTGTAAGACACTGAAACTGCTAGCTTTGCACATGGTGCACTCAGCCTCCCACTAAGTGTAAGTGAAAGTGCAGCTTCACAGTTTTTGCAGTTTAACTGTGAAGCTGTACTTATACTTCTGCATTTTGTGTGCAATGCTGCTCGGTTGTCTGATCTGCTCCCTGTCTAATCTGCTCCCTGTCTATTCAATTCAATTCAATTTTATTTATAGTATCAATTCATAACAAGAGTTATCTCAAGACACTTTACAAGGACCCAACAGTTCTAGAAGTTTCCTCCAGAGCAAGCAACAGTGCGACAGTGGCAAGGAAAAACTCCCCTTTGGGAAGAAACCTCCGACAGACCCAGGCTCTTGGTAGGCGGTGTCTGACGACCGGTTGGGGTTAGAATGAAGAGTGGCAATAACAGTCCCAAAAAAAAAAAAAAAAACATTGTAGTTTAGTTCTTTGTAGTAGTTCATGGCATAGCAGGGCACTGTGCAGCATTACAAGGCACAGCAGGACGTAGCTGGGCACCGCAGATCGTGGCAGGGAAGGGAACGTGTAGCGGGACCATGGCGACAGCTGCAACCATGATTTTGGAGCCTCCCTGATCCAAGAAAACATGCTGGGAGAAAAAGAACAAAAGGACTCCGGGGAATGATTCCCCAGAGCTAGGTTAGTAACAAGCATTTCTGGGACATGGATGCACACAAAATAGGAAGATAGAAAGATAGAGATATCTGATCTGTTCTTTGTATGTGCTCCCTGTCTGATCTGCTCCCTGTTTGTGCGCGTTGCAGAGCCGCCCACAAGGCAGTACAACAAAGTACCGTAGTATTGTGTGCAAAGCGCCAGTCAATTTAAGTACACACCTAGTGGTCCCATGAAAAACAGTGAAAACCGGACATTTTCATGAATTTATAACCCCCCCCCCCCGGACAGTATGTAAAAAGTGGACATGTCCGGGGAAAAGAGGACGTTTGGTCACCCTACCCTATTACACACTATACCAGGAATGTGTGGTGTAAGTAGAAGGTTTCTATTATCCATTGCCTTTGTTATTTTGTGTTTGCAAGGGTATCTATGGGGATAGGGACAACATATTTCTGTTTTAGAGTGAAAACAAAACACCTTTTCAGAATTCAACTTGCAACTGATTTTTTAAAAACATGTGCAAGATGGTGGAGGCAGCAGCAAATATTTCTCTTCCGAACCTGAGCAGCAACTGACAGTGATGCAGTGTGCTTGAGGGGTGGAGTGATTGTCCTTTGCTTATTATGTATATTGATGGTGGAATGAAAGTCATTGCTGTTCCGCTGGCTCTCTAATGGTCTGAATCTAAATGTCTTTCCTAATGGAGGAACTTCTTATTGGTTGATGAGGGGGAGTGTGATGTCCTCAGAAATATTGTCGCTCTCGTAGATGTCTCTCCTGCCCAAAACAAAAGATGCAGGCTTGCTGTTATTACTACGGCCAATGCTCATTTGGTCAATCAAGAGCAATCTGTTGATATGTACGGTCTCCTGGAGGGCCTGAGCCTTGCCTCTGTGCAAATTGGACTGTGTCGTAGCATACAAATAATTAACATCAATAGGTTGTCTCCACTGTAATTTACTGAAGAGGCAAGCAGAGATTTGTTTTGATCTTGTTTTTCTGACATCCTCTCAAGATGTAAGTCACGGACACAGGTCAGAGGCTAATGTAGGGGCTACAGTAGAAGGGGGGTGTGACAGGGAGGGGTGTGTGTGTGTGTGTGTGTGTGTGTGTGTGTGTGTGTGTGTGTGTGTGTGTGTTTAACAGCAACCCAGCATGTGATGGTAGTGAGGATCCTGAGTAATCATCAGTGATGTGCCTCCTATCAGGCGAAGGCACACAGCAGCCAATATGTTTGCAGCATACTGATTCACTTTAGCAACATAGCTGTTTGGTGTTGAACAAGGCTTGGAGGAACAATTGCATGCTGAGCTAAACCAAACACAGTGAGAGGGTCCTTTGTTGAGTTCACAATAATACTCCATTTGCCTATGAAAACAGCCAGTCATGCGGCACAGTTTCTAATATTAATTCTGGAAGCCAGCAGAAAAAGAGCATGTTCTTAATAACAGAAAGAGACCGGTCAATATTACAAACAGAGGCACAACACTAAAAATGACTAAAAATGTTGTTTTTAATAGTAGGTAGTAATATTATTTCGGGGATGTTTGGGCAAAAACTGAAACAAATAACGTTAAAGTTCACATCTCAGCATGACTTTTAATGCACTAGCCCTCGTATCATCTCCCATCTAGTCTATATATCGACGACATTCCACTATAGGGAGAGGAGCCGGATAGCTAAAGTAGGGCTCTATGAAATCCTTTTTTTTTTTTCAAATTCCGTTTCATTTTATTTTTTGGAGAAGATGAAGATGGCGCCTTGCGTGTGTTTCGTCGTTTACCTTTTCTTGTTGATTTTCCTATTCCTACTACTTGTTGAGACTTTGGAACAAGTTTTCCCCTGGTATTTTCACTTGTTTAAACCAAATTGTTAAGCATAACTATTCTGTTGTTCTGAATGTTTTGAAAGATATGGAAAAATGGATGGGTCTCCCCATGTCTATTCAAGCCTGTATCTCTGTGGTTAAAATAATTTTTTTACCCAGGATTAATTTTGTGAGCTCTATACTACCTCTCTACCCTCCTTCTGGTTATTGGCATACATTACAATCAGCGCTTTCTAAATTCATCTGGAAAGGCAAGCGGCCGCAACTTAAGATATCTACTGAAGGTTAAAAATAATGTGACTGTTCCTCGGTTCTGGTCTGGCCCAAAATGGCCAGACGCCTATCTGACTCAAATTAGTCATTTCACCTCCCCCCTTTAAGTTGTAAGTGTTCGTTGGCTGGTAGATCAGAAAATCAATACACAGGATATACTTTGTTAAAATGTAACAAGCTTTTAGTGAAATGATATTGCAAATATTACAAACTTGTGCACAAGGATGAGAAACCTTCAAGACAAGTCAATTCTTTCCCAAAACAGACATCCAGCCATCTGATGCTGCAAAACTAAAACCCTCTCCTTTTATCCATTTCTGTCTCATCTTCTTGGTGGTGCTGTCATCAGTTGGATATATTCCAGGTCTCCTTGGTTCCTCAAACCATTGTTAAGCAAAGGTGGCATAAATACCTCAAATCTCTCGCTCCCAGGCACGAGAAGACCGACTCGGTACGAGTCTTATCTTTGTACAGGCACAGAGTGCAGAGAGTGAGGTCATTCCTTGGTTGTATCTTTCTGCAAAATACATCTTACACACAGCATTATGGAGGCATACTGGAGCATACTGGACGTCTGGAGGAGGCCCCAGTCCGACGGACTTTCAACTCACACCTCCGGCGGAGCTTTTCGGGCATCCCTGTGGAGGCTGGGGGCATTGAACCTGAGTGACAATGTTCAAAGTTTCCATTGCTGAAGCTGCGGCGGGGAGCTGTGGTCTTCGGTGCCTCAAGGGGCGGTAACCCACGAACACCCTGGTGGACACCGGTGGTCAGGGAAGCCGTCCGACTGAAGGAGTCTTTCCGGGATATGCTATCCCGGAGGACTCCGGAGGCACTTGCAAGGTAACGACGGGCCCCAAGGGCTGCAGCCTCTGCCGTGACAGAGCAAAGCAGCGGGTGTGGGAGAGGTTTGGAGAGGACATGGAGAAGGACTTTCGGTCGGCACTAAAGTGCTTCTGGAAAACCTTTCGCCACCTCAGGAGGGGGAAGCGAGGAATCATCCAGGCTGTGTACAGTAAGGATGGGACGTTGTTGACCTCAACTGAGGACGTAATAGAGCGATGGAAGGAGCACTTTGAGGAACTCCTAAATCCAGCCGACACGTCCTCTGTGGTAGAGGCAGAGCTGGAGGATGATGGGGGATTGTCGTCAATTTCCCTGGTGGAAGTCGCTGAGGTAGTCAAACAACTCCACAGCGGCAAAGCCCCAGGGATTGATGAGATCCGTCCAGAAATGCTTAAAGCTCTGGGTATGGAGGGGTTGTCTTGGTTGACAAGTGTCAGTTTAAAAACTACTATACCAGCACAATTTCTTCCACTGACAATAAAAAATATGGAACCAGACCAGACAGTTCGTAAATGTAGTACTTTATTGTACTGAAGTTAAAAGTTATAAAACAGTTCTTCTGTTAAAAAACACAAGTAATAAAAGTTGGGACCCAATCTCCATGCCGCTAGTTCCCAGTGTCCCAGTGTCTGTTGTTACGTTGCTCTCAAAAGGAGCGTCCAATTCCGCCAAGGGAAGCCTGGGTTCTTACTCTCTTGCGCCTGTTCGCGTTGCGATGCCCACACGGCCAACACTGGGGGAAAATAAGGGCATCTTTCAGTCACGTACAACACCAAACAATTCTTTTCCACACATTCCTTGAGGACAGCTGAAGGACTTTCTTTTACTTATCTGTTCACATGCGTTGAACTGTAGTCCCCCTGTTGCTTCGGGCTCTAAAGACGTAGTCCAGTCTGCACCACCACACGTTCACCTTCACTTCCGAATAATTCGTCACGGCTGCCCCTGCTCCAGCCCATCCACTCACCCCCATGTCCTCTCCTCCTCAGTATGCCAACTTCGCTATCAACTTCGCTATCCTCCATGTCAGTCCAAGTCCACGCTCCCTCACTCTTCCTTTGTGCCTGTTTCCCCGAGATCTCCTCCTTGCTTCTGGCCGGTCCGTGTTCCCCCCCTTGCGCCTGCTCGGTCTGTGTCCTCCTGTTACCGCTCCCTGTCTGTCCTTTTTTTCTCCCCCTTACTTGTGCTCCTTTGCCTCTATTTCACTCCTCATTCTCCCTACCACACCTGCTTCCCATTTAGCTCAGGTGTTCACAACTGTCCTGCATTTAGCTCATTAGCCAGGTCTGAAAGTTAAAGGGGGAGGAGCTCCAGTCTTGTCAAAGCGGTATGACATATCCACAACAGTTCATGCAATAAAACTTGTAACACATGCAGCAAACAAGATAAAAACATGCATACACTAAAAACCCTTAATACATGCCATTAGTCCAATAACAAACACCATCACAGCAATTCACATGCATTCATGTTAGTGGTACAAAAATCATATATTGGCATCCACTTTTGACATTAACATTGCGTGGAAGTCTGGGACAGTGCCTAAGGAGTGGGAGACCGGGGTGGTGGTTCCCCTCTTCATAAAGAGGGTGTGTGCCAATTACAGGGGTATCACACTTCTCAGCCTCCCTGGTAAAGTCTACTCCAAGGTGCTGGAAAGGAGGGTTCGGCCGATAGTCGAACCTCGGATTGAAGAGCAGAGGTGGGTAGTAATGAGTTACATTTACTCCGTTACATTTACTTGAGTAGGTTTTTGGAAAAATTGTACTTCTAGGAGTAGTTTTAAATCACTATACTTTTACTTTTACTTGAGTAGATTAGTGAAGAAGAAACTGTACTCTTACTCCGCTACATTAGGCTACAATGAGCTCGTTACTTTTCTTTTTACCTCTGTGGTATTCTACGCGTCATTGTTTTTATCCCACCGCGTACGTCTCATTTTAATGTTTTTTTTTGACAGAAAGAGAGCGAGACTTCCGCTAAAGGCTCTACCACGTGACTGTGTTTCACCAATCAAACAGCGTTGTGCAGTCTCGTCACGCGACCATACTCGATCGATCTCAGCGGCGGCCACGGGACGTGTTAGCTTGACAGTCGTAGCATAACAAGAATAAACCGTCGGCAATGCAGACAAACACTAGGAGGACGCCCCCGGTCTCATAGTGAAAGCATGTTTACCTTTTAATAAAAGTGCGAAACAGCAGCTACATTATGCGGCGCCTTCTGTGTCGACCAAAACAAACGGACAATTCAGCGTCCAACAACTCAACATCTAACTTGAGAAAACATATAGCAGTTATTTTTGTTTTTGCTGTGGATAGGCGAATGTTTGTCTTTTACACGTTTTGAACATTTCCTATATATATACACTACCGGTCAAAAGTTTGGGGTCACTTATACATTTCCAAACCACTCCATTATAGACAGAATACCTGCTAATTTGGGTGGGGGGGCTGATCTTTAATGCAATATCTACTGTACATTGCCCATTATCAGCAACCATTCATCCAATGTTCCAAAGGCACATTCTGTGTACTAATCTATCATTTAAAAATAAAAAACTAGAAAAACATTGGAGAACCATTTTACTATTATGTAAGCACATAATGTAATCTGAAAACGGCTGCCCTGGTTAAAAAAACAATGCAACTGATCTCAGCTGGTATTCTGTCTACGATGGAGTGCAATGGGAATTTCTATGTGACCCCAAACTTTTGACCGGTAGTGTGTGTGTATATATATATATATATATATATATATATATATATATATATATATATATATATATACCATCAAAATTTGATGTTTAAGTCTCTTCACTTAAGCTATTTTGTAATTAATAAATTAATTTTAATTTATTCTATTGATTGGATGAACTATCATTTGCCTAAAGATTATTTTGTATCTTTGTCTGTCTGATTAATGCTTGTGTTAGGAAATAAATCAGACGTTACTCAACAGTTACTCACTACTTGAGTAGTTTTTTCATCAAGGACTTTTTTACTCTTACTCAAGTAATTATTTGGATGACTACTTTTACTTTTACTTGAGTCATATTATTGTGAAGTAACAGTACTTTTACTTGAGTACAATTTTTGGCTACTCTACCCACCTCTGTTGAAGAGGAACATCCGGGTTCTTGGCAGTAAGTTGGACTCGTTCCAGGTGATGGTTGGCCTCCGCCAGTGCATCGCTTTGTCACCAATCCTGTTTGTAATATTTATGGACAGGATATCCAGGCGTAGTCGGGGTGGGGAGGGGTTGCAGTTCGGTGGGCTCAGGATCTCATCGCTGCTTTTTGCAGATGATGTGGTCCTGATGCCGTCATCGGTCTGTGACCTTCAGCACTCACTGGATCAGTTCGCAGCCAAGTGTGAAGCGGCTGAAATGAGGATCATCACCTCTAAATCTGAGGCCATGGTTCTTAGCAGGAAACCGATGGAATGCTTTCTTCAGGTAGGGAGTGAGTCCTTACCCCAAGTGAAGAAGTTTAAATACCTTGGGGTCTTGTTCACGAGTGAGGGGACCATGGAGCGTGAGATTGGTCGGAGAATCGGAGCAGCAGGTGCGTCATTACATTCCATTTATCGCACCGTTGTGACGTAAAGAGAGCTGAGCCAGAAGGCAAAGCTTTTGATCTACCGGGCAATTTTCGTTCCTACCCTCACCTATGGTCATGAAGGCTGGGTCATGACCGAAAGAACGAGATCCAGGGTACAAGCGGCTGAAATGGGTTTCCTCAGGAGGGTGGCTGGCGTCTCCCTTAGAGATAGGGTGAAAAGTTTAGTCATCCGAGAGGACCCCGGAGTCGAAAGGAGCCAGTTGAGGTGGTTCGGGCATCTTGTAAGGATGCCACCTGGGCGCCTCCCTAGGGAGGTGTTCCAGGCACGTCCAGCTGGGAGGAGGCTGCGGGGAAGACCCAGGACTAGGTGGAGAGATTATATTTCCAACCTGGCCTGGGAACGCCTCGGGATCCCCCAGTCGGAGCTGGTTGATGTGGCTCTGGGAAGGGAAGTTTGGGGTCCCCTACTGGAACTGTTGCCCCCCCGACCCGATACCGGATAAGCGGATGAAGATGGATGGATGGATGGACACAACATTATTTTGCTCTCTGCCTTTCCTGTTCATGAGAATCAACCCAATTATTTTCCCGGTCCAGTGCTTTCTTCCGTATTTATTAGGTCAGATAGTCCTTTAACAGAAACTCAGGATGAGCATCTCCTTTCCAAACGTTACAGGCCGGATATGTCATCTGTCAACAAAAGCAGAGGGCAAGGGTCAGCCATGATTTTACTTCGACACACAGAAGAAAATATTCCTACACTTCTCTACAGAGGAGGAAAGAGGATGGCGGCCTCTCAGTTCCCAACTTTAAGCATTATTCTTGGTCCTTTGTGTTAAGGCCCCTCCTCACCTGGTTCAACCCAGATATGTCTGTCTGCTGGCGTACCCTAGAACATGCTATGACAGAGCCTTGGTCACTCCATGACGTTCTTTTTGCCAATATGTCCAATAAACAGTGCCAGCTATGCATTATTGTCTAAAAGATATTTTTACCTTGTTACCCTTTTCTGACTTAACCAACACATTCAATCTACCACGTTCCTCTTTTGTCTTTTACCTTCAATTAAGCACTCAAGGCGTACGGTGTCCCCTGGCAGAGTCCTTTGCCCATCCATTCAATCCGGAAGTTATTTGCCACTCAGCCAAAATCTGTAGTATGGTATAAAGGCTGTATCAGTTCTTGGTGATATCTGGCCAATCTGCCCTTGCTATTGAGAGGATCTGGGTAGGCGATTTCCCAGACCTGAGTATCGATCTCAACTGGCAAGATGTATGGTCTAACATTCCAGAAGTATCACGCAATCTAGACTATCTGCAGATTCCCTACAATTTAATTCGTAGGACATATCTCACCCTCAAGAAAATGCATCACATGAAAAGGATAACAGAACTTTATGCACGTTCTGCCCACTAAAAGCTGAAGGTATATATCTTCACATGATCTGGGATCACTCTCCTGTTGGTCAATTCTGGAACAGTATTGCATCAAAATATGTGTCCTTATTTATGATACTGTACCTGTAACTGTCAATGTTTTGATTCTGAATGATCTGTCAGCCCTCCCGCTCTCTAAAACTCAAAAATGTGCTGCGCTTGCTGGAATTACAGCAGCCAAGAGAATAAATGCAACCTGTTGGAAACCACCTTGTGACTTGTCTATTATCTTGGACCCTTTCCTTTCTGGACGTTGTGTATATGGAGCTCTCCACGGTTTACATAGATGGAGTCCCGGGTAAGGACTTTGGACACTTGGATCAGCATTGCTGGATCCTTGACGTCCATGCTATAGATTTGTGCATTCTCCCTTTTGTCTGTGTTTGGTCCTTTTTGTCTTGTGCCGGTCTTCTTGTTTGTTTGTTTGTCTGTTTCTGTGTGTCTTGTTTGTGAGCTGCAGACATTGTTTTTGCTGTTGTGTTTTTGTTCTGTCTTCCTCCTTCCAGTATTTCCTCTCTTTGTCTTGAAGTAAAACATTGGATCGCAAGGAAGGATTGTAGAAAAGGTGCACTGTGCCTTCTTCAGTGTGTGTAGTGTACTTTTCTGTATGTTGTCATTTGGAACAATGTTTTGCACTTTTGTTTGGCTCTTTAAATTATTTTTTTTTTTATCAGAAATAAAAGTTACCCCGATATTCACACTATTACAGATGTAGCTCTTTTTAGATCCAAACAATAACTATACCATTCTATTTGTTTAGAATGTCTTTTAATACGTAGTAGTGGTGTGACAATTTCTCTCTCTTCCTGTTTTTATGTAAGCTTTTCTGATATAACTGTTTTATGTTTCATTCTTTTTATTATATGATATGTTGTTTTATTCTTGGTTCCTGATGTAAAGCACTTTGGGTCATTTTGCTCCGTTTGACAGGAATCTGTTCACTTAACATGATAATGGTTGCTGTGACCATTCTCTGAGCAAACCCTGTGGGTGTTGCTAGGGCTTGATGTGGTCGCCAAGCATCAACTTTTTCTGAGGTGAGTATACTTGACTGCTCAGAAGGCCAGCCAGGCTGTGGTGTATTGGTGCTCACTCATATTTCACCTCCTGCTGGCAGCAGATAACAGCTGCTCCTTGCAATAGGCTGCCGGTCGTGACAAAGGCCTCACCTTTCAGGGAGCAGAGAATAACTGCTTCATATTAGCTTGGTGGCACCCACAGACGCTCTGTATACAATATATAAACAGGTGCAATACAAGCACCACCAAGCACAAAGTGCCACTTGGGCAAACGCGTCCAGAGTGTAGCATTGTTGTTGTTATGTCGTGTCCAGCTGGCTTTTGATGCTTTCTAATCTGTATTTAGGCACCGCTGTTCCAAAATGAGAGCATGTGCCATCCTGGGCTCTCCTCTGTCCTGACTCAAATTCACTGTGGGGTCCAACACAATGATTTTAGGAGTGACATGATTGCATTGGCCTAAATGTCTGCACTCCTTTGAATGCTACACAGGGGCTCTGAATGCATTCCATCTTGAAAACATACAACTCTCAGGATTTGTTAAATATCCTCTGCTTTGTGCATTTAGTACTCATACTGAATAATGAAAGTGCAGTACCAATAACTACAACGGATGCTGTGTTTGCAGTGCAATGTTTCAAGGGAGATAGAGGATGGATGAAACGGTTGATAAATCCCCTGGCCCTGCTTGTAAACATAATAAAAAATACCAGTGTAAAGTCGTATATGGAGAAATATAGATAGCAGCAGACAGGAAATAAATGGAGATGGGGAAAAAAGGTTGGAAAAATAACTGTGGTGCTGCTAGATAGTTTTACATGAACAGACTCAAATTAAAGGGGCAATTAGTAAGGTTTTATTGCCCCTTGGCCTGAAATGCTCTTAGTGGCTGATAGGGCTGTTAATCAATACTGAAGAGTCAACGATTAGCTGAACAGGTGCTGAGATTTATGCTGTCACAGTGCATGGCAGAAATGAAGGCAAAAAGCCTTGTTGTCATGGCATTATAGATGTATGGTTTAGGTACTTTTTTTATTGACACATCTAACCTCTCTACCAGAAGTTTATGCTGGATCTAATTAGCTAGTGTCCTTGTCTGTTGTGAACTGGGACTTTTTTTAGTCAATTATAATCTGGCACCACTGATGTGCTGCTGGCCTGTTAGTATGCAAAACAAAAGCACCAATTATATCTAGAGTAGGAGCAGTCAATGGCAGTGGAACAGAGAAAACTTATGACAGCATCCTTCTCAGTTAGAGGGTAACTACAGTTTTTTCAACCTGGACCCTATTTTCCTATGTTTTTATGTCTAAGTGACTGATTTGCGATACTGTTTAAAAGTAGCTGTGTTTCTCCTTCTTATCTGGGCTCCAGCCTTGCTAACTGTTGGCTGGTTGGTTTGTGTACAGAAACCATAGCAACGCACAGAGTTGACAATAAGCCTGCGGTAAAACCCCCGATTGAGACACATATTTCAAATGCCAGTATACATGTCCAAAAAATGGCGATAAAACCTGAATAATTCCAGAATATCCCACATGTCTTACTCGGAAAATGCTATATTCGATAAAAGGCTTTATTTGGAATGTCCAACCAGAATATGCTGTTTACATGACCTGGATCAAATTCGGAAAATTGTCATATTTGGAATAATAGTGGAATATTGGTGTGCAAGTCAGTCTCACCTTCAGTTCAATACATTAAGAACAGTCTAGAACAGGGGTCTTCCAACGTTTTCCAGGCCAAGGACCCCCAAACTGATGGCGAGATGGAGCGGGGACCCCCTAATTATATATATTGTATAAAATTGTGTTACATCAAACTGGTCCTATAGTGCCATGTGTAAATGTACCTTGTTATTGTGCATTCAATACTAAGATACTCAAATAATACACAGGTTCAAATATTCATGTTTTTATTGTAAACATGTGCGAGGCACAGTGAGTAGGGTGGCCATGCCACTGCCATTTATAAACATAACATAACACAATAAACTGATACCTGCCAAGATCAACAATGTCTGTCAATTGCATGTAATCATGCATAAAATGGACATTTTTAAAACATAAATGTGAAAAGGAAAATAAGTGATGCTTAGTGCCACTGGCATAAACATACCTGTTATATTGCATACAATACTGAACTATTAACATAACTGACAGATTCATGTTTTAATTTTAAACATACATGTAGTATGGGAAGTGAATCCTCAAACCATCTATGGATGGCATACATACTCCCACATTAATGAGATGTCTGACCCTGATGAGTAGCACACAACTTGTCTAACCTTGGACGTATGGAGGTTGTAAGGCAGAGAGTCATATCAGCCTCAGGCTGCAGTCTTGACCTGTATTTGTTTTTCAGGTAGGTGAGTGAGGAAAATCCACTTTCACAAAGATATGTTGTAGCAAAGGGCAACAGGCTCATCATTGCTTTTGCTGCCAGTTGTGGAAAGTCTTTATGGCAAGATATCCAAAACTGGGTGAGTGGTTTAGTTTCATATATGTTTCTGAACGTGCTGTCAGTGGACAGTTCAATGAGCTGATCCTCCTCTGTCACCGTCAGGAGTGCGCCGTCTGCTGTGTTGTCTCTGAATGGAAACTGTATCCATGTCTTGTCCCTGCGCCAGGAGTCGGCCTCAGAAAAGTAGTTCCTAAATTGACCATGGAGCGCCTCCAAGTGCGCAAGAATCGCGTGTGTTACGGGAGGCGAGAGCACAGCAGAATCTCCCAGCTCATCCACTGATGGAAACATGGAAAATATTCCCTCCCCGACACACTCCTTCCATTTTCTGATTTTTTTGACGAAGCCTTCCATCCTGTCATACAGCTGAAAGGCATATGTGTTGCGACCTTGCATAGAACTGTTAAGTTTGTTCAGCTCAGCGAAAATGTCAGCAAGATATGGAAGTTTGGTGATCCAGACACTGTCGCTGAAAAGTGCAGCCAGCTCTGTGCGCTTTTGGAGAAGTAAGAACTCCCGAATAGACGTGCGTAATTCTAACACACGTGCCAACACTGTTCCGCGTGAAAGCCAGCGCACCTCAGAATGGTACAGTAGCCCAGTGTGCTCCTCTCCTTCAGCAGCGCAGAGATTAAAGAAAAGTTGTGTTTGCAAAGCACTCTTCTTGACTATATTCACAACTTTCACGACCGAGTCCATGACATCAGACAGTTCAGCGCTCATGTCCTTGGCGACAAGTGACTCTCTGTGCAACATGCAGTGCGTCCAAATCAACTCTGGAGCCACATCCCTGACAAGCGCGATTAGGCCACTTTTTAATCCAGCCATGGCTCTTGCGCCGTCGGTGCACAGTGCGACACATTTTGCCCATGAAATGTCATTTTCTCTGAAGAAAGCGTCAATCACTTTGAAGATTTCAGCACTTGTTGTGCGTTCAGGAAGGCGCTTACAAAACAAAAATTCCTCCTGCATTTCATTCTGATCCACAAAGCGCACAAACGGCAGAAGCTGCGCGTCCTTTGACACATCCGTTGATTCATCCAGCTGTAATGCAAATGCATCTGCCAATCTCAGCTTCTCTATCAGTTGCACCCTCACATCTGATGCCATCTCGTCAATACGGCGAGCAATGGTTGTGTCCGACAATGGAACAGTTTTCAGTTTATTAATGTCAATATCGTTCCCATACATTGTTTTACACATGTCAGTTGCTGAAGGCAATATTAAATCCTCTCCAAGTGTGTATGGCTGTTTCTTTTGGGCAATCCGAAGAGCAACTTGATAAGAGCATTTCAAAGCTAGCTCACCAACTCTGGCTGATTCTTTCATCAATGTCTGTTGGCCTTGGAGGGATTTGAGACAAGTTTGGAAGTATTCAACGGGTCTGTCTTTTAAGTGGCTGTGGGTTGTCTCCAAGTGACGCTGCAGCTTTGATGGCTTCATAGACTCGTTTGATAGCACAGTAGAACAAATGACACACATTGGAAATTCAATGTCATCTGTCTGCTTGAAGGTAAACCCAAACTTCAGGTAATTGTCTGTATATTTTCGGGTCTTATTCTCTCTTTTACGCTTACCCGTTACAGCTGCGGGGCCTACAGCAGGCAGGCCTACATCGTCACTTTTATTTTCACCTGCGGTTTCTGAGGTGGGGGGTAGGCCTCTCTCTTTTGTACTTGTTGGTATTTTTTGTCGTGTCACAAAACGATCCATTTTTTATTTTTTAGATCCAAACATTAGCACTAGCCGCTAGCATAATATGAATGGGCTCTCGGCCAATCACAGGGAACCTGACAGAGCCAGCGTGTCACATACGGCCTCGTGATTGGCAGAGCAGCAATAGGGGCGGGAAAGCTGTTACAACCTTTGAGTTTGCTTTTTTTAACTTCTTAACTTTTATTCTCTTTTTGTTCGTTCTTATTTGTTCACTGTAAATCTGTGAAGTCCTGCCCTCTCTAAAGATGTTGTTTGAGAGGGTCTTCGTGTTGTTTTAATGCCGCTTCCACACGCTGCCGTTGTTTTCTCCGGAGAATAGCTGATGGCACTAATGCCGGCCGGATTGGTGGACAGAACAGCTGATATGTCTTTTCCACCAAGGCTAACCAGGTGCTGGTTCTGGGCTGGTGCTATAGCCAGTTCGGTGCTGGTTCTACTCGCCAATTATCTAAGAACCAGCTCAATTTTCCACAGCCTGAGAGCCAGAGCAGGGCTACGTTACAACGTCACTGCAAGTACCTCCGTTGTCATAGCAACACGTCATGACAATCAACAATAATGGAGGACTACATCCCAATACTTTTGCTCCTGGCTTTACAAATTCACCCTGGAATTCAAAGACGGGCCTTGACAGCTATTTGTGACCACTATGGACCGAGGACACGTCCAAGAAGAAAGGGAATTATCTCGCATGATTTAACGTTTATTATTATCTTTTGCTGGGTTGCGAAGGCAACATCAGTAGCGTCAAGCAAAACACCGGTCCCAATTTTCCCGACAAAAAGCCTACCGGGACCCGCTCCCAGCACCTGACGTAACCGGTTCTTATCTCTAGACCAGCGCTGAGTTGGAACCCATGTTCTTGGCCCAGAGCCAGGTTTATTTGTGTGGAAAAGCAAAGAACCGGTTCAATATTTGGCACTGACTCCGAACCAGCACCAGAACTGCCTTGGTGGAAAGGACATAAGATTGACCACCTGAACTCTGGAGAAAAGTCACTGGGGATGCAGAGGAGGGAAGCAACGTCGGGGGAAGAGAGGAAAGTGGGGACGGGACGGGGGTTTATGGAGAAGATTGAAGCAGAGTCTCTGATTGAAAATTGCAGGGGGGGGGGGGATATAAAAAAAAGTCTAATCAACCAAAACTTTCGCGACCCCCATGCAGTACCTCCGCGGACCCCCAGGGGCCGCGGACCCCCTGTTGAAGACCCCAGGTCAAGAATATCATTATCGTATTGGTGTAGTATAGCAGCAGTGATGTAGTAAGCATCAGCCAGTTCTGGTGTAGCAGTTTCAAGCTTATATTCATTGTTTGCTGCGGAGGGTCCCCACATCTCCACCCAGTCATTCGTTGAATATCCTCCTTTAGATCCTCTCTCCAAGCCTGTAGAAAACTCAAGCCCCATTCAATCATAGCATATAGTAATGAAATCAAGCCCTTAAAGCAATCTCTTGTTACTTCTAGAGGGGATGCTCAGAGAGTGGTTCTGAGAGAAATGATATAAAGCCTCTTAATTGTAAGAAATTAAAGAAGTGTTTTCTGGGGATATCATATTTAATTACTAGTTCAAACTCATTTGGTAGTGGTGAAGGGGTATTCTGAAAACCAGTTTTGGGGAGGGCGCACATATTTATATTATGTCAGTGAATCCTTGATTCCCTCACAGTACTATCAACAAGGTGCAGAGAGCATGCATAAAGCTTGAGCCAAATCCTCAAAATTCCTTCTTTTTTTTTGTTCCATTTTTCTTTACGCAAAGCCAGCACCACCCTGTCAGGAAGATATACCATTAGGGGAGATCCAGAGGGCCCCAGTCACTAACTACTCTTTGACCCCAACAGAGACAGTTCTGTATCTCATCTCAGTATGTGTCCTGTTGCACCAGTCACCAACAATCCAGTAAACAGGACAGCCAGCACCATTCAAAAAGCTGCAATACAATATTCCAGCTCTGCCACTAATGACACTGTCAGAAAAGTGGTATTCTGCTTTATGTTTATTACTCTCTTGGAAGTGGTTGGTGGTGTTGTACTGGAGTGCAATATATTGAAAGGTTTTTCTTACATTTTGTCCACCTCCTTTACATTCAATATGTAAAAAAATGAATGAACTGCAACGCCAGATGGTTCTGGCTTCCCCACTATCCATTAATTCCTGATTATGGACACCTTGTCTCACATTTACCATGCTTGTACCCTGGTCAATTACCAAATTCTTTTAAGACATTTCATTTATATTTTCATTAGTTTTGTTTTCTCAGGGCGCCCTGGTAGCTCACCTGGTTCAAAGGATCAGTCCTTGCTGCAACGGCTGCTGGTTTGATTCTCACCTATGGTAATATACTTTGGCTCATTGTGTCCTGAACTACATAATTATAACAGCTTTTTTGGTTTGAATGTAAATATAAAGATGTCTACTACAGAGCAGGTTTAATAATGTTAGTATTGGATTACAGACTGTGGTCATAATTCCTATCTGCACTCCTGGGAACAGCAGACATGTTGAATTATCACAGCAGGAAGACAACAATGGCTCAGTTCCATTAATTGTCCCATTAAAGCTTGAGTGCGTAACTTTTTTATATTAATGAACGCCCGTTACATTCAAGCCATTGCCAAATGAGTTGCTACAAAGCTGATTAAGACTATCAGCTTCAAACAACTCTCTGTATTTCTCAGTATGTTTAGAAAATGGTGTCATTCGGTGACTTTTGCACACAGAAAATTGAGCAAAGATAATGACCTCCTCTGAAGAGTCCATCATATTTTTTTAATCGTCCCAGTCCTCCTTGGCTACTAGCAACTGCGTGGAGGAGGGGTGGGGGTGGCGCGTGATCACGGAAGGCTTGTATCATGTGGATGCGCTGACAGTTTTGTTGTCATTACTTAGAATCATTATGTTTTCATTACTTGGGGGGGGGGGGGGGGAACTACGCACTATAGCTTTAAGCTATTCTAGAGAGCCAGCATGCACAACACCTATAACTCTCCTAAGTGGAATGCAGCCATTATTAGTTTTGTTGAATACACCTGTGGTTGTTCTGCTATGACGTGTAAAAAAAAACAACATGCTGTTCAATTGACAGATTTGAATTTTGCTCTCTGTTTTGATTTGTTCCTTTATGTACACAGAGAAGTTTTTGCCCATCAACGATGCAGACACCTGACATGAGATGTATTCTGTCTCGGTGGGACTTGGGACACTGCTATATTGAATCCCTAAATTGAGTGTAGCTAACAGTAATAAAGGCCAGAACAGCTTTAAACACAAAGTATGATATAAATGTACATACTATAATATTCTGTGTTTGAATTGATCAATTGAATTAAAGAAGTCCTACAGTCTTTTTCTTTGTCTTTTATTTCTTTAATCTCCCAGGGTCAACTTGCATCCATGAGCCCTCCACACTGCACACATGACCAACATATCTGCACATCTGTGTCAGTAGAGTGACACACTCAGAATCACCCAGTATAAGATGTGATTACTCCCCCTGCTTTCTGTTCCCAATATGCATCACTCTTCCTCCTGAGCTTAATGCCATGTGGCAGTGCTGGCACCTCTCTGTCCAGAAGGATCCATCATATCACAGACACACACACACACACACACACAGACACACACACACGCACACACATACACACACTCGCTTGTATAAATTCATTTGATGTGGGAGTTGTTGAGAGTTATAGAATCTGAATGGGTTCTGAAAGGAGGGCAGTTCTCCTACATGGTCTTAAAGCCAGCTCAATTACATGAAAAAGTTGAAATAAATAGTTGCTCAGGAATACTGACGTAAAAAATTTGTGCTGTCAAATTATTAAAATATTTAATCTATATTTTATCTATTATAAATGTCCCTTGAGTTCGTTTTGTCCCATTATTTTTTTTTCTCATTTTAGAGTTCTCATCAACATTGGAAAAGTAAACTTTCCATTCAGAATCTTATTGGCATAAATTTCAGCATCTTGCGCTCGCCATTTGCTAAAAACGTAACGTTTGTACTCTTTGGCTTGCAATCCCAAACAAGTGTGTGCAGTGTACCTGTTGTTTTGTTTCCGGTCTAGCTAGATCTGGTGTTCTGTTTTTCTAACGTTCCTAGTTGTTGCAACAGCATTTGACAAAAAACGACAAAGTTTGTTAGGCCAAAAAGAATGTTAATCTCATGATAAAAAAGAATTGACGCCATTAATAACACGTTTAACTGACAGCACTAGTAAAACTACTTTTTATACTCTTCCTACAAAAGCCAGTACTTCTCACAAATCCTGCATTCTGACATCCAATTGCATCATACTATAAAGCCAATAGTTAATACTGCTACTTATTACAATACGGATTATGAACATATTCATTTTTTAAATATATGATTTTGCAATACAATGTTGTATAACCTAGTAACTACAGCATTATAATGGTTCTGTTTGGGGACTGGGTTAGAGTAAGATGATGGTGAAGTAAGCATGTGTCTTAAGACATACTGTGATTATTAATGTTTAACCAAAGTGATTTTGTTGTCTAAACCTAAGCACAGACAGGAGTCTGGATGTCACCGTCCTGCCTGCCATCCGCCCTGACCAGCTTCATCGTGCTACCTAAATGTAGCGTTTCATTCCATAAAAAAGCGAAGCCTCTTAACTAAATCCAGGCAGCCATTACGTTACTGTTAACATTACTGGCAGTAGGGATGAGCGAGTACAGTATTATCTGTATCTGTTTACCACATGAATTATCTGTATCCGTATCTGTACTCGGACTGGGCGGGGCCTAACCCGGAAGTGGACAGAATTTAACCCGGAAGTGGGTCGGGTTGTCTGCAGACCTGATTGACTGAGAGAGAGAGAGAGAGAGAGAGAGAGAGAGAGGAAGGAGAGGGAGCGCTGTTGTTCTGTGTGTGTGTGTGTGTGTGTGTGTGTAGGGGGGGCGGGTGGGAGGGCGCCGTGACTATCACAGAACGCAGCGCATCAGCTGAGGACTTTTATTCAATCCGAGTACAGATATTGACTCGTATTAGAGTGCGGATCGGGCCGGATTTTTCTGTCCGAGCCCGGCCCGCGTCCGACAGAGCAGTAACCGAACCCGACCCGAGCCCGACAGGCATTAAGATATTTATGTCCGAGCCCGACCCGAGCCCGACACAGTTAAAATCGCATTTGTTTCTCATACTAATGACACATGTACGTTTGTTTGTGTGGAAAGCCCGCTTTTATTAAGCAATTGTAGGAAGACATTCGGAAATGTCAACAGATGAGCGCATCAATGCACAGCTGACTTTCCTTCGTTTTCAATAGTTTTAAAATCTCCTGCAGCCAACTTCTTTTTAACATCTTCCATCGTTGCGCTGCCACATGGAGCTTAATACGCACGTCTTTCGTTGTCACAGCACACAGGAAGACGGATGTTAGGGTAATATTTGACATTTATTTTAAGCTGTTTTAAATTCAAAATGTTCAATGCCTTATCGCGCTGATGTGACCGAGCCCGACCCGAACCCGAGCATCCTTTCTAAAAATCTGTCCGAACCCGGCCCGACCCGTCGGGTACCGTCGGGCTCGGGTCGGGTATCCATCCTCTAACTCGTATTACTCGTATAATACTTGTACTCGGCAAAAGTGCTTTATCCGTACCAGATACTCGTTTCAGCCGAGTACTCGGCTTATCCCTAACTGGCAGACAATCATCAGCTGATTGCTAATTTGCTTGTTAAGATCACACATTTAACATTAAAATCTTCTACAGTGAGGATGATAGTTTAACACAATGAACAACAGTATACCATAACATATGTAATGTTAGCTTATATCTTGTTTGCCATGTGAGGTTAAACTGTGCCACTGTTAGCTAGCTAAGTTTAGCTTACTAAAACGTCAAATGAACGTTATAATTCCCGGTACAAAAATCATTATCAAAAAATAAATTGACCAAATATACATATACAGGTGGCTTATATGTACATGTGTATGAATAAGTATAGCAAAAAGACTCATGTTCAATTTACATTTATATTGCTCCGTCGGTCTCACTATCACGTCCTCGGCCGCCATTATTGAATGTTTTTCAACTTTTGTTATCTCTGCCCCTTTAGCTACGAGATGGCGAGACCGTTGAGGGTGGGAAGTGTCCATTGATCCACATTTTGACAGTTATGAGTTCACAACCCGGGTACTCTAAGTGCACAGCATTTGACCACACTTTGACAATGTGAGCGCACTATGTACTCAAATAGTTAGTATGATAAGGTGACCAGATTTGTCAGACCAAATCCGGGGACATTTTCAGCTCAGAAGCGTAAATACCTCCAAAACAGGTCATGTTTTTATCTTTGTAAACGTTTAAACGGGGACACAGCCCCAGGGGCATCACAAGACCTAAAGCTGCACTGGGGCACAAGTCCCCCTACGGGGGTACATGGGCATGCTCCCCTGTAAGAAAATGTTGTCTATTTTAAAAGGTGCTCTAAGCGATGTTGGGTGACATTACTTCTTGTTGACGTTCAAAGTATTTTCAAACAAAACGAGACTAGCTCGCCCCTCCCTCCTCCTCAGCCCCTCCCTCAGTTCACAGATTGGACTGCGAATTATTTGGCCGGAGAAAGCCCGCAAATATACCGCAAACCCAGATGGTGCAAAAGTACGTAGGAGGGCAGAGCCAGGCTATCAATCTGGTGCACTTTGAAAAGAAATTCAGAGGTTAGACTTAATTGTTCTTATCTATGGATGGAAATATTTGTGCTGTAGCCTGAGCTAGTTTCCTCTTCAGAATTTTAACCATGCACACACAGGTGGAATAGTTTTTTCTTCATATTTTTGCAATAATGTCACTAGGAAGCATACCAGTAGATATATATATATATATATTCATATTTGTAAATAAGTGGGATTTATAAGAAAGTGGGATTGTCTGGAATCTGGCAATATAATAACCATTATGGTGGGATACACTGGCTAAGCCATGTACAAAATTGTCTGTGCTGACATAAATAGTTTACATGAGAATACATTATAATTTTGGAGACCATGTCAAAAATTTGTTGCAATTTCAAAACCGGATTACTCGGGAATTGCTTGTTGTACTGATGCATGTGTTGAGTGAAGAGTTTGAGGTATTTCACAGAGAGTAATGGGTGTGCAGAGATTTATGCATAATGTAAACATGATAACATTTCATGTAGGCCACATTCTCATTAGGGGCTGAGCCCCCCTAAAGGTCTGATCCTAGAATCACCCCTGCTGCTACTTCATACACCTCAGTGTTGTAATCTTTACTGAACTACATTTACCTGACAGCTTTTGCTTTATTGCTTCAGGCTTGTTTCTGCAACAGCTCATTGAGTATCGGATACAATAAAAACTATTGAGGAAATATTTTCCTTTGACATTAACGCAGTATTAAACGAGATCGCTGCAGTCGGCAGCAGAGAAACAAGCTACAATGTAAGTTAATAGGATAATTGTCCAGCTTGTATTTACGTTCATAAAAGTGCTCGTTTTGCTAATAACAGACTCAGATAAATATTCTAAGTGTCTGACAACATTATAGAAAGGATTTCTAAGGAGGTCGACCTTTCTGTTAAAGATTAAGATCCTTTTTTATAACATAAAAAGTCAGAAATTGCGTTCACTAAATCCACCAGACTCCATGTAAATAATCAGTAATTTTGGCATCGTAAAATATGGCTTTCTGAAACATCTTTGAGCGCTGAGCAGCGCTGGCTCTTGAGCGACAATCGGCTACGTTTGGTCAGTGTTTTCGTTTTTTCATTCCAATTTCCGGGCTTTCAGTCACAATGAAAACCGGGGACATTTCCGGGGACAGGTCACCAAAACCGGGGACTGTCCCCGGAAACCGGGGACGTCTGGTCACCCTATAGTATGAGTACAGAAGTGTGCGATTTGAGACACACCATTATTGTTTGTTAGCTAGCATCTAACTAGTTATTAGCACGACATGATTACATCTCCTTGGTGGTCTTAATACATCTGTTTATTTTGATAAGCATTACTAATCAATACATGCCAAAGTGAAGTGTTATAATGGACGTTGTTGTTGACTGTTGATGTCAATGACTGCAGGCTAATCTTAGTAGCTAGCTAGTATCTAGCTAGTAGCACGACATGATTATATTTCCTTGGTTGTCTAAATACATTTGTTTATTTTGACACGCATGTACAAGATCAGGAACAATGAAAACACAATGTTTACCGTTAATGAATGTTTTATGCAATGAAACGGCAAGTTCATGAGTTCGCCACATAGCTAGCTAGCTATACCATGAATGTATTAAGAGAACAAAGTAGCGATACACAAAACACGAGAAAGAAGCTCATGAACAAGCATGTTGCTACGACAACACAAACTAGCGTTATTGACATCAACAACAATGTTCAATATAACACTTCACTTTGGCATGTATTAATTAGTAATGCTTATCAAAATAAACGATGGATGTATTTAGATAACCAAGGTGATGTAATCATATCATGCTACTAGGTAGATACTAGCTAGCTATTAAGGTAAGGCTGCAGTCATTGACATCAACAGTCAACAACAATGTTTATTATAAAAATTCACTTTGGCATGTATTAATTAGTAATGCTTATCAAAATAAACATTGGATGTATTTAGACAACCAAGAAGATGTTATCGTGTTGTGCTACTAGCTAGCTAGATATGTTTGTTGGATTTGCAAGATCTTGCACATAAAACTCAATATCTCGCAAAACAAAGTCAAGATCTCACAAAAGTGATTGTTCCAGTACATTTTTTTTTCCTCCATGTCACCTCCGGGGCTCCGTACATTTCTTATCTAATTCTGTTTGAGTTTTATTTGTGCCAAATGTATCAAAGGCATGTCTTTGTCTTCTGCTTTGACAATTTGGGTCCTTGCCTATCCAGTCTCCCCTCAACTTTGCCCAAGTTTTTGCTAAATGTTCTGCCATTTGCATGCTTTTCAGAAAGAGTTTACAAACTCACAGGTTTGTGTTATCAACTGACCTTTGTGATCATGTTAATACAGGTATGCAGGTCTGGAAGTTTCACTTTACCAATGACAGACAAGAGAACGGAATTCAGATCAGTAATCATACCAGCAGGTTTGCAAATCCCTCCAGGTTAGAAGTAGTCCAACACAAATAGAGCTTTAATAAAAGCTGTGAGCTTGATGAGGAAAGCCTTGGGAAAAACAAGCAGTCGCGCTCCACCTTAACTCCCTCCACCCAGACAGCCTGCAAGCTCCATGCTGGTTGTTGCTGTACAGCCTCCTACACAGCTGAGGATTGTTTAATGAAGCAAGGACAGGCTCACTGACAAGCATCATTAGTGAGACACTGACAAGTGTGGTTATGACATGCCTTGTCTTACCTGCTGTGTGTGTGTGTGTGTTTTGTGTGTGTGTACAGGCATGCATGCTTTTGTATTCGCGAAATTTGTGGAAAAGGAAGTAGTGCTTACAAGTCTTGACATTTCTATCCCCGAGAGCCTGGACATAACTGGTCAGGTGTGTCAGGCTGAATGGTGCCTGGGATGCTGGGCCCACGTCTTAGGAGGACATGTTACTTAACCTGCCTACTAATCAACCCTGCTGACACTGAAGCAGCTCGCGGCAAAAGGCCACAGCGCAACCTTGTCCCACCTTTTGTCATTTCGTCTTACATATTCAGCCAAAGACTTCAAAATCACATTTGAAGTGGGTTGTAAATACTTTGGCCTGTTTATTGTGGAACTAAAGTAAAAAGGTTTCCAGTTCTATGCTACCGTAGAACTCAACACTGACCTGCGCTCCCAGAATGTAGGGTTACTTGTGGTTCCTAGAGTCTCTAAAAGTAGAATGGGAGCCAGAGCGTTCAGCTATCAGGCCCCTCTCCTGTGGAACCAGGTTCCAGTTTGGGTTCAGGAGGCAGACACCGTCTCCATATTTAAGAGTAGGCTTAAGACTTTCCTCTTTGATAAAGCTTATAGTTAGGGTTGGCTCAGGAAAGTCCTGAACCATCCATTAGTTACGCCGCTAAAGGCCTAGACTGCTGGGGGACTTCCCATGATGCACTGAGCACCTCTAAAATTGAATTGAATCGAATATAGTTAGAGAGTGAGGAGTCGCAACATCCGCCTAACCTGGCCCACCTGCTTCTCGTCATAGTTGTCAGATTTATCTATCATATAATCAATAATATAATAAAAGTAGAGGGAGGCAGGGCATGCAGCCCAATCCGGTTGGGGAGAGTTCTAGCCCGACCAGGCTCCTTTCTTTACCCTGTCTCTCTTAGTTATGCTGTACTAGTTTTAGACAACTGGGGGACTTCCTATGACACACTGAGCTCCTCTCTCCTCTATCTTTCTATCTTCCCGTTTTGTGTGCATCCATGTCCCAAAAATGCTTGTTACTAACTTAGCTCTGGGGATTCATTCCTCGGAGTCCTTATGTTCTTTTTCCTCGGATCAGGGAGGCTCCAAAATCATGGTAGCATGATTTCCCGCTACATGTTCTGTGATGCCATGTTACATCCTGCCACGATCTGCGGTGCCCAGCTACGTCCTGCTGTGCCTTGTAATGCTGAACTGTTATGCCACAAACTTCTACAAAGAACTACTACAAACTACTATTTTTTGGGACTGTTATTGCCACTCTTCATTCTATCCCCAACCGGTCGTCAGACACCGCCTACCAAGAGCCTGGGTCTGTCCGAGGTTTCTTCCCAAAGGGGAGTTTTTCCTTGCCACTGTCGCACTGTTGCTTGCTCTGGAGGGAACTACTAGAACTGTTGGATCCTTGTAAATTCTGGAGTATGGTCTAGACCTACTCTATCTGTAAAGTGTCTTGAGATAACTTTTGTTATGAATTGATACTATAAATAAAATTGAATTGAATTGAATTTTTATTGGCAGGCAGTGCCGAAAAGGTTTAGAACATATTTTAAATTATTTTTCGGGATGATCTAATGACCCATATCTTTTTAGACTTTAAGAAATTGCAAGCCCAAGAGCAACAGAAACAAATATTATAATTTAATTTTGTACACAGAGATGAGGATCTCTTATAAGTGTAATAAGAAAGAGCTACGTGTTGATGATCAGTGATTCATAATTCTCTGAAAACGGCGGCAGTTGATTTGTCAGTCCACCACTGGATAGAATGACAAACATCGTGAACTTAGGTGGTCCCCTGGCTTTTCCTTTTCAGTTTGTCCAACGCTTGGGGTGGCTGTTGATCAAGAGGTAAAGCAGGTTGTCCAACTAAATGTTGGTTTGGCAGTTCAGTCCCTGACATGTCCAAGTGTCCTCCCCCATATCAACCAGTTTTCCCTCCCAACTCGTCGGATACCGACGCATAAAACATCTTTTAGCGGCTATATGGAACTCAACGGGCAGAGCAGCAGCTCAACAGCAGTACTGTAAAATTGAAAAATGACGGCAAGGATTTATTTTTTTTCATGCCGGCACAGCGCCTTTCTACATGGTAACGCCTTGAGTGGTTACCTTTGTCACCTATAGCAAGCCTTGCCTACAGTGATCAGCTGGTCATGTTATTATACATACGGCGTGGTGACCTGCTTTGTTTCACACCTTCCTCTGAACCTGTCGACTTCCTGACAACTCAAATTGCAGTGGTGCATTAGTGCTGATAAGGTCAGCCATTCAACAGTAGAGCAGGCCATAGTCTTCCTGACTTGACCTTTCCAACAAAGATTAACTCCATTAGCCATGCAGCAGAGCCGTGCAGATGAGCAGCCTGTCACTACTGCACTACTTTCTAGTACTGAAAAATGGAAATGGAATTTCACACACACACATTTTTATATATATATATATATATGTGTGTGTGTGTGTGTAGAAAGATTTAGGAATGAAAGGCCCCTGAGCAGTGAGGCAGTGAGGCTCTCTGGCAGGCAGAAATAATGCAGTCACACCAATTGTGAAGAGGCCTCACCCTAAAGTATGCCTAGATGTGATTCATAATGTGTCTCTGTGATTTCCAACACATCAGAGGGCTCAAATGTACCTGATTTCTTTGCTGCCTTCATGCACCTGTGACTCATGGAAGCAATGAATGGCCCAGAAGATGTTGGGGGGGTTGCATCTTGCCTCTCAGCAGAGGAATATTGTTCAGCTTTGCAGGACGATTTGAGTGAAACTGTATCCCAATGCTATCAATCTATGTGGCAGCAAAAGTTTAGTTCATTACTTTATTTGACAGAAGGTATTTCAAATGGAAGCATCCATACCACGATTTGTTCTGTCAGTCGGGACTGCAGCTGAGAAGTATCATTTTGCTACTATTGGTATTTTAAGGACTTTAACCGCTACATTAAACTTATTACCAGTGAAATACTGCAGTATGCTGTAAAACAGAACACTACGGAACAACCGGAGCACATTCAAAGCCCATTTCACACAATGCAATGAGGTCATTCATATCAGAGAATCAGGCAGCGAGCATTTTTTTGGTTGTACAAAGTGTCTGGGTCTGTTCAAACTTTCATACTGCCACAATCTTCTTCCACTGACTTTAGATATAAGGGGAGCTGCTGTGAGGTTCTGTGGAATGAGTTTAGCCTGGCCTCTTTCTAGGCCCAGGTAGCATGCTTTCTAACAAAACAGTTAGGATACATCACAAGCTATTTTACAGTTAAAAAAACAAATGCGTCTGGTTAAGAGTAGCATCTGACAACCTAATCTTTTTATAATATAATCACAAAATATGTGTGTTTATATGAAAATGTGTATGCACAAGCTAGCATGGCTGTTTCAATGTCTCAATGCAATGGAGAAATATGAGCATGAGGCGAGTAAATAAAGAGGTGCGTGTGGGAGAGAGTTGGGATGTTGAGGAAGCGCAGGGATTTCTCTTCCATTGTTGTGGTCTAAATGTATGGCATGGTCACGGCCACCGGAGTTAAGCTGTGTTCCCTAAATAAATGCACAGAAGTTGCAAGCCAGTCATTGCCTCCTTATTCAATGCTGCACCACTGGGGTGATACTTAGAATTGAAACATAAATAAACAACTATGATTTCTGTGGAGGGCGGCACGCCTTCAAAACTCTTATCAAGACACACCATAGTGGAGTACTATAGCCAGGTGTTTATATACAGTATAGTGTAGCTTGGATATAGAGGGGGCAATCATTCCTCAGCAGTCAGCTAGGATGGCCACTTACTACCCTGGTAGGGCTTGGAGGTTACTAAAGTATGACAGTAGAGATTCCCACACTGAGAGGAATTTTTTAGAACCTCTTATTGTGAATTTAATCTTTTCCAGATGTAAAAACAGCATTACATCCTTAAGCCATTGTGCTGCAGTGTTTGGGGTGCTTGATTTCCAGTGTGCCTACATGCCAGTAAAGAGGCAAATGCTATGATGAGTTGTTTTTGTGTCAAGTTTGTTCCTTCATCTGGTACACCATATTTGGCAATCATAGTGCAAGGGGCTAAAGCCGCCCCCAGCACTTCAGACAATACATCAAATATAGTTGACCAGTATCCTGCTAGTTTATGACCAAAACATATGTGTCAAGTCAGCTACATTAATATGACATCTCACACATTTGCTATCCACATTAGGATAGAATGAGGATATCTTAGCTCTACACCAGTGTAGACGGTAAACAATTAGACCATATGTCCATACGTCTTCTGAGATTTCATTTCCGAGTTCCTTTTCCCACGCAGTTTCAATCTATCTTAACATCATAAGTAACAATCATTGAATAGGAATGTGCTATGAAACTTATCAATCCAGAAGTGAGAAATCAAAGTGAGTCCACTAGTTACTTTTCTGGGAGGCAAATTACGAATCCCACTATGGCCGCGCCAAGTCCTGCCCTACGAAGCAGATCCATTGGTTGGGGTTACTGTGTGCGGTCATTGAAAATAAGTTATGTTTTATGTTCTTCACAGAAAATGAGCAAAGGCCAATGAGTTTGAGTTAGAATGAATTATGAATACCATTCTTTTATCAAACATTAACAACCGGCCCCACACAGCCGAACACCACACAATTACCCTGATGAAGCCAATATGACTCCAATACTACCAATTTATTGGACTTCATTAACCTATTGGGACAATAAATAAATAGCCCTTAAGTTCCCAATGACCTGTGTATGCAACCAATCAACAGCATGGCAGATTTGGCATTGCTGGAACATTTAGCAATCAACCTCACAATCAATGAGTCATGTTTTTCCCCCATTTTTCCATTTCATGATTGTTCATCAATGGCTCCTTTACAAGGATGGAATATTCATTGAATGATTGATATGGACTTTATTAGGACAAATATGACGCGGCCTTGGGAGGAGCGTGAGGCTTGTGCGTGAATGCATTAACGCATGTCCACCTGTCAGTCTGCACAGGTGTGCGCCGCATGGTGTTATAAATCAGAATGTTGTTTTTGCGTAAGAAAATTAGGACTTTTTGGTGCACAAAATCTTTCAGAATAAAATCTACGCAGTTTTATAAATGAGGTCCAGAGTCCAGTCCCTAATTTGGCTGATAAAAACGTGATTGTTACACAGCAGTCTCTGAGTCAAAAGTGTTCCCCCTCGTGTTTAGAGGTGGGTGGAGTAGCCAAAAAGTAAAAGTACTGTTACTTCAGAATAATATGACTCAAGTAAAAGTAAAAGTAGTTATCCAAATAATTACTTGAGTAAGAGTAAAACAGTGCTTGATGAAAAAACTACTCAAGTAGTGAGTAACTGTTGAGTAACGTCTGATTTATTTCTTAACACAAGCATCAACCAGACAGACAAAAATACTAAATAATCATCTTTAGGCAAATTATAGTTCATCCAATCAATAAAATAAATTAAAATGACTTTATTAATTACAAAATAGCTTAAGTGAGAGACTTGTCACATCAAATTTGGATGGATACTGCATGTGCAAAACATACTGTATGTAACCTAAAAGACAAACATCCACCTATCCACAGCAAAAACTAAAACTACCGCTACGTTTCCTCAAGTTAGATGTTGAGTTTGTTTTGGTCGACCCAGAAGATGCCGCATAATGTAGCTGATTTTTCGGACTTTTCCTAAGGTAAACAAACTGAGTCTATATTCTGAGAGTGGAGATGACCACTGGGTTAGATGTAAACTGCAAAATCTTGACAGGGAGGCTAGATGAGACTAGAGCATGTAGAGATGTCAACATGCATGACCATGTCGCACCAGTCTGTATCTGGGGATTTTTACTGCCCAGTAATAGCTCCTAAATTTAGGAAGGTCCAACCCGCCTACTGCTCTTGGTCGCTGGAGTAAGTCTTTACCTATCCTAGGAGTCTTACCGTTCCATACAAATTTTTGGGTTTGCGGTATGTTCTTTATTTTTTCCCCCGGCCCTCCTCCCCATGGGGTTCTGGAAAAGTTTGATTTTCCAGTTTGCTCCGTTGGTGGTGAAGGAGTTGGCTAAGGCGAACGCTAGCGATGCTAAGCCGACGTCATAGCCAAACGTTACCGTTTGGTTATTGCAGATCCAGAGGGATCTCTGAAACTGGCCCTCCGCTGTTACTTCTGGGCGACTTCAAAATCCAGACAGAGAAGTCAACTCACGTCTAGACTACTGCAACTCCCTCCTCATTGGCTTTCCTGCATGTGCCATCCGGCCCCTGCAGCTCATTCAGAACACAGCAGCTCGACTTGTCTTCAACCTCCCCAAGTTCTCTCACACTACACTGCTGAAAAGCTCTTAATTGAAAGTTGCTTGGATAAAAGCGTTAGCTAAATGACATGTAATGTCATGTAATGGATAGATAAGAGGGAGAGCAATACAGCAGGTTGAGACTCACAGTGTTTGTAAAAGGGCTGATTCCATTAGCTGCATGTGTATTCCTAGCGGGTGGGGTTTGAACTGCTACTTGATAAAAGCATTTGGGAGAAATCGGAGGGAAGCTGCTGGTGCATTGTGTTCCAATCATTTATATTTCTTTTCTCAACGTGTGTGTGTGTGTGTTTTGTGTGCCATGCACTCCTTTCATGGCTGGCAGAACAAGTAAATGGAGTACACAGAGGACACAAACTTTAAAAGCGATTGAGGCCAGGGAAACTGGTACTCTTGAGAGCATGTATCCAGGATGCTTCTCTTTGTTTTAAGCGTAGGATTTTGTACCCACCTCTTGCATCAAAACTGATGACCACAATAAGTGAGACTTTAAAAGTTCTTAGGCATCGCCCATGTTTAGCTTCAATGTAGTGTTTGGCCTTAGGATTATTCAGATTCCCAGTACGAATAGCAGACCTATGTTCAGAGACTCTGTCTCTGGAACACACCGGGCGCGCAAGTGTCATGTAGCGTAGATACGTGCCTGATCGTGCGCCAGGCTGTTCAAAATGGACACGTATTTCTACGCGCCAGTCACAAAGCAATCCTTCTCTCTCTCTCTCTCTCTCTCTCTCTCTCTCTCTCTCTCTCTCTCTCTCTCTTTCAATTCAATTTTTAATTCAAATTGCTTTATTGCCATGAATGTCAGAAATAACAATATTGCCAAAGCATCAAGGATAATAATGTGAGAAGAAATACAGTACATACCTTATGTAAAATTCATTGAATAAAGTAAAATATATATACATACAAACTGTTGATAGCATAAACTTTGTTGGAAAACACATCTCTTACAGTGTCAGTTTTTTTATCATATGTACATGCATTTCCTGTGGTACCACAGGAAAAATTACCTTAAGGTTGACAAAGCCATGTTTCAGGTTCAAGAGCAGGACGGTAATTTCCGTCAGATTTCTCCTTAATTGTTGGGGCCCTTCTGAAGCTGACCCCTGGGGGCTCAGTGAATACCCCTTGTAAAGACATCTCGCTCTCAAATATGTATGGTATTTCAGTCAGTTGTTTTTCCTAAAAGGGGAAGTGTACAAAAATGCTTGATCATCTTTAGAGAGCTGTATATCCAGAAAGTTAATAACTTGTGGGTCGTATTCTAGGCTCAGCATAAGATTTGCATTAAAACTGTTCATATAACTATGGAAGTCTAGAAGCTCTTTCTCTGATCCCAAAAAAAAACAAAATAACATCATCAATGTGTCTACCCCACCACTCAATGTTTTCCTTGAATGGTTTGTTGATGGAAAAAATGTGTTTTTTCCTCCTATAGCATAATTAGGTTCAAAACATGCACCCATAGCCGTCCACTTTTCTTGTCTATAAAATTTGTTTTGGAGTAGAAAAACATTATTTTTTAAAGTCCACTCAATCAGTTGCACAATAAAGTCCCCAGGAGGTACTTATCTATTACATTCAGGTCATCAGGTCTTGACCCTAAATAGGTCTCCAACCCTTCATTGTGTGCAATGTTGCTGTAGAGACTCCACAGTTGCCATAATGCAAGAACCAATATTCTGTATTTCAGCTACTTTCTTTAGGACCTGAAGTACTATCCTGAATGTAGGAAGGTAATGTAGCAAGAAATGGTTTAATGAAGTAGTCAATACGGTTAGTGGAAGGTTCTGTTATTGAACCATTGCCATTAACCTAATCTCACTTACTTCTACTTAACATTTTTATTTATTCATTATTGAAGCTGTGTTACTTTATTTACTTTATACACTTATTGTCTCTTCTTACTCTTATTTTACCTTGAATTTGCTGTGAGCAAGTGCAACTGAATTATTTTTCTGAGGGGATCAATTAAGTATTCTAATTCTGATTCTGATAGTAGAAAGTTCATACTTACACCCTACATACTACAGCCTGGCTTTGTTCCGAATTGAGTAGCTTCTCAAGTTCTCTTTTCATAATCTCCAATGGATTTGATAAGGGCTTAGAGTAGTACTTGATTTCCTCTAATTGATGCATAGCCTCAGTTATATATCAGTCTGATCACGCTTAAACCTTTTTCTTAATTTAACAGAAGGTTTTTCCATGTCTTCTTAAAGGGTGATGTGTGTTCCTCTGACTCTGTCTCAGGAAGCTGGGTTTTTAATTCCTCAATCTGTGTTTGTAAAGTCAATTTCTCTTTTCTAGCTTCTTTAATTAGTAAGAGGATCAAATCTAGAGAGTGCTGCATTTTGTACCATGTGTTGTGTATTGGGTCTGTGGTGATATAGCCCTGGAGGCCAGGGTGAGCATAACATGCTCTCACCTGTACACACCAAAGGCCTGTACCACGAAGCGAGATTTGGTGTTAACGAGGTGACTTCAGGTTCAACCCAGGGCTTTCTGTATCACAACGGTGGATCGCTTGTTACCAGGTTCAATCGCCGTGGTAACTTATGCTGAACACCTAACCTGCTCGGGAGCAGGTTTTGATTCAAGATTAGATTAGATCAACCAATGTAAAAGCACTGCCTACTGACCAAACAATACTCAACTGATACTGAGAGAGAGGGGTGCGCTCATAAAAGTTAAAACATTTAGATACCGACAGCCCCGTTAACAATCCCTGATGGGTATCTTTATGAAAGATATAGATTTCTAGCAGAGGGAATTACGTATAGGCTATTTGTGTTTTACAATGATTAAAGTACTGATTATTTAAATAGAGTCTGGTGGGTTTGGTGATGGGGATTTTTCCCTTAAATTAATAAACATAAAAACATATTCAAATGTTGGCTGAGTGAATTTAGCCAAGATTTCATAGGTCGGCTTCTTGAGCTGTGTGTTGCCAATGAGCACATCGGTTTGAATTATGTTTTTATATTTTTAATTTGCTCTCACGATTGCGTCCCACTGTCACTGTTGCAAATTAAATAATATGGTAAAGCTACGACAGTTTATGGAAAGCACAAGTGTCACAAACCTGATTGGGGAAGTGATATTGATAGTGATATAAAGACAAGCATTGTGATTTATGCATTTACAGCATCTGTAAAACCGTGTCTGTGTTCTTAAAAATTTACTGTATGTAGAATTATAGTTTGCTCTTCTGATGTAAAATTTGCGGCTTGGGTAGATGTTTGCAATTGGTCATGCTGTGTTAACACCGCCTCTTTAATGTGAACACGGGCGTCTCTGGATTGGGAAACCCTGGGTTGATTGAACTTGTTGATAACCAGTGTTGGGACATACAGTAGGTTATGCAGGACCGCGGATGAAAGAAATCCACTGCAAGCTAGAATCACTTTGATGTTCCCCTTGTGTCACTACAAGCGTTGGTGTATTTTTAATGTCTTGCCCAAAAGGCCTTTTTATCACTTTTTGTAACCAACCTTGAGTGCCTGGATATGATTCTGTATGACTTTCTTGGTCATAATTCTTCTTCCTTTTTCTGAATTGTATTCCCTTCCATTAGCACCAGTGGTTAAAAGGATAACAGAAGCGCTCCTTCTCCACCTCTGCACTGGATCATAACCTGCAATGCATTATTGAATAAGGAAAAATGATTCACCCTAAAACAAGAAATAAAAGGACATAAAAATTTCATTTTGACTAAATCATATATGTAAACACTATTTGTTTGTTTAAAACTGAGTAAACTGAAAAAAAAATTGCTTATTTTATAATAATATAATTATATATAATATAAGTACCTTATAATGAATTATAAGTGGAAAGCAAGTTCTTTGGATGCAAAGGTTATATCTGCATTTGCCTTTTTCCAAAATACCCAATTTAGAAATTTGATAGGATTTTGATATTGTACATTTAAAATACCAAAATGGTGTCGTTTGTCTTTATGTATGACAGATTTGTGTTCCATATAATTTTTGCTTTATGGTAGAGAGAGAGAGAGAGAGAGAGAGAGAGAGAGAGAAACATACACAAACACAGAGAGACAGACACAGAGAGAGAGAGAGAGACATACACACACAAAAAGACACAGACACTTTTAATTAGGGTTGTTTTGTTTTAAGTTGTTGATCGACTATCCAGTTCAGATTTAAATTATAAGGCTATTATTACCAGATTTATTTTATTTTTTGTATTTTATTTTAACTAATTTATTTATATTTACTTTTTCCTTCCAGTGCAGAATGAATGAATTATCAGTCATTACTTTAAAATGAAGAGTGCATCTCTGACATCACAATTACTCTTAAATAGTTTCAGCCATACTGTAACCCTGTAACTCTACTACTACTTTAGTCTTGGACAGCCCTACATCTCACTTAACAACTTATTACTGTAGGTTTATCTCTTTTAAAACTGTTCATATTTGTATTTGCTAACAATGAAGCCATTTACTGTCTCCATGTGGAACATTCAGGGCTTTAACTCTGCATTTTTTGGATGTAAAAGCGAAACCCCTGAATTCAAAGACAACACCAAAGACACAGACATCATCATCCTCCAAGAGACCTAGTGTAGAACCGGCTCTGTCACTCACTGCCCCCCAAACGAGAAATCATCCTGCCATCGGTCAAACTCCCTACTGTTAAAAGAGGGAGGGACTCAGGAGGGATTATTATCTGGTACAAAGAAGAAATGTCATACAAATCTCAACATACATTTGGCTCAAAATCAAACAAGACATCCCTAACCCTCCAACAGACATATTCCTGTGTAATGTATACATCCCCCCTAGTGACTCCCCGTACTATGATGAGGATATCTTCCCCCTCCTCCATCTGCAGCTTCCAGGCCCAGGGAAGTGTGCTTATCTGTGGGAACCTGAACGCACGTACTGGCTCCCTCCATGACTATAACAATGAGCTAGGAAACATTCATATATTTGGACACAATTATCCACAAAACAAAACTAACCTTCCTCATTCCAACTGGGACAACCAGATAAATAAGAATGGCAGATAGTTACTGCAGCTCTGTCAAAGCCTGGGTCTGTACATCATCAACGGTCGGCTACGAGGACACTCTTCAGGTGAAAACACTTTCTCCTCACCTCTCGGCAACAGCACCGTGGACTACATGGTGACAGATATAGACCCTTTCTCTATCAGTGCTTTCACAGTCGAACCACTGACCCCTTTGTTTGACCACAGCCAAATTACTGTTTCTCAGAGGGTCAGTGACACACAACAGCATACCTCCATAGCCCTGTAAGCTGTTTAATTTCAGGAGATCTTACAGTTGGGCCGAAAACAGCACAGAGGACATCCAGAAAGCAATCAGCTCAGCCCAAATTTAAACACTACTAGATACCTTTGTGGACACCACGTATGTACACAGTCAAGAAGGCGTAAATAATGCAGTTAGACATGTCAATCACATTATCATGGAAACTTCAAATAAATCACAATTAAAACTATCCAAATGAAAAACTAAGAACCCCAAAGATTACAATTGGTTTGAAAAAGAATGTAAAGAAATTAGACAAAACTTTCGACGATTGTCTAACCAGAAACACAGATCCAGGAAATGTAGACTTTTTTACTGTGCCACACTTAAACACTACAAACACACACTCAGAATTAAAAAAAAGCACAACACACACAAACAACTGACATTAATGGAGGAGTCCATAAACACAAACCAATTTTCCACCAACCTGTGGAATTGGCAATACAGAATGGAGACATACAGTGAAGAAAATAAGTATTTGAACACCCTGCTATTTTGCAAGGTCTCCCACTTCTCCCACAAAGACACTAGAGACAAAATTGTACACACCATAAGGCTGGAAAGGGCTACAGGGAAATTGCCAAGCAGCTTGGTGAAAAAAGGTCCACTTTTGGAGCAATCATTAGAAAATGGAAGAAGCTAAACATGACTGTCTATGTCCCTCGGACTGGAGCTCCATGCAAGATCACACCTCATGGGGTCTCAGTGATCCTAAAAAAGGTGAGAAATCAGCCCAGAACTACACGGGAGGAGCTGGTCAATGACCTGAAAAGAGCTGGGACCACCGTTTCCAAGGTTACTGTTGGTATTACACTAAGACGTCATGGTTTGAAATCATGCATGGCACGGAAGGTTCCCCTGCTTAAACCAGCACATGTCAAGGCCCGTCTTAAGTTTGCCAATGACCATTTGGATCATCCAGAGGAGTCATGGGAGAAAGTCATGTGGTCAGATGAGACCAAAATAGAACTTTTTGGTCACAATTCCACTAACCGTGTTTGGAGGAAGAAGAATGATGAGTACAACCCCAAGAACACCATCCCTACTGTGAAGCATGGGGGTGGTAGCATCATGCTTTGTGGGTGTTTTTCTGCACATGGGACGGGACGACTGCACTGTATTAAGGAGAGGATGACCGGGGCCATGTATTGGGAGATTTTGGGGAACAACCTCCTTCCCTCAGTTAGAGCATTGAAGATGGGTTGAGGCTGGGTCTTCCAACATGACAATGACCCGAAGCACACAGCCAGGATAACCAAGGAGTGGCTCTGTAAGAAGCATATCAAGGTTCTGGCGTGGCCTAGCCAGTCTCCAGACCTAAACCCAATAGAGAATCTTTGGAGGGAGCTCAAACTCTGTGTTTCTCTGCGACAGCCCAGAAACCTGACTGATCTAGAGAAGAACTGTGTGGAGGAGTGGGCCAAAATCCCTTCTGCAGTGTGTGCAAACCTGGTGAAAAACTACAGGAAACGTTTGACCTCTGGAATTGCAAACAAAGGCTGTACCAAATATTTGTTTGATTTTCTCAGGTGTTCAAATACTTATTTGCAGCTGTAATATACAAATAAATAGTTAAAAAATCATACATTGTGATTTCTGGATATTTTTTTAGATTATGTCTGTCACAGTGGACATGCACCTACGATGACAATTTCAGACCCCTCCATGATTTCTAAGTGGGAGAATTGCAAAATAACAGGGTGTTCAAATACTTATTTTCCACACTGTACATGTCCAAAATATGAAGACTGAAGAACTAAATATTTCCAAAGAAATTGAAAAACATACCAGGCTTTACTACCACTGAGGACAATAAGCTTCCTTTTTTATTAGGGGAAGATGGTTGTGTTCACTTGTATTATTATATTAGTTGTATTTACTCCTTGTTATTTTGTATGTTCTTAAACTTTGGCAACACATTTGTATTGATTTTGTTGTGCCAAAAAAGCAAACAGAAATTGATAAAAAAAAAAATTAAATTGAAAGACAGAGAGAGCACTTTACCTACCTATTTATAATTTGTACAGTTTAACAGTGAACTAAATTGCTAATGCATTAAAATCTCAGTTTTTCTTTATTAACCCTCTATTGCATGGTGTTGCCATATGGCAACAAATTATTTTTCTTAGTGTTTTTCACAATAAACCATATACAATGCATTGTTTTTTGTTTAATTTTGTAAATAGGTCTTTTATTTTAAAGTGGTATTCATTTGATGACTTCACATACCCACAAAATCATGTTTTTTCCCTTTTACTGGACATGTGCCACACTAAAGATCACGTTCCAGGATCAGCCAAAATGTAGTTGTTTTTATAAAGTTAAGAAGCATTTCTTTGAAAAAAAAAATTCAACTGTTATCTGGGGTCAGTAAACTTTAATTTTTCATCATTTCAACCAGTTAAAATGCAAAAAGTTTTCTGTAAAAGGCTAAAATTAATTTGTTGCCATATGGCAACATTATGCAAATATTGAAGTGAAATGTGTACATTTAGCCTAATGGGCTCAGATTGAATTACTATAGCTTTAGGCTATTCTAACACTGTTTGTAATTATTTATATTATTTTAAAAGAAAAACATAAAAAGTATTTATATTATGTTATTCCAGCCATTTTGTAATTAATATATTATCTAAATTATTAATTACACACTAATGTAAATGAATTGCTCACCAATAAAAATGAGTTATTCCAAAGGAAATCATGTTGGCTCACTCAAATTATCTGTTGGTCCACTGACATTTACCCTTCTAGTTTAAATAGGGATTTCCTACAGGAAGATTATGAATCAGAAATATTTTTTCAGTGGCCATATAGTAATTGTAAGTGTAGTCCGTGTGTTGTGCTTAATTTGCCCCTAGTAAATTGTATCCGTGTGTCTTCTTTCAGGTGTATATGACAGACTTATTACAGTGTTATTATTAATAATCATCAAAAACTACAATTAAAACTAAACTAATTTGACTGTAAACACATTGGGCTATACATTTTGATACACATAAGTTAAATTTGTTTGGTAATTTTTTCAATTAAAGCATGTTTTACAAAGCAAGTAAGGAGCCAAGGGCCTGGGAATTGCTGAAGACTAGCTGTTGCAGGCACAGAGTCTATGATTTAAACAGCGCCACCACCAGGCCGGGGGTGACGCTGCTGCTGATGTCCAATAATACAAATCACCACTGAAAAAAAAAAGAAATCACTCACACACACACACAAACACACCCACACACATCCAACATGCACTGCAGCATGCCGAGATAGATAGAGAGAGACAGATTTAGTTTTTCATTACCAATCTAGAGAGTGACTAAAGAGAGGTAGCACCATTATCAAGAAGAAAGCAGTGAATCAAATAAATAAAACCTTATTTTCTGATTGTTGCACGGTGGTTACATTCTAAAGCACAAATACATACACACACACACACACACACACACACACACACACACTCCTCCGCACAACCATTCGGCATTGCCTAATTTTGTAAAAATGCAGCCAAAGCACAATTTTGATCCTATCAGCTCTGCCAGACAGACGTGAAAGGGCGCCTTGTGCCTCAGAATGAGACTATGAGGGGCTGGAAAAAGCGGCAGTATTTGACAACTTGGTAAAGGTAACGGGCTGCACACCCTGTAGCCACATGTAGCCCAAAGGGTCTTTGCTGACACCCATAAACGTCCTGCAATCAGAAATAAGAAAAAAGAGAAAATGCAAGTAGAGGGCAGGGTCTCAGCAGATACAGACACCACCAAACACTTGTAGTGGGTCAGAGGTGATGATTGAGAGGGATTACTTTTAGATTAGTATATATGTTGTTTTTAGGAGACACTGCATATTATACCTTTAAATAAGATTTTAAATGCAGGACTTTTACTTGTAAAGGAGTATTTCTACACTGTGGTATATCTTTTACTTCATACACACACACACACACACACACACACACACACACACACTGAGTATAAATAGTAGGGGTGTAAAGATGTTACAGTTGTATTATCACAGATATGACTGCATCAATACACAGACCCCTGTATTGGTCTAAATGGACCAAAATTTGCCTGATTGCCTGGTTCTAACATTTCAAATCGGTTGACTGAAGCTTTGCTGTCAATCCAATCCAATTGATACAGATGGCTGTGTGTTTATGTATGTGCGCACAGGACACAAAAGCCAGCATATGCATGATTAAGGACATGGTCATTTATGTTCTGGATGGCAGGGATCAGCCAATCAGTGTTATTGTTTGGGTTTGCAGAACAAATGGGCCGTCTGCTAGGTTTAATGTCAGGAGTTAACTAATGTATTCCTCTATACATCGTGGATATTGTGATCTGTACTAGCTGTGGTCTGTGCGTCATCCATCCATAAACATTTGAGTAGACTCCCAATTGTTTATTATGACATCCATTTTTGATGGCTCAGGTTCTTGCAAACAGCTGTGATTTCAAATTAAAAAATTTAAAAACTATGATTTAATTTGGGTAAGCTGAGATGACAAAAAATATAAGTAATAAATATGAATAAAAGTTGGGAAGCTACAGGCCACAAAAACTGGCAACCGGACACGTGGGGATTTGTTATTGCAAATAAAGGAAGAGCTGAGACTTTGTATCTTTTTAAAAAAAAGTGTTGTGGTGAAATAATTGGAAGATTTATAAATAAATATAAAAACTTAGGCAAAGCAAATGTGGTCCCTTTTATAATATATAGATTTATTTCAAGGTAGACAATGCTTCTTTTTTATAGAATTGGCCTATTTCAATTTATAATGGAAAATGAATGTGTTTACATTAAATTTACATTAACTGTATCTATCAGATTGAATCGTATGTCATGGAATTGTTTTAACATTGAATTTAACTAAATCCCTGAACCGTAGCTCATGTATTTAGATACGTATCGGATCATCCTATAAGGTAGAAATGCACTGCCACTAATAAATAGGTATGTTACACATTGTTATTAAATGCTATGTTATTTTTGTTTACTGGGCAACTAAATTAAATGAAAGTTAGCGGCATGCGCTTTCTGCTTCTTTATCAAAAGGTTTTTCGGCCACAGATGCAACCATTGCCTGGGCTGCACACGATATGTTTGCGCCGCGGAGGCTGGTGTGCAGGACTTGGTGACTGCCGGGGCAACGGGCCCCTGTGCTTTGGCCTGGGCTGACAGGCCACTGTGCTTTGGCCGGGGCCGACAGGCCACTGTGCTTTGGCCTTGGCCGACAGGCCACTGTGATTTGGCCTGGGGCTAACAGGCCACTGTGATTTGGCCTGGGCTGACAGGCCACTGTGCTTTGGCCTGGGCTGACAGGCCGCTGTGCTTAGGCCTGGGGCAACAGGCCACTGTGCTTTGGCCTTGGCCGACAGGCCACTGTGATTTGGCCTGGGGCAACAGGCCACTGTGATTTGGCCTGGGGCAACAGGCCACTGTGATTTGGCCTGGGGCAACAGGCCACTGTGATTTGGCCTGGGGCAACAGGCCACTGTGATTTGGCCTGGGGCAACAGGCCACTGTGATTTGGCCTGGGGCAACAGGCCACTGTGATTTGGCCTGGGGCAACCGGCCACTGTGATTTGGTCTGGGGCAACAGGCCACTGTGCTTTGGCCGGGGGAAGGCCCTGGATCACCGCCATGTTCCTGTGTTGGACAGTGACACAGTGCCACAGTAGTCTACTCCAGCAACCAGGGTTACAATAACAACCAATACGATTATTCATGCGTGTAGATAGTAGGGGCCAGTAATAGTCTGATCTACTGGCCCTGTTGGACACTCCTGAGTGGGAACAGGTGTGCAGGGATGTGGAGGAGGTCATATGATGAAGTTACTGCAGAGCAGGAAGAAGTTAGTATGTGAGCACACAGGAGAATGTGTGATGTGGCATTAACATCCATTTAGCAAATCATAATTGATGATGAAATTGATTTTTGTGCTTCTCATTATTCTGGTAGTAAAAACAAATTGGAATGGGCTGAATCAGACAATCGAGGGAGCAGAGTTCACGTCTCAGGGGAGACTATAAAAGGGGGGAGAAACTTGGCCAGCGATCCAGACTGACTGTTCTGAACGCCACCCTAGAGCTGTTAGAGAAAAGGACGCAGTCCTCTTTTGGACCTCCTGGTCATACAGCCGAGCACACACAGTAACAGACTGAGCCAGGACCGCTACAGGATGTCCTTCCTGCCCAACCTGTCCTCTCTGTGTCAGGACAGGGATAACCTTTCTCCTCTCCCGTCCCCTCTGTGTCAGGACAGGGACATGGGAAACCTGTCCTCTCTGTGTTAGGACAGGGACAGGGGGGGACCTGTCCCCACTTTTCAGGACAGGGACAGGGGGAGCCTGTCCTCTTTGTGTCAGGACAGGGATGCCAGGAGGTGAATGTCCTTGCATACAAGTGTGTTTCCTTTGATATTTTTCCTGATGTGTAAATGTGTCCATGTTTGAATGTATTGTAACTGAAAATAACTGGCACTGGTCTCCCTAAAGGACAACCCTACTGTTTACAGTTCAAGTCCAGAGACTTAATCCAACCACCGACCTTCTGACTGGTTGTCCCCCTGAGCCCACATTCTTCCGCTACTGCTGCTCTCCGATGGGAACCGTTCTGTTGTGACATAATAATGAGTACTTACTACACACTCTGTATTCACAGTAAATCTCTGGCTTTATATGCTGCATTATAATTATGTTGCAGTGGAGTGCAAAACTGGCTGCTTTCATCTAGGGAAGTTAGGAAGTCAACTTAATGTTTAGGTTGGTGCTATGTGCCCCCCAAGAAACTCAAGAGACCTGAATAGAAGGAAAAATAAACACATTGTGTCTTTTTTCTAAACTGTTATCTTTCAAGGCCTGTCTGCAAAATACAGTAGCAAACAATTTCCTTTTTCACAGAGAGACCCAGGGCAGCTCAGTACACAGTGCTTTGTGTTTGTAACACATTGTATTTGTATAGAAGATTAGAAGGACAGCTTTTATTCCCTTTCTCAGTAGTTTCAGTTTAGCAGCCAAGGCTGCATAGGATGAGATTCATTCCACAAACACTTCACAGCACTATGGGCTGTTTGTGTACCATTTAAATTGACGGTAATAATCCAATTATCTATTCTACATTATTTCACAACTGGCTTGTTTTATTTATTTCCTCTGGCTGTGATTCTCATCTTACAGCCATAATAACATGGAAGGCATCACTGAATTAGATTCTATTTGCGGTGGTAGCTGACCCGGGGGGTGGGGGTCCACGTGCGGAAATAGGTGCAGAATACTTATACTAATTGTACTGCAAATATTTTTGGCAACTTTGTATAACAACTGTGATAGACAATCTGCCCACAGTCCCATCCTCAAGGCTATAAGGGTGCGGGGGCAGCACACAATGTATAACAAATCTATTTTATTTTATTATATACATTATTATCTATTCAACAAACAAAAAAACAAAAATATATATAACAAAACAAAAGACACCACAAGTTGTAATAAGATGCTGTTCACCTCTTTGTGACCTTCTGCATGCAAGACAAAAGAAGGAAACTTAAATGTTACTGTATATTTTGTTGAGTCTAGCAACTCTCTGTTAGCTTGCAAGCTGGAAAAAACAAATTCTGGTGCGGCCAATCACATCATGTATAGAGTGGGTGGGCGGGCTTAACATAAGGACGGCAGAGTAGCGCTATCTTATTGCATACAGAAGGAAATTGAAAGACAAGTTTTTATCCTGCCCCTTGGTTTGATTTAAAAAGTACAAACTTATTTTTTCAAGTAATGAAACTGTCTCAATGAAATACTGATTGACGGCAGCGTAGCCCGCCGCGCAGACAGACAGCAGACGGAGAGCTCTGCAAACGTCAGTGGTTTCTTGCCGCGCCGCCGATCCCCACAGCAGCATGGTCACCTGGAGAGTCCGGTCCAGTCTGAGATACGGAGATACCATCAGCGCTATACAGCGGAGCGTTCAACTCTAGTCAAATCAGAATCCGCTGCATTTGTTTATACAGTAGTGGCTGTGGATAAAGAGGAGGACTGGCTTCTGAAAATCAGACGTTTTGGTGTTTGTGATATTTCTTTGGCGCTGGCTAAAACCTCTTTAAGGGGCGCCAAAACTTTCTCTATGCAGTAAAAGCCCTGACTAAATACCGGTAATAAATCCATAATATTAACCTGTAAACTCCGGATGGACTCCAGTTGTCTTTTCGAATGTGGGAAAAAGCAACGTCTTCTTCTGTGTGTTAATTAGCAGATCGCAAACCAAGTTTAAGGTTCATACCGCCACCTACATTACTGTATAGGAGCGTGTAGAATAATCAATTAATGGGATTCATCACACCCCTGAGAGTTAGTCTACTTTGTTTGCTTTTTCCAATCTCCGTTCTAAATATTGATCTTTTAACTTGATCATACTTAGTTTTGTTCTGTTGTGTTGTTATGAGCCAGTGCTGATGGGAGCCTGGTTAGTTAGCTTCATCATTAGCTAACTGAGGGGACTGCACTCAAAATGCAAATGAGTGCCTCAATTCTGTTATATATCTGTCCAAAAACATTGTGGGGAGAATTAAACTTGAGGCAGCAGCAAGTATGGCCATCTCCACCTTCAATGAAGGTGCTTCTGCCATGCTTTTTGTTATGGAGAAGTTGTGGCTATAGAGCATAGTTGTGATGGTCAATTCAATGATATGCTTATGATCGAAAAGCTCAAAAGCTGAGGCTTTTATAACTGCCAGTGTAAAATATAGGCACAAGAGTCTGAGCACTGCTAAAAAGGTGAAAAGGATCAGCAGGAACTGGATGAGGGGCATATAAAGCAGGCATGGAATATTACGTACTTAATTACTTAATATATTAATTGTATCATTTGACTTCTAGTTGCAGCACTGATGACAAATGCAGCTAGGAGTTGGATAAGGGCACAACTCTTGCTGAACCCTCCATTAGTATTACAGAAGTCTGGCTTTCATTTTAGTGGCAGAGCTGCAGGTATTCTTATAAAAGTATATGGACTTGGGTTCCTGTAAACCAAAGGTTCTCAATTTGTTATAGCCAATAAACAGGATAAAGTGGCCTGTTTGGATCAGTGGGTAGAGCAGGCGCACATGTACTTGGAGGTTTGTGCCTCGACGCGGAGGTCCAGGGTTTGAATCCGACCTGTGATGATTTCCTACATGTCTTGCCCCCTTCTCTGCCCTTTCTCACCTAGCTGTCCTGTCAAAATAAAGGTGGAAAAGTTAAAAAATATCTTTAAAAAGAAACAAGATAAAGAATATACTGGGGACCATTTCATGTCCCTTTGAATAGTTTGACGTATCCCATTTTTTACACTTATGTGAAAGAACAACACAAGAGGAATTATTAGAAAGATATTAGACATGCATTATAAATGTCTAACCATCTAAACACTGAATACCCATAAAACAATGCTAGTCCATTTCAGAACACACACACACACACACACACACACACACACACACACACACACACACACACACACACCAAGGCCACAGAGCAGCAGGCAGAGGCGAGGGAGAGAGCAGTGTCTGCCAGGGCAAAGAGATACCCGTCTCTTTGATAGACTTATAAATAAATTATGACATGTGTATATATACACATTAATTAGTAGTTAGTTTATACTTATTGTTTAGTGTATTTTTTTCTGACCGGCCAGTGCATATCCATTCATTGAAACTGACTAAAACCAATGCACTAATATTGGTAGGGATAGCATAACAATGTTTATTATTACTGCAAAAGAGGGAATGTTATGAAGTTTTTGTGTCTGTAGCTAATTTAATTATAAAGTGGTTATATTGTGGTTTTTATTTCTAGCTGTTATTGTGGAGCACTGCAGGCAGCCTGTGTGCTGGGGATGCAATAACAGCAAGAACACATCATCTCAAACTGTTAAAAGAGGTTTCTGTGCTTGTGAACTTGCGAGTTCATTCTTCCAATAACAACCACCAAGAACCGTCTTTGCATTCCTGAGATTGAGAAACAGCCTGAGTCAGTGTGGGGACGTGGTCAGGGAGGCTGGATGGATCACAGAAACCTTGGATTTCAACACAGTAGATCACGTTTGTTGCTTAAACCCAAACCACATTGTTTCCAAAAATCAAGTCATGTGGTTGTACAACACATTCTCACTCCCATCTCATGAAATGCGAACACTTGGTCAGGTGCTTTTGTCTTTGTTATTGACACTAAAAGTCTCCTTTAGTGTCTTATTTAAACACGCTTGGTCGGGACTATTGCCGTCCCTTTTGTGCTTGATCTAAACGCGCTCAGTCGGGACAATTGCCGTCTCTTTTGATCGCTGTTAAGGAAAAGGTCGTGGGTGGGTTTACGCTTCCATGACATGCGGGAATAACGGGGCGGTTAAAGAAGAAAGAGACTTAGGGAAAGGTGCCACGTGGGGGACAAACCTCGCTCTCCCGGGTGAAAGTCCTGTGTTTGACATATCCAAGCGTGGCCATGGCTGTCAAGAATAATTGAGTTGCTTTCCATAGTAGTTTTTAGATTGTCCACATCAGATCTGATAGAGCCAAGGCTTGCTGTCAGAGACGCTAGCTGGGCATGGATAGCAGTTAGCTTTTTGTCGTTGTAGATCCATCTGTTGAATCTGAGACAGAATCTGAGAAAAATGTGATTCCAGGTAGAGTTTCTGTTTCTCCAGTAATGTTTCTGCAATGGCATTCATATCGCCGTGTTGGGTTTTGGTTCTTGTTTGCCATTGTGCTTTAAATGACTATTGTGATAGAATATCCAGTTGGAACCATACAACACAACTATATAACTCCTTACATTTTACCCGAATATCGGTACTTTTTATTCCTTACATTTTACAAAACTGGCTCGTTACTTTAGTTTTGTACAATAGGTCATCTATCAGGTGTGATTGTGAATAGCGGAGAATAGCGCGGACATGCGCCTCACACCGTGAACGGGCGCGTACGGCACACAGAGAAAAAAGTGAGAGAAAAAAGAGACTAGCTGTCTGGAAGATAATCAGTTGAGATTGTGTGCGACTTTGAGGTTACACCTGGCTGTTGATTCAATATAATGGCGATTGTTGAACGTCCTTGCTCATTAAGATAATGTAATTAATAGTGGGTTTATTGTTATTATTTACTAGAATATATAGTGTGCATTGTGTATGGTAGCCTTTACAATGTTATTTATTTCTTTTATTACCACACAAACACCAATAGCAGAGCTACCCACGCCCATGTTTATACTGATGCTTGATTGTAATAAAGCATCAACAGAGAGAAGTTGTCTCCGTGTTTTAAAGACACACCTGGGGCAAAGATGGAAACCAGAATCAGCTTTAAATACAGTCCTAATCTAGTCCTCACTAAGTTTAAAATAATTTCACTGGAGTTAGTTATTATTTTTGCGTCATCAATACCAAATTGAATCTAATTGGATGGGAATATACACAGACTTCTCACAAAATCACACTTGAATTTATATCTTGCTACTCGGTCAGAATCTTATTAACCTGGAGTCCCAGTCTCCGTTACAATAAATAAGATGTATGTTTTAGGCCTATTGGCAGACAGCCATTTAAAATGTAGGCAATGGCATATAAAGAATAAAGAGCCTTTTTCCATGTCCACTGTAGTTTCTCAGCGTGCTCTCTAGTAACATCTGTCTGGTCCAGGTAGCTTTGTCAATCACAAGGCTACTTTTACTTTTATACTTTTAAGTAAATTTCCAAACCTCTACTTTGTTACTTCTACTTGAGTAAAGATGTTAAATCAGTACTTCTACTTTTACCAGAGTATTTTTTAACATAATTATTTGTACTTCTACTTAAGTACGGGAAGTAAGTACTTTTGGCATCTCTGCTTGACTCCCCGCAACTACTATACTCCTATACTATAATCCCTTAATTCCTAATTTTTAAGTATTTGTGTACGGTTTGTATTGTCTATGTCTTGGTACTGTTTCTATATGTATCCTGTTAGGCTGGCAGTAGATTCAGGAGCAGACACGGAGGAAAGGTTGGGAAACAGGAACAGCGATTTATTGAATACAACGGAAAGATGATGCTAAGAAATCTTCTGGGGCTGACAGGTGGGAGGCAGGTCCAAAACACAACGATTAGGCTCACTCAGACAGACTGGGCTTCCAGGACTGAAGCAGGGATCTGAAACACACAAGTCAATAAAGCTTAAATCTGAGATACTAGAGGAAGTTGACTGTAGCGAATGTTACCACTGTGAGCGAACGGAAAGCCGGGGTTTTAGACAGGAGCGGAGATTGCTGGATCTGCTTCAGGTGTGTAGGCAGCCACAGTTGTCCTGCCGAGGAGGGAGAGAGAGCCAGGAGCGCCACACCCAATCAGCACAGGACAGAAAGATACATTTATTATCTTATATTGATCTGTATGTTCTTGTTTGAAACTATTTCTTTATAATTGTATAGCTGGCCATGCTAAATGGACATTGTTTTTTTTTGTCATTTTTGTCAAGGGTAAGTTTGAATTGTATTTTTGCTAACTAGAATTTGAGTTCACCATTAGCTTGCTCATTTACAGTTTGTGTTTTATGTGTTTATTACAAGTTAGACTAATCAGTTTTTGCCTTTCCAGGGAGCTCTGCTGTGTTCACCCAACAACCGACAGACTTGGTGGTGGTGGCAGGCCAGCCAGTCACCCTGCCCTGCTCCATCCCCGGCTACCATGGCATGGTGCTCTGGCTGCGTGATGGCATGGCCCTGGGTGTTAACAGGGATCTGTCAGGTAATATCTCATTTTTTTTATCTGATTGGCTGATACAAATGCAATAAAGGATTCCTATACATCAAACAAGCCAGTGTTATGAAATGCCATTAATATGTAATATTATATTATATTATATTATATTATATTATATTAATATTAGCTGATTTGTCAAAAAGTGTATTGGAATAACATAGCTTACTACATTTTTAAAGACAGTATTAAGAAATCCACCAATTTAATCTGTTACATAACACAGTTACTCATATTTTGTATTTTAAATATGCAATATTGTTACTTGTGTTCCGTTACTCCCCAACCCTGGATACAGAGTACAAATGGAATTCCAATTTTTTGTTTCACTGTGTAAAATTAAACTCTCCAGTGTATAATTAATTATGTGGAAATCATAGCAATATGTTAAAGGTAGCAATGTTATCGCTAACTGCACCTTTAACACAAATACATTTTGTTACTGACGTCTTATATCCATAGCTTTGACCTCAGTTATTATTGTTAATAATAATATTGTACATACCAGATTAATTGCTGAGATCTGGGAACATTGCAACATCCCTTAAAAAAACTCGGACAGGGTAAAGAGCACAGGCAGAAGCACAGTTAGTCCACTCAGCCCACTGTTTGCAAAGAACTGTAGAAACTTTTTGTAGAATGTAGAAAACATTAAACTAAAGTTGATAACAGTTCAAGTGTATTAAAATGATTATCTTGTTTATCACAGTGGTAATGTCATCACAGATATCAGGTAAGGTAAAAAAAAAACACATTAACCAATAATGTGAAGTTAGAGAGAATTCATCCATCCATCCATCTGGGGTCCGGTTGCAAGAGCAGCAGCTTGAGTAGTGGACCCCAAATTTCTTCCTTTCTTGAGCCACATTGACCAGTTCTGACTGGGTTCCAAGGCCAGGGGGAGATTTAATCTCTCCACCTCGAACTGGATCTTCCCTGAGGCCTCCTCCCAGCTGGACGTGCCTTCATCATGAAGGCACAAAAATTGACTGGTATATCAAGAGCTATGTTTTCCGGCTAAGCTGTCTTTTTCGTCACAACTGTGCAAGAAAGTGAATGCATTATCGCTCTTGCTGCTCTAATTTTCTGGCTAATCACCTGCTCCATTATCCCCTCACTCACGAACAAGATCCCAAGCTACTTGAACTCACTTCACTTTGGGGTAGGACTCATTCCCCACCCGGAATAGGCACTCCACCGGTGTCCTGCTGAGAACCATGGCCTCAGATTAAGAGGTGCTAATTCTCATTCCAGCCGTTTCACACTTAAGAACCAGTCCAGTGAGTGCTGATAGTCACTGACTGATGATGCCATCAGGACCGCACCTGCAAAAAAGCAGCGATGAGATCCCCAGCCCACCAAACTGCAACTCGTCCCCACCCCGACAATGCTTCAATGTCCTATCCATGAATACCCAGGGGTGGTGACCATTGGAAGAGGCCAACACCCACCTGGAACAAGTGTGACTTGCTTTGGGTGTACAGGGATTGGACAGCCCTGAGAAGGAACCCCCCACTTTGTACTCCTGCAGCACCTTCGATAGTATCTCCAAGGTTTTCCAGTCAAACACCTTCTCCAGATTCATAAAAACATGTATACTGGATGGGCATACTTCCAGGCCTCCCTCCAGGATACTTGCAAGAGTAACGAGCTGATCCGTTGTTCCACAACCAGGAACGAAACCGCATTGTTCCTCTTCAATCTGAGGTTCGACTATTGGCCGAACTCTTCTTTCCAGCTCCTCCTACCAGGGAGGCTGAGAAGTGTGAGACCCGTGTAATTGGCACAAACTCTCTGGTCTCCCTTTTTCAACAAGGGAACCACCACCCCGGTCTGCCACTACATAGGCAATGTCCCAGCATGCAAAGTTAAAGAGGTGTGTAATCCAAGATAGCCTCTCCACATCCAAAGCTTTCAGCATTTTTGAAGGACCACATCAATGCCCAGTGCTTTGCCACTGTGGAGTTGTTTGAGTACCTCAGTGACTTCCCCCAGGCAAATTGACAACTATCCTCCATCAACATCCAGCTATGCCTCTGCAATAGAGGGCATGTTAGTGGGATTCAGGAGTTCTTTAAACTGTTCCTTTGCCCGCCTAATTACCTCCCTTATTCGAGGTCAACAGCGTCCCAGACCTTACTCTACTTAGATGAAAAACATTGCTTCCAAGGTTGTCTGTGTTGGTGACCGATGCAACCTCGAGACAAAAGGGAGGGCTTAAATGATGCAGCTGGTATAGGAGCACCGAACTTCTCCTTAACTCTCCTCCAAGTCCAGAATCTGTGTGTATGGTGTGTTAAGCAGACCATTGTACTGCTCTTGTACCTTTATACAAGAGTATAAATATCCCGCCCTAGCAACAGAAGAATAGGAGCATTATGGTCAAGTGCTGGAATTTTGGTCTGTGACTGGTTTGAGATGAGGAAAGTACTGTGTTATGTCATGTATGGCAATTTCAGATCTGGCATCTGGCATCATATTGCACACTAGTGGTAACTTGGTTTTCCCATTAAGTGATTTGCTGGGATCTGTCAATTGGTGGCTTTCCTCCATACGGTCTACATTATGCCTGAACATGTCTTTAGAGTGTAAGACAAATTCTCCATTAGGGCTGCAAATGTTGTTTCATCGTCTACATTGTGACGTATGTCTGTCAAGCAACAACGTTTTATCAGGTTTCTACAAAGCTTTGTTAGTGCTACACACTAGTTTTAAGATCAGTGATTAGATGCCCATTGGAGTCTTAAGGCTAGGCTAACCCGGTTGCTTTGTTAAGGACTCTAAGCATCTGTGAAGCCTAAGTTTACTCCTAGATTTTTACTACTATATCCTGTTGCCTACGTGACAACTTCACCTTGGTGATGTGTTGATTGCCATCCTACCTTTGCAAAGCTGAAGTTCAATGTCTCCTGACTGCAGTCTGGACTGAACTCTGGGAGAGGGACAAGTTGTTCCTGGCGATATCATTTATAGCCACAGCACCTTCAAGGGGGCACCAGTCTGTCATGCACCCAAGAATGTTCAGCACTAACTCAGAACAATGACACCACTATTCCGTGGTCTGGCAGAGAAGCAATCCCCTCTATGGTCCGTGGTGCCCTAACGGAAGCCGTGTTGTTCATCTTTCCCTAGGCTGTTTTGAAGCCTTGACTTGCCTGAGGAAATAATCCAATCAGCTTGTTCTGAGTCAAGTAGGTTTGTTCAGGTGCAGGGTTAGGTCAATAACAGCACACTTTATTTGCATGTCTTTGACAGTAGAAGTGAAGTGAATATTTGATTGATTCTCATCAATCAAATATTTCTCAAAGCTGGTATTTAAAAAAAATATTTCTAGGTGTGGGCTGTGATGCAGACATATTTTAACATGTTAACAGGATGCATTCCCCAAAAGACACTGTCTGCCTTGGCCTTCTTTCTCTGCTCCTATTTTGTCGTAGGCAGTGTTACTCTAATTAGGCCTCTGAGGACAATTCTCTGCCATTACATCTTTTCTATCTCACCCCAGAGCCTTTCCCTGGTGTCACCGAACACACATAATGACCGGGACTCCAGGGACCCACTGGTGCCTGACCAAACATCACTATCTGCTGAGCTTGGCAGAGGTAGATAGCGAGGACAGGAGCTTATGTTTTTGGTTCATGTGTAGTATAAAGGATATATGTATCTTTGATACACATACATAACACATATATGTGTATCAAAGATCCTTTATACTAAGGATAGCGCATTTCAAGCAGCGCCAATGGTATGGAACACTTTCTGTCTCTTAAAGGGGCAAGGCCTCATTTGCGTGGCCTGTCAAATAAATACAATCAAGTTTACCATAGACATTACCGGTTATAAATCTCAAGGTGGAGTAATAAAATGAGTCTTGAGATTGAAGAGTTGAAAATGATGCGTGTCTATAAATCACCATAGTCTAAGACAGACATGAAAACTGCCTCAACAACCCTTTTACTACAAAACATGGGAAAGGTGTTTTTTTTATTTTCAAGATAACAGCAGTTGTAGTACTGCTTTAAAGCCGGACTGAAATGGGCTCAAAATGGAAGCTCTAGACCATGGGTGCCCAAATGTTTTCCCTTCAAGAGCCAAAAATGAATCAAGGTGGAGGGCTGTGGGCCAAAACTAAACGTTCAAATCGTGGACCTTTTTAAATTGAAATGTTTTGCATGTTTGCATATCATATATTTGAAGTTGAACACATTAAGGAATAATAAAATACATATATATAAAAAAATAAACTATATTTACTGATACAAATATAGTTTTGATTAATCATTACAACAATTCAGGGCAGAACATGCCCCTGTGACATACATACATACACAGTCACCATCATACCCACTGTAAATCATTCATTTATTTTTGTAAAAGAAAACTTCACACCTTGTGACTAGTGTGCAGAAATGCTATGTATCCTTGTTAGATTCACCGAGCAAAAGACACCAGCAGGCAGAACATTTCCTGATGTATCCCTATTTTCCTTTTCTCCTCTGTGAAAATCTCAAGTATCTCAATCTCAATCTTAATGCTGATCTATTTTGAACAATATTCCATTTTACAATTTTGGAAATGTGAAGTGAATTCCAACTAAAACAGCACTTTAATATACAGTCAGAGTTTTTTGCGGCAGAGAAAGATTTCAATTCGAAGCAACTTCCAGTCAATGTATTATAATGACGACGGAGATTATACCCTTTAAGAACAGCCACTCTTTTACAGATAAGACATACTGTTGTAGACTCAATTTCAGTACAAAAATACTTGTGTTGCCAACTATTTTTAAATTTTCTCTTGTAATTGGCTTATACGATCCATGTTAGCTAGTAGCTTCTCCTCAGCCCTCTTCTTTTCTCTTGTCATCATAAAGATCTGAGCTAACAGAAGCTAAATAGTGCCCCTCTATTACACCATCTAACCAATGTTAAACTGTGGCCAGATAGTGAAATGCAGCCAGTCTTTGAGTTAATAGAATGCTGAGACACAATTAACTTCTGACCAAAGCGCAGCAGGCCAAAGTTGAGACAGAATGAAATTCGGACCAGATCGTGGGCCAAAAAAATGGGCCAACTTTGGACAGACACAAATTGGGCAGAAACCCCTTCAATTAGTCCTTTTTTTAGATATTGTAGGCCTTTGACATGGAAGTTCGGATATTGGTCTATAGTTGTTGAGATTGTTTTTATCATTTCCCTTATGTGGGGGTACAACATGAACCAATTTTTCAAATTATGCAAACTATACCTTAGGAAATTGAAATATTGAAATTTTGAATATAGAAATGTATTAGTCCGGTATTCCAATGTAATGACATGTCATTTTTCAAATATCCTGTCATTGGTTTGGACCCAATGTTGGAGGGGGAGGGTGCCCTAGCCATTGATTGTTGGTCAATAGAGTAAATGGCAGTAGTAGTAGTAGTATTTTAGATACAAGATAGAATCAAAAAGTTTTAATGTTATTTACTTTGCGCATTTGGATTTAATGGACCCCTTCTCCCCACATCCTTTGCCTCCCATTGCCACATCTCCAGCTTGCTCCCTCTCAAAACAAGCTGGCCTGCTGGCATACTCATTCCCTCTCCTCCTCCCTTTTTGCCTCTTTTTTCATTTGTCTCCAACCCCTAACCCTCCATCAATTGATTGGACTTGAGTCTGAGAGTGCTAGGGTCTTCCTGAAAGGAAAATAGTTTACCAGTATATGAGATGGCAGGAAGCCAGAACGACAGGCCTAGTCTCAACAATACCCTAAGAATCCATTTAATAAATGCCCAGAGAGGACCACGGTATATCATTGGTAAATTACGGGGGGGGAGGGCGAGCCTGGAACTCTGCAGCTAGACTCTTCTCTTAAATTCTCGTTAACCATAAATAAAAAGCATCGTTCACTGTTACACGTATTTGCACTAGTTAAAGCTAATTAATTAATAGTACTGCATGAAAAGACCCTGACAGAAACAGATTTGATACCCAGTGACGTGTGTTTGTGAATCCCTGTGCAAGTGAGAATGTGATTGATGGACAATAGATGAGTTTAGCATCTCCAAACATTGTGCTCCCTTTACATTTCAGGTTACCCACGATATGACATTGTCGGAGACCACAGTAAAGGAGAATATCACCTCTTGATCCAAAGAACAGAGATTCAAGATGACGCTTTCTTTGAGTGCCAGGCCATCCAAGCGGCTATCAGATCAAGACCTGCCCGCCTCACTGTGCTGGGTATGTCCCAACTCTTCACTTCCACTGATATGGAAACATGTTGCCAATATAAATTCATGAATTGCGAGACAATTAGATTTATGTAGTAGAGCTGGAGGTAAAAGAAATGAAATTATAATAGATCAGGCAGATAAATCAGTGATTTGAGCATAAATTAAAGGCTACTCATAGGCCAGAGTTGCTCTGGATCACTTTCTTGATTCACAAAAAAAGGCATTTAAGAACAACAGCCTGCAGGCAAGCATGGACTGCATGATTACCATTATCGATTCAGCCCTGCCTTATTTAAAGCATGATATATTCCAAAGGTATCAGTTCATTATCCAAGCACCTAGGCTCAAACCTCCCTCATTAGTTGTAGTTTTACCCACTAATCTTCTGTTGGCTGCTTAGAGGAGGGGGGAGAGTTATGCTATGGGGAGAGTAGTGGACGATAGGGGGAGGAGTTAAGGCATTTGGCAATTGGGATACATTAAAATGATTAATTATTGATAAGTGGGGGGGTTCCAATTGTTTAGATTTCTTTTCGTCCGACTAAAAGGTGAAGTTGACAAATCATTTTGACATAAGCCTGACATTTAAGTACCAGTCAAATTGGTCTGTTTTGGGAAATAAAACTGCACATGAAGCTACTGGCATTGTTCCAAGAGTGAGGCAACACACTTAATAGATGAAGTTAAATGTGTGTATTGTACCCGAGAAGATACAGTATGGAATCAGTGTGAGTTTTTGAATCTGTAAATGGTAAAATGATCTGCTCAAGAACAATTATGCACACCAGAAAAGACAAAAAATAAAAACTCTGATGGTGAGCTTTATATTAGTATCTTTCACATTCGTAAAAACAACTTCAATCCTTCCTCAGTTGTCAATAATTTGAAGGACAGCGTATTTGACAATGATCAAACTATAATATCATATCTTATAGACAGACAAAAAATTCTGGAGTGGGGTTCAAGCTCTTTTTTGAGCTTGAAAAAAAGATCTTTACTATTATTTATACATTCTTTTCCCAAAGTGCAGCAAACACAAATTTGGGAATTCCCAGAACTGTTTTTCTGTTCTTCAAGGGTATAAAAGGTTCCATATTTTTCTGCAGAACCAACTCAGATCTTTGTCCACGAAATGTTTGCATCATCTCAGCTGACTAATAATTTATTGATTCATCCTCGGCATCTGTAAAGTATCACCTTTTACAATATTCCTTTATCAGGCTAACATGACAGAATTAAAATGAAAAGTCCTCCAAATTAATCTAAAAATAGTGCGTGATTAGGGCTAGAAAAAAGCAAAAAGACGTTTTGGAACATTTGCTAAAATAAAATGCCTTTATAGTCTCTACAATAACCTACCAAAATACACTTAGTTGTCAGTTTATTAGGTATACCGATCAAAAACTAAAGGAGTCGATTACAACAGTAATAAATCCAACCATTATGAAGTTTCAACTGTTTTCCAGAGATGTTGATTTGACTTAATGAACATTTTGGAGGATGTAGTTTGTACTGCTGTTGAACTGTAATGCATGACACAGAGAGGTGTTTTTGTTGATTTATTTTAGCCTCATTGTTGTAACAGGGGTTTAAGAAATATTTGAAACACCTATCCCTACCATCATGAAGATAGGGTGTTTACTGCAGGACTTTTGTTTTAGACTGCATTTTTACTTGGTGTACTTAATAAACTGGCATGTGAGTGCATTTACATCTGGTATGACATTAAAAACCATATAAAAGTAAAGCTGACAATCAGTTTGTTTTGTCTGTGCTCCAGCACTACTGCATGATAGAAAGCAAAGGCTAAGAACTAACCCCTTTGTCTGTCCCGTTAGCTTTCTATTTGCAGTCATTGACAAAATATCCACAACTCCACATAGAGCATGGACCTGTGACCATTGACCCTTGTTTTAGTCTGGCAGGTAATCTATGTGGCCTCCAAGCGAACGGTGCCTGAATAAGGCATAAGACGGGGCAGTTAGCAGCTCTCTAGGGAGAACCCTAAAGCTAATTAGATCCTCGGAAAGCCCTTATGTCTTTTACATGACTGTATGTGAAAATGCACATACATAAATATCAGACATATTATTACATGACTTGGTGGAATAATTAATTCCGATTGGTCAATTTATGTATAACATACCGTATACATGCATTACATAAATATATAACAGAAACATTGCCATGGGTTGCATCAAGTGGCTTGCTATTTGGCGTCCAGACCTGAAAATAAGACAACCCCACTTATGTCTAGGGAAATAAACATTGGGGCCAATATGGTAGTTACAAACACATTTTGTTTTCTTAAATAACAGGTTGGCAACCAAGTAAATTGTGAGCTGGAAGTAAAAAGTACACTGTCTCCAGTCATTCAAAGCATGTATGAAAAGTGCATTATGAGAGCTGTGTTGAACTTTCTTCTTAGCATTCAGAATGTACAATCTGCATATTGCCTTTGATTAAGGCTTGCCCCAGATCTGCTTTCTAATGAGCTGAGAGCTCAATCAATAATTTACTCAAGTCTGAATGAAATTCAGGCTGATCAGACCCATTCATCAAGAATGTAATCAGGGTCTCTGTTATTAGATTTTTCCTGCTTATTAAGTTGAAGTTCTGTTTGACTTTTGCCTCACACTCATGTGTGCTATTTATTTGAAGAGTATTCAGATTTTTTTCAGTTGTTCAATGCTTCTAAATAAGTTCAAACTGGAACAACTTATTGCTCATTGCAGCATTCCAGATATTTTTATATCTCTAAAAAAGATGCAAAAACAAAAAAATTTCCAAATACAGCTAGTGATGGCTAAATGAACCCTCATTAAGCTTTGATTAACATTTTCTTTATTTTCTGAGCCCACCAAGCGGTTGTGGTTTAAAGAAAAAGGCTCAAGGAATGGCAATTCAGTGTGCTTTCAACCCTTTGTTGAACAGACAGCGGCATCTATTGGGCTCAGGAAATGGATCACAAAGCTTCATGAGGCTTTATTTGGCCATTAGTAGATACAGCAACGGTTACAGTTTGCTTAATTTCTGACTTAATCTGTCCGTCAAAGGCAATAAAAGGCTAAAAAAATAATCTTACAAAAAATAAATATGTTAGTGGTCCTGTAGCTTCTGCCCTGCAAAGATGGTGACCGTTGAGAGCGAATAGTGTCCAGCGTTCCACATCTGGGTACTCGTAGTGCACAGCATTTTGCTACAATACGTCAGTGTGAACGCACTATGTACTCAAAATAGCAAGTGTACATCCATTCATATGCCAAACAGTGCACTTCAAGTGTGTACTTGTTATATGAATATATTGGTATTAGCTTTACAACATGTATGCTTTTAGTTGATGATGAAATTTGTGAATACAGTGATAAAATGCAGTATACCAGGATGTAACATTTAACTGTCCCTCCGTAGTTCCTCCTGATGACCCGGTGATAGTGGGGGCCCCGGTGGTGAGTTTGCGGGCTGGTGACCACCTCAACCTCACATGTCATGCAGACAACGCCAAACCTGCCGTGTCCATCATCTGGATTCGCAACGGTATAGTCCTGAGTGGAGCTATTTACTCAAAGGTATGGCATGAGACCAGCCTCTCTGCTGAGAGTTTGGGTGCTGTATTGTATCACCAGTATTTAGTTCAGTATTCAGTATTCAAGATAACTGTATTCAGTTATCTTGAGCCAGCAGCTTTAGATGAGATTCTACATCGCCCACTCTGGCCCCAGGGATACACACGACCGCTGCCGCTGGAGCTGCTATCTTCACGTTCTGCGGTATAGAGCTCCCAATAACCAGAGTTGGCTTCTCAGCCGGTGTGTCACTGAGTAAGGAGAAACTGTTAGAAAGGCGAAGATGTTGGTGGTTAGCCATAGGCTTTGATTTAGAGCAACTGCCGCCATGTGGTTTAGAGCTAGCGCTACGCTTCCTTCGGACAGTCACCCACTCACCCGGCTGCTCAGGGTCCGCAGGGGCTAGTGCTGCTAACAGAAGCTGCAGTATGTTGGCACGCACCACCTACGGGGCGCTGGCTAACTACAGAAGCATATGATTTTGATTCAATGGTGCGGAGTGTGCCTCAAACTCACTAAGCCTTGTCTCAAGAGCAGCGAATATACTACATTTATTACATGTGTCTTTATCACTGAAGGAGGCAAAGGGATAGCTAAACATCTGACACACAGAACAAGAGAGAGCAGGAGAGAGAGAGGAATAAGCCATTGCTAATGGATAAGCCAAAGTAGCTAACACCGTTTTAACAGTTGTGAGATCAGCGATGCAATCGCTGTAAGAGAAGAAAACTATGAATTTCAGGAAAGAGACTTCAGATTCCCCCTTTATCTGAAAGGCTCCATTTTTGCGCCGTCTCTTTAAGGCCCCTTCCTGAAAAAGCTCAGTCTGCTCTGATTGGTCAGCTTTTCCAGGTATTCTGCATCTGCGTTCTCAGAGGGCGTTTCTCAATCTTGGTTCTTCTATGGACTTGTATTCTTGTGTCCCTGTAAAACATCATCTTCTGTGCCTTTTGGTGTCAAAATGTTCTTGACACGCCCATTTTACCAAGGATGCATTGGTTGGTAACTTGTATGAACTTGGCAGCACCCGTATCCCAACATTCGTTTCTCAAAGACCAGGGTGTGAACTGGATCTTTCTTAGGCCGGTCTCGTAAATAAGAGGCTTTTTATTGCCTCGCAGTGTCTGACAGGGCAGAGAGATACCCGTCTCTCTTGAAAGACTTGTACATAAAATATGAAATATGTGTGTGTGTGTATATATACATTAGAGTTAGTATTTAGTTCATACTCAGTGGTTGGTGTATTTCTTTCTGACAAAATAAATATTTTTGAAGTTGAGTTTCAGTCTGTATGGTAACTAAACAGTTGTACATAAAGTGGTAACATGCTGTGGCATGATATTTATAATTTGTAGTGCACTACAATCATACATATAATAAATACACATAACACTAATAGGGACACCTAGAACACACCAGTACATATCCATTCATTGAAACTAATTCACTAATATTAGTAGGGATAGCATTCCATTGTTTTGAATAAATAAGGGGTGTTTGTGTTCTAAATCATTTTTTTCAATATTATTGCAATAGTGGGAATGTTATGAGGTTTCCTTGTCTGGAGCTAGTTTAATTATAAAGTGGTTATATTATGATTTTTATTTCTAGCTGTTGTTGTGGAGCACTGCAGGCAGCCTGTGTGCTGGGGGCGTTGAGCAATAAGAGCGAGAACACATCATCTCAAACTGTTAACAGCGGTTTCTGTGCTTGTGACTTGGGAGTTCAAGTCCATTCTTTGCATTCTTGAGATTGAGAAACAGCCTGAAGAGTGTATATTAATAATGACCTGAGTGGGTGCACACATGTAACAAATGTCTGTGCCAGAACTCATCAGCGTCTCCACTTTTTGCGTAGACTTAGAGTGTTTGGGGTCTGTAAAAATATCATGTTAATCTTCTATAGAGCAAAAATAGACAATTCTTTGGCATGGTATTACCAGCTGGTTTGGGAATTTAATAGTAAAAACTAAAACTCAGATCAATCTGGTTAAGACGGCAGGCAAAAATATGGGAATACCTGCACCTTGCATATTTAAAAAATATTTTTTGGGGGGCTTTCCCCTTTATTAGTGACAGTGGATAGACAGGAAAGGGGGAGCAAAATGGGGATGACACGCAGCAAAGGGCCCCAGGTCGGATTCACACAATTTCACTGGTCCCTAAACAAAGAAGTAAATTAATTAAAATGTATTCATGCTCCATGAACTCCAGGTCAAACAGTTCTGTTTATTTCCTGTTGATAAAATGATGCTCTTGCAATGATAATTTATGAACGTGACTTTTAAAACCATGCTCTCCTCTGTCCTTGGTTCCTCAGAGCTTGTTGAGGGATGGTAAGAGGGAGAGCACAGTCAGCACACTCTACCTGTCTCCCTCCAACATTGAGTCAGGTCAGCACATTACCTGTCGAGCTTCAAACAAAGCAGCCCCCAATGGCAAAGATGCTACTGTCACGATCAACATTCAGCGTAAGTAAAATAAATTATTTGAAAAGCCCGAAGACTAATCATTGATGCTGTACCTTATTATGATAAGAGATCGGTGTCAGTCTACAGTACAGTATAATCTACAGGGGAGTGGGGGACAGCACAGGAGAACAATGGCATGGATTCTCACAATTACAGATGTTAACAGTGTGTATAACGTTCCTATGTTCAGGAAACAGCCAATCCAATCTGCCTTGACTGCAAAGTGTGGGTTGTTTGGATTAATGACACTGCCATTAGTGTTTCACACCAGGCTGAATCTTTCCCAGTGCAGTGTTTGAGCCAAGCGCTTAAACCTGCACTCTGTGGTCTATTTAAAATGTGCATACTGTACTGCTGTGAGGTTAGGATGTGCACTGTGTAAGAAGTTTAAATACAAAGAAGCAATTCAGCAACTTTGTAAAGGCAGCCATGAGATCAGCTGTTTGTCGGCCGGGGGGGGGGGGAGAGGAAGGTGACAGGTGTTGGATGAATAAGTGATTATGGCACTGTAAAGGTGGAAAGGCTTCAGAGACTCCTGGAGGTCTTTGAAAGCACAGCACCTCACCACTGGGAGCAGCCAATGGTAACCATTGGCTGTTACCATTGATGGGAGGCACATGCTGCTGTCTCAGAGTAGCACTATGTAGCCAACGCTGCATTATGCCGTAATGCAGGGAAACACAAAGAGAGAATCTGTGTCTCACTCAGGGTTTTCACTGCGGTTTATGGCTTATGGTCAGCTCTGTGCACTATGGTTGTTGTACACTGTTAGAAATAACTAATGATGTGTTTGTTAAATCTCTGAAGGAATGAGGCTTGGCTTGGGTCCAATGAAGAATTAACAAAAGGTTTAATGAAACAGAATGATGAAAATGACATGACAAAGACAATAAAACACTAAACCGCAAACACTATACCAGCAGCGGACTGAAAGACATTCCTCCCCTTCTGGAGTCACATCAATCAGTCCCGAAATAACCTCTGTTTGTTTCCCAGCACATGAGGGCGGTTCTATTACACCAGGTGTATTTAAACCCATTTTCATTGGTCTGTTGTTAGCATGGTGACATGTTGGCTGCATCTCACTGGCTTTCTTCATTACCTCAGATGAGAAGGTCACACCTCTAACATGCACTTTGAGGGCTTCTCCCCAACCATTTCTCATTCCAAACTCGTAAAATATGGACATATTAGCTAGACGGGGTTTTGCGAGTAGTAATTTCTGCGTAGGGAGGGTGGTTGGTGGGTGGATGGGTCAAAGACAGTACTTTCACCCATGAGAGCGGGGTTTGTGTCCCACGTGTGTACTTAACCATCCTGTTATTGCCACGTGTCAGGGAAACCGCTTTCTTCTTTAAGCGGCCCATTATTCCTGCGAGTCTTGGAAACGTAAACCAACTTACAAGCTTTTCCTTAACCTAACAGCGTCAAAATTGTCCCGACCAAGCGCATGTTATGACGCTAAAGGAGACTTTTAGCGTCAATAGCAACGACAAAGGAACTTGACCAAGCGACCATATTTTACAAGATGGGAGTGAGAATGTGTTGTCCTCCTGGGCACAGATCAAAGGCTATCATTTGAGGGTCAATTCTCTTCAATCTTACAGAGATAAACATTTCTATTGTTCCTACTTAGTCTCAACACAGCAGAGGGTGGTTCCCTAAAGGCTGTGACAGCAGTTACCTTTCCTCTGGGGAAAATGAGCTGCCTCATGTTTGTTAAATGATAGACATGACCTAATCTATTCTTTACAAGCTTGGGTTGGTGTGAGGCAGTCAAATGCTAATTAAGGCTAGTCAGTTAATTATATCTAGCTGCAGGGAACATAAACTGAAAGTACATTGTTTTGAAAACAAACATTGTTTTTAACTTTTTTTAAACCTAACAATGCAAGCCAAGTAGCCAACATTTTGCAGGGCTGCGGTAGAGATGCATGGCCAAAAGAAAAGGAGAAGCACAGCTATTTTTATTTTTTTTTATTTTTTTTTCAAAAGTCTTTTTATTAGCATTTTTTCAAAAACAACAATTTTCAGTGCAATTGTGATCTGTGTATAGGACAAAAGTAAGGTTAAAATATATACACATACATATTTATACATACATACATACATACATATACAAATACACACACACATACAGTACATACACACACATACATACACATATACTGCACCTACTGTATACATACATACATACATACATACATACATACATACACACACATAAAAAAGTAATTATTTAAATTAAATAAAAAGAAACAATGAAGCATATATAGAAGAATGCCAAGTCTAAGCATGTGCAAGGCTACCTATATACGCATATATATGAGCCAACCTTTTCAAGAAGATGGTTGAAGGCTGTGTTTGCCACTGGGAAAAAACTTTTTATTATTTATGTATTATATGAATTTAATCTGAATGTAACATACTGTGTATATTAAAGATAAAACAAAAAATAAAAAAGCCAACATCATGTCATAATGGACCAAGCCCACCAGACTCCATGCAATTTTAGCATTATAAAACACAATTGATTCAAAGTCAAATGAAACCAAATAAAAATATGAAAAGCCGTTTTTGGTCTTCTCTACACTTTTCCAACCATCACCAGCACCTCTGAACTGCCCGAGGTTCCAGTGTTGCATCATGTGGTCACTCTGGACAAAACCTCAAGAACCAACATGTAGATAAGACAAGTAGGAGCTGTTGGAAAGTGCCTATTTTCTCTTTTGGTGGAGGGTAGCCCATGCCCAGCTTTTAATTTGTTTTGTTACGCTTTGCTTAAACATTCTTTACCAATCTCTCTCAGCGTATATTTCTTTAAGTACATACAGTAAACATAGCGCAGCCCTACATTCAGTCAAAGCTATTGAAACCACACTTAATACATATGTATGGCAGATATGTGTTATGTGAATTATATCACAATTTATCCTGAGTAGAATGGCAAGCATCAGGTCTGGCAATTAAAAGAAAGTTATTTTTGCTTTAATTTTCTGTGGTTCATTTGCTTGTCTGCCTTTGTAAAAAAAGGAAAAGTTTGAAAGGTAATTGCACAAAGAAACAAGTTGTACACTAAATAATGCATTTTCCTTTGATTATCCAAAGCCACATGAAGTGGTGTGTCCACAAAGGTCCTCATGGGCACCAAAAAGACACGCATTCTAAAATGCTAATGCGCTGATGTGAAACACCGCCAAAGTAGAGCCACACTCAAGTATAAAGAGTGTGGTTTATCACCCTGTTCTCCCAGGAGCCTGATTTCTCTGACAGTCTCATTATTTTCTCCTTTTTTTCTTTCTTAGACTCTGCCCAGCTGCAAGACGGTCTCATAACACACACACACAAACACACAGTTGTGTCTTGAGTCTGAAAAAAGTAGATAACTGAAGACATCCTTAGGCACACATATCTGGAATGTGTATTATTGATAGAAATAATCGTCTAAGTAGTAGTCAGAATAATGCCTGTAAGTACTTTATATGAAAATAATTGCTGTATCAAGTGCTTCTTTCCAAGTTAGTGACATTTGCATAAACAAAGCGTTGTACAGATGAGTGATCAAACAATGAGCTTCAAACACATATACTGGACCGTCCACACACCTGTCTTCAGGTTCCTATAGCCCACCCACAAAAAAGAAAATAAAAACCCAGCACCCATACTCACACACCAGGGGCCTATTGCACGAAAGTAGAATAAAGATATCCAGGATAAATGAAAAAGCGCAGCTTGACTTAGTGTGATCCGCTCATCGTGGCTTAATCGGTTGCACGTTTGCCGAGCCAGGATGAACAGGTGAAGCTAAGTCAAGCCAGGTGTAGATAGCTGGGATAAGTGCACGTTCACGGCTTTCTCACATAGACCACGGTATCGATCACAGATTTACTGATGCGGAGATGGAGAAGACGCATGCGCCATATGTTTCACCCAATGAGCAGCAGCTTCTAATGGAAAGTAACGAGGAGGGGAAGAATATGCAAAAAGGGAAATACGGCTCTTATCAAACGGAGAGAATAAGCCCAACATAGCGGACAGACTGAATGTGTGAGGGTGTAAAAATATCTACTTAGCCTATAGTTACTCCACATTTTTACAAAGTTGTAGGCTACACTGTGTTTGAATTGTTTTAAATAAGCTAGTTTCATGTTTCTGTTTTTATGTGATAAATGTGCTGGTTTTAGCCTACTGTAAAGTAGGCTAAAACCAACCCTATGACTAGGCTTAATTTCAAACCCTTATTCACAACGCGAGTTTTACAACCATATGCACAAATCTCTATAAGCTATGTCTATATCTAATTCTTTGTACAATTAATGTTCATACAGAACGATCAGAAAGGGACAACAACTAGAAAAAGAAGTAAATGACTTCAATACACGCTTTGAGCATTTGTAAAACAATATTCATGTTTTTTTATTCTTCTGACAAGTGACCGCACCAAAATAAAAAGATTAAGAAGCATTGTGGTGTTCCCGGTGTGATGAATGATAACTCCACTACATACGTCCTGTATATAGGCCACGTTATTGGTCCAGGGATGGGAGACTAATGAGAAGGTTATGAAACCAATGTAAGCTATAAAAAAACATTAGGCCTACATATTAAGGAGTAACACAAACTGTCCTTTATTAGAGAAGGATAAGCAACAAGAAAATGAAATCATGAATGTATTGGTCTCTGACCAGTCTGTCATTATTTTCATCTGGGAATATCGCTGCATTAATATCATCTGGGAATATCGCTACATTATTATCATCTGGGAATATCGCTACATTAATATCGTCACACTTAATCTTCTGAGCGCACCTTGAAGCTGAGACCACGGACGCTGCGCTGCTCATCTCTACTTTCACAGAGAGAGTGGACACTGACGCGACTCGCAGGTCTGCCGGCAGGCAGCGGCCACCGGGCAGCAGCCGCACGCCAGGCAGCCTCGACACAGTACCGTCCCACCGGGAAAAGTCCCACTCCGCATCAGGGTGCCACTGCAACCATTTCTAACCATCTAAACAACTGTAGTAGGGTTTAAATCAAACTCGCAACAACATTAGTGACAAGTAGGCTAATGCATGTTAATGAAAATAAAGCAGAAGACATGCAAAAGACAACGGAATAACTGTTAAACACGTTTATTTCGGATCAGAGCGGCAGCTGATTTGACACATGAGACACCAGGATTAATCTTAGCCCGGCTGTTAGCCTGCTCTGGACCAGGCTAGCCGCAAAGAATAAATCTCCATGGTTACTTGGCCGGGCTTAATTCAATCTGGTTTCGTGCAACCGAGTCAAAGCTAAATTCATCCAGGATAACTTGAATATCCCGGCTTAATCCCTTATCCTAGTTTCGTGCAATAGGCCTCTGGACAGCACAGACAAAATAAACAAATCTCCCCCCCCCCCGCCTTTGAAATAATAATAATAATAACAATCAACATACAAGACAACAATTTGTTAAGACTGGTCAGTTTCTGTCAGTTCCTTCATTGATATTTAATGTGTTGACATGGGCAACAAAGGGATGCCAGATTTTGCGGAAAGTCTTTAGGGAGCCTCTTAAAGAATACCTGATCTTTTCAAGCCTTACGCATTGCAGTACCTCAACAATACATTTGTAATGTGTGAGAGGGGAGGAGTGAGTCCCTTTAGAAGAATGACCCCCTAGCGAGGAGTGGGGTAAATGCAAAGAAGTGATGATCAAATGAAGCTTCGTGAACCAGTGTCTTTATTTTCAGAGCCCACTAGACAGCTCTCTGTTCAACAAAGGGTTGAGAATACACGGAATTGCAATGCCTTAGGACTTTCTCTTAAAACCAAGAGCGCCATCTAGTGGGCTCAGAAAATAAAGACACTGGTTCACAAAGCTTCATTTGGCCATCACTAGTGGAAAGCCTATTGAAGTGCCAGTCCTTGAGCATTTTTCTTCAATCCAAGCAGACTGATCCAGACTGATTTTAGACAAAACAAAAAAACAACACAAATAAATAACTGCAACTGGAGACTAGATGAAACTAAGTTTGTTGGCCTGAGGTACAATACCTATACAGCAAGAATCTGGCATCAAGTCTCTGGTATTGAGGAGATTGTGTGTAGCTGAGTCTAATCACCAGAATCGCCACCACACACAACACAGATGAAAGAGAAAACCCCAGAGCCACAGCACTGGCTGTAACACTAGGTGCTTCTCACTTCCCTTAAATTGCATGGTAGGCTCCTCAACGTGCCTCCCTTCCTCGCATCTTAGTCCGTCCTACAGAGGAAATCATGGGAGGAGAGGAAAAATAGGAAAGGTTTCAGAGGGATTTTTTTTCTTTCAATTAATTTATTGTGAGCATTTGCAGTTGCAAACAACACATACGTACACATACAACTACAAAATAAAAAAATAAACAAATCATATCCCAAAAAGTTTGCAAAGTCCAGCAAGGCTAATCAATAAGTAGTCCAATTCATAGCATCACTTACAGTTCCCATAGTTCCAAGAGTTCCAATATCATTCAGTCACATGTCACAAGTGTTGAATATACAGCACTGTGCAAACGTTTTAGGCAGAAATGCTGTAAACTAACTTTCAAAAATCCAATCCACTTTATTTATATAGCACAATTTTAACAAACACAAGGTTTCCAAAGTGCTGCACAAAAAGATAATACAGAATAAATAGATAACACAATAAAAATAAAAGCAAGAGTTTTAAAATGAGGCAGAGAGGAGGCCTGTCAAATGTGCAGGGGCGGAAAATGCTCGGCCCCCTCTGAGCTTAAGCCTAGCTTTTGGCTCCATCAGGAGGTTGGTCAGCTGACCTGAGAGATTGGCTGGGAGTGTCGGGGTGCAGAAGCTCAGAGAGGTAAGGTGGACAAGGCCATTCAAGGCTTTAAAAACAAATCAAATAATTTTAAAATGAATCCTCCAATGGACGAGCAGCCAGTGGAGTGAAGATAAAATAGGTGAAATGTGCTCAAACTTGCTTGTGGCAGTTAAAAGACGTGCAGCAGCATTTTGTACCAGTTGAAGACGAGCAATGGAGGACCCACTAGCCCCCAAATAAACTCCATTACAGTAATCCAGCCAAGTGGTCAGAAAGGTGTGGATTACTGTCTCAAAGTGTTGTCTGAAAGACTGGTTTGATTTTTGCCAGCTGCCTTAACTGGGAAAAACTAGACTTCACCACAGCTTTAATCTGGCTGTCGAATTTAAGGTCTGAGTCCATTTTTACCCCCAAACCTTTCACAACTGGCTTGCAATACTGTGCCAGAGAACCTAGATCTACTGGTGTAAAAACTGTAGCAGTGGGTTAACAAAGTTGGAATCAGATTTTTTGAGGGGGACACTCACCGGCCACTTTATTAGGTACACCTGTCCAACTGCTCGTTAACACTTAATTTCTAAGCAGCCAATCACATGGCGGCAACTCAGTGCATTTAGGCATGTAGACATGGTCAAGACAATCTCCTGCAGTTCAAACCGAGCATCAGTATGGGGAAGAAAGGTGATTTCAGTGACTTTGAACGTGGCATGATTGTTGGTGCCAGAAGGGCTGGTCTGAGTATTTCAGAAAATTTCTAATCTACTGGGATTTTCACGCACAACCATCTCTAGGGTTTACAGAGAATGGTCCGAAAAAGAAAAAACATCCAGTGAGCGGCAGTTCTGTGGGCGGAAATGCCTTGTTGATGCCAGAGGTCAGAGGAGAATGGCCAGACTGGTTCGAGCTGATAGAAGGGCAACAGTGACTCAAATTACCACCCGTTGCAACCAAGGTGGGCAGAAGAGCATCTCTGAACGCACAGTACGTCGAACTTTGAGGCAGATGGGCTACAGCAGCAGAAGACCACACCGGGTGCCACTCCTTTCAGCTAAGAACAGGAAAGTGAGGCTACAATTTGCACAAGCTCATCGAAATTGGACAATAGAAGATTGGAAAAACGTTGCCTGGTCTGATGAGTCTCAATTTCTGCTGCGACGTTCGGATGGTAGGGTCAGAATTTGGCGTCTACAACATGAAAGCATGGATCCATCCTGCCTTGTATCAACGGTTCAGGCTGGTGGTGGTGGTGTCATGGTGTGGGGAATATTTTCTTGGCACTCTTTGGGCCCCTTGGTACCAATTGACCATCGTTGCAACGCCACAGCCTACCTGAGTATTGTTGCTGACCATGTCCATCCCTTTATGACCACAATGTACCCAACTTCTGATGGCTACTTTCAGCAGGATAATGCGCCATGTCATAAAGCTGGAATCATCTCAGACTGGTTTCTTGAACATGACAATGAGTTCGCTGTACTCAAATGGCCTCCACAGTCACCAGATCTCAATCCAATAGAGCATCTTTGGGATGTGGTGGAACGGGAGATTCGCATCATGGATGTGCAGCCGACAAATTTGCGGCAACTGTGTGATGCCATCATGTCAATATGGACCAAACTCCCTGAGGAATGCTTCCAGCACCTTGTTGAATCTATGCCACGAAGAATTGAGTCCAACCCGTTACTAGCATGGGGTACCTAATAAAGTGGCCGGTGAGTGTAGATCTGGCTGCTGTCCGCATAACAGAAATGCCATGTTTCCTGAGAATAAAACCAAGTGGGAGTAGATCCCCATATGAGAGAGGAGCAGTGGAGGACACCCAACAGTGGGAAAAATCTCCTTAGAAAATTGGGGCGGGACTGTATCATCCGGAGAACCTGAGGGCTTCAGATGACCCCCAATGTCCTGTACAAAAGGCAGGGTCACAGGCTCAGACGTGTCGAACACAGCAGGGCAGGGGACACACCGAAGGATCAGAAGCAAAAGGTGAAATAAGTGCTCTGGTAGAAGTGACTTTATCAATGAAGTAGTGAAGAAAATTCTCACACACAGGAGAGGCCTCAATTACAGTCTGTGGTGTATTCAGAGCAGAGCTGATAACTTTAAACAACACAGGGTTTACAACAGTGTAGAAGAACAATATCAGAAAAAAATATTTCTTTTAGCCTCTTTCACAGTGAATTGGTTATGACATCAGCAATTCCATTTCAAATTTGTTTATAGTATCAATTCATAACAAGAGTTATCTCATGACACTTTACAGATAGAGTAGGTCTAGACCACACTCTAACAGTTCTAGTAGTTCCCTCCAGAGCAAGCAACAGTGCGACAGTGGCGAGGAAAAACTCTGTTTTAGGAAGAAACCTCTGACGATTAGTTGGGGTTGAGATGATAATAATCCCTCAGAATTTGAAAAGACACTTGCAATTTGTCATTTTTCCACTTTCTCTCAGCTCTTTGACAGTCCTGTCTGGCAGTGCAGGTTGTTTCATTCAGCCAAGGCTCTGATTTGGCTTTCTGCTGTCTGGTCTTTAATGGAACCGCAGTGTCTATAGCAGTTTGACAGGTGTCGAGAAACCATAAGTTAAGAGCATTTGTATCCTCACACACAGACTCGGGAATGACGCAGATCTGGCTGAAAACTGCGGAGAAGTGAGTAGCAGTGGAAGGGTTAATAACTCGACATCTGGGAGCAGCAGCACGAGGTTTAACTGTGTGACAGAAAACAGCAGCTTCAAAAAGTACAGGCATATGATCCGAGAAAAAAGCGTTACAGACCACCAGGTTAAGAACAGGGCAACCATAAGATAAAACAAGATCGTGTGTGACCACCATCATGTGTAAACCCAAATACAGACTGCACAGGATTAAAAGAGTCATTGATGTTTAAAAACTCTCGCGCCAATGTTATATTAGTGTGACCTTAAACTCAGAGATACAACACAGCAGTCAGAAGGAACTTCAGGATGTTTTAATGTTCATAGGTGTAAATCCAGCAAGGGCGAAAACTGAAGCAACGGTCGATTCACTGTAAAATCCGGGCGAAGCAGGAGGCAGGTCGGAGTGGGAATGAAAAGCAGCCCAGCGATAAACAGGAACAAACAAGAACAGTGGAATCTGCACAGAGAGCATGGTTACAACAAGGAATCCAAAAAGATCAACACGAGACAAAAATATCAAACTACAGCGCCTAGTTACCATGAAGGTGTATGTAACGATTTGGCACTGAAGAGGTGGTCAGCCCGGGTATAAATGCTGTAGAGGTGAATGATGAGATGGGAATCAGTTGTGCAGGTGATGGAGCAGAGATGAGTGGCCACGCCTCTTGACCTAGTTCCTCTAGGCACGCCCCCTTATACAAAGAGAGACAAGACAGAGAGTCACACAGAAGAAAGGGAGAAACGACACATACAGGATGGGTGGGGGGGGAAGCAGCAGACCACAACAGCCAAAGGGTTTTCAGGGCAACACACACAATATCATAATAATAATATCTCCAACAATAAGGACCCGGTCATTTTTGGGCATAATATCAGCCAAAAACACAGAAAATTCAGTTAAAAAAGTATTGTTGTAGTCGGGAGGCCGGTAGACCACACCACTGTGTGAGAGTGCCCCAGCTCAAACAAACTGAGTTCAAAGCTGGTGAAGAGGGATGACAGCGATAACTGTTTACATTTAAAGTCACTCTTAAAAACTGTCGCAATTCCTCCTCCTCGGCCAGACGTCCGAGGAGAGTCAAAAAAGCAGCACTCATCAGGAAAAGGTTTGGTGAAGACACTGGGCTCACCAACAACATCATCGGCCAGGTCTCGGAGATAAACAGGAAATCCAGCTCCCGGAATATGAAGAAATCCTTAAGGATAAATGATTTATTCACAAGCGATCTGGCGTTTACCAGGCCAAACCTGGCAAGAACTGGCGGGTCTGGACGAACAGCTGGCAAGGAGGCCCAACACCGATGCCGCAGGTTCCCCAGATTTACTCTACGCCAACGGAGATGAGGAGAGCAGGGTCCGCGGGGCCGGAACACCACCTCCAGGCCCGCCACCGGCACCAAACGGGCAGCAACAGGGTCCAGCAAATGTCGAGGCACAAAGGCAAGGCCCCGCTCCACATCCACCCTGATCAGGATGTACTGTACCAATCCAGCCCTCAGCCCCACGAGACTACCACTATGCTCACCCCGGCGGCTGTGCCACTTTTGCCGCGAGAGTGGCGCTGCAGCACGGCAGAGGTATGTTGGGATGTCCGATAGGAAAGGAGGCAGAGGTTTTTGTCCATAATAATCAAAGTTGACAAGATTTTTGGCAGATATTCTTAGATCTAGCAGCGTTTGGCAATCATACACCAGCAGTGTTGACGGTGTGTGTTACAAGCAACAGAAACAGTCGGAGCCGCTGACAGACCCCCTCACACACCCTTAAAAAACTTGTCCAACACCAAAAATGGAAGTTTTACTAGTTTATTTTCATCAATCAACAAAATGCAGTGAATGAACAATCGGAATCTAAATCTAATCAATATTTGTTGTGACCACCCTTTGCCTTCAAGACAGCATCACTTCTTCTAGGTACACTTGTAAAGTTTTTGAAGGAACTCGGCTGGTAGGTTGGATTTCTGTGAGGACACCATTAATCCTGACCACAACTCCATTTGCAGACATGGAGCCCCAAACTTGCAAGGGACCTCCACCATGCTTCACTGTTGCTTGCAGACACTAATTATTGTAGCGCTCTCCAGCCCTTTGGCCAACAAACTGCCTTCTACTACAGCCAAATATTACTCTGTTCCTACATTTTCGTGCATAACTGAGTCATGTTGAGCTGATGTCACTGCTGGACATTTTCAGATTTCAAAGGGAAATAAGCTAGATGAGTTTTTCATCTGCTGCACCGCCACTTAACGATCCTCAACGTCCCCCGACGTTTTCCATAAGAATTGATTCTGGTTTGAAGTAAAAGGGTAAAACGTAAAACAACAGCCAATTAACACCAACTATTGATGTGATTTAGATTTTTATTTTGTTTTCTCACTTTGCATTTTGTAAATTGATACATATAAACAATCATTATTTATATTTTTGAAAGCATTCTTAGTTTACAGCATTTTTCCCACCTCTAAGACCTTTGCACAGTACTGTGTCTTCAAAGCTTTCAGAGAATTCTTTGAATGCCTTATGTAGTCCAAATATTCATTGACTTCACTCTCAAACACAGGAAAGAAAGGTTTAGAGCCCTTGAACTTACATTCATGGAAGTGATATTTAGAGAGCATGAATAAAAGATTAATGAAATATTTTCCTTCCTGGTCCATCTTAAACTCGACCACACCAAAGAAAACATTCTTGAAACAAAATGAGAAATCCATGACAAAAATGGTTTGGATAAATTCAAGGACATCTCAACAGAATCTTTCTGTGTACGAACATTTCCAAAATAAATGGGAAATATTTTCACCTGACCTTTAACAGAAAGAGCATTCAGATTCCATATCTGGTTTATATCACTGAAGCACACACTGTGCTGGGTAGAAGCTGTGTATTAATTTAAACGTAACTTCTCTCACTTTATTAGTAAGCATATATTTGAAAGGCAAAGACCTAACGTTTTTCCAAACTACATTCTCTATTAAACTGTTATGATATGGAATAGTAAAAAAATCTTTTTGATATAAAGTCCTAATTGTTTTGTGTTAATCCGGCGCATTGCAGAAAAGCATAAACTCCCCACAGCAGTATTGGATGAATCCATATTGTGAGTCACTGGCCATGGGAAATCTATGCCTTCCAGCAGCATTCTGATTCCAGGAAGAATTGCATCAAAGACAATTGCATACTCCTTTCCTCGGACATTTCAAATTCCAAATTCCAAGGAATTGTGTTATTTTGTTATTACAGACTTTTTGACAAAATTAGTGTTGTTTTTTCCATATGAAATCAAACAACACATTGTCAATTATTTTCTATACCCCACAATAAACATCCAAAGAGTTGACCTTCTTTTTTTTTAAAGATTATTTTTTCCCTTTTATTAGACAGAGACAGTGGATAGACAAAGGCGGGAGAGAGAGAGATGGGGGATGACACGCAGCAAAGGGCCACAGGCTGGATTCGAATCCGGGCCGCTGCAGGACTCAGCCATCATGGAGCGAGCGCACTTACTCTGTGAGCTATAGGCAACCCCAGAGTTTACCTTCATTTTAGTTTTTTCAATGATTGGTCTAAAATTGAATGCACTTCTTATATTCTAGTCTTTAGTTATTATTGTTCCCAGGTACGTATGTAACGTGATCATTCACTGGGATATCACATATAATTGAAACATCACATTCTTTAACTGCCATTAGTTCACATTTTCTTAAGTTTAATTTGAAACCTGAAGCTTGTGAAAATCCTCTGATCACAGTGGGAATCTGGGAGGCATTTCTCAGCCAGTTGACTCACTCCTGTAACTTGTGTTTTCACCTTTACCCGTGAAAGTGCCCTGGAACGGCAGTTGTACCCATATACAGTATATCCATCTACAGATGACCCATATTTCATCCAATCAGTTGAGAGTTGATGCCATTCAATCAACTCATAGTAGGTTCTAACAGCTTTACAACAGAGGCATTGCGTGAATTGTTCACACTAGCAAAAGTAGAAAATAAATACGTAGATAACCTTGGGTGACTTTCTAAATACGTAAACGCTTGGAAAATACATTTTGTTGTTGTTTTTTTTTATGTGTGAATTAGATCCTTTTATTTTGTAGATTATTTTTTAAATCAGATTGAATTAGAAATAATTATTAATACTAATCATAATTGTATTTTGAGGTTGTACCAGAATATGTTTACATGGTTTATTTTCAAAAAACACCATATTTTTATTGTACTGCACATTGCTCCAGATCCGGTTTTCACCCTGTGTGTTTAGGTCTCTGTTTTAGCTACAGAGTGAGACATCTCACTTCTATGCTATCTTTGCTGGGAGTCGACCATGTGCAGTAGCTAGGTAAGAACACATCAGTTAGATAACTCTTTCTCCAACGTTGGTCAGTCCAAGGCAGGATTAGCTGGGAGACTTCTTCTAAACGAGGGACACTTGTGGAATACCTGCAGAACAGGGACAGGAAGTAGTTCTTTTGGAGATTATGGTGAATTAGTGTTTGTTGTAGCAGTGTTATGCCATTGAGAACGAGCTAGCATACTACAGTTAGCCACCTCGTCCCGGCTAGTCACAAAGAAAGCCGTTCAGATTGTGACCAGCACACCCAGGGACTGAAGGCAGGAAACCTGTATCTCACTCAAAACAGTATGGATAGTTTTTTTCCAAGTTTGTATATGTGTGGAAGCACCAGAGACACAAAATAGCAACCCAAATCCCAGATAATATGGGCACTTTAATGTTTACAGTAGAACTTGGCTGGTAGTTTTTTGTTTTTGTTTTTTGTACTCCTGAGAAGCATAATCCACCCAGAGGTAGAGCAGGCAACATCAAAAGTCATGACCACTGTAAATCTGTTATACAAGCCTGCTCTTACCTTAGTTAAGACTCACAAGTGCAAGCCTAAGCATATAGAGCAGCTCAGAGGCCTCGCTTATATTATTCAAGAATATGTGGGTCAACCGAGGACTACTGGCCAAATAGAAGAAATAACAGTTCGTTCCATCTGTAAAGTTAGCTGTTCCGTTATCAAAAAGTAGTTTGCATCAGCCACTAACTTTAGCTGGTTTTAAAAAAAGCCAAAAAAGTAAGGAAATACGTAGAAAAACATCTTCAAGAAGTCTCAGAGTTGTCAAGTATTAGGATAGCATTTGAAAGCCCTCATCTCATGTTAACTGTTCAAAAAACAATGTTTGCTACTTCATATTGCAGAGCGACAACAGAGTGATGTTACCGCGACACCATCTTGCCGTCCTCCATGTTTTAGAAGGATGAGACGTCCTTTCCTTTAAAGCATCACATGGGCGGAGTTAGCAACGGCTTTTCACTTCCACTGTACATTTTAATGCCACTATTAAATTCCATCATATATTCTGATCTTAATTAGATACTTAACTGATGAGTTTGCATCCTTGATTGTAAATGTGGTGAATTATTGTAAAGGACAATTAGGCTTCTTGTGTGTTATAGCTCACACAGTTTTGTAAATAGCTCTTTATATTTCAAATCACACCTATTCCTGACTGATCAGAACTATTACAACAATAACCACTAGACTTTATTTTTTAGTGACACCTGCACCCCTACTTCAAACATCAAATTCTCTCAAGTGTTTTGGAAGATCCTAACTGACTAACAATAGAAAATATAACTAAATAAATTTGCCAATCTGATAAATTACAGACAACTTCATCCACATAAAATAAATGTCATGTAGGCCAGATAAAATACAAATTTAACAAAAATACTATTTGGCACCAAACAAATCCACTGTACCTTGGCCTCTTGTGCTCCTCCGAGATCCGCTCTACAGTCTGTTTGTCCAATTTCTATATTGAAACACGAGAGCTAAAGATATGGATTGTGTGAATCTGGCTCATAGTTCTGCAGCAGCGGTGCGCACGTAGCCTATTGTGTTAAGGGAGAACGTCTAATGCAACCACTGATAGGGTTAGTATATCACCTTTTGCCTCAATGGCAACATTTCCTAAAATACTGCTGCTTTTTTGATGTTGGCAATTGCCTGAAATGCGCAACAGAATCATCAAATGAGGCGTATCAAGTGTCTTTCAGTGCATTTTTGCCTTCATCAGAGAGAAATACAAGGTGTGGCTTGTCAGTGTGTGAACTGGTTGTCTCACAGGGAATGCATGAGACTTGAGAGCCCTGGGCGATACAGTACCTGATGAGTGTACTTCCACAGACTGCTGAACGACCAGAACAGAACTTTTATTTTTGCTGCACACCGGAGAGCTCCGCAACAATTCAGCACACGGCAGATAGGGTGTGACAATATAAAACATCTGGTTAATTTTCAAAATAAAATAGAACCTGCTCACGGCGGATCATATTTCACTGCACTACACCTTGAAAACACAGCACAGAGTTGTTTTCCCTCTACTCCTCTGGATGGAAACAAACTGTTGTTGTTTTTGTGATTTTATTCTACATAAATTCGTGAGATCTCGTGGGTCCTCTAGACTACAGCTGTCAGTCATGGCCGCAGCCGTTCCTCAACAAATCCGGACCTGGTGGGTGTTGACGGACGGCGGAGCACGGAGCCAACACGTAGCTCCGCCGATCCGCAGTCGTTACGCATCCAGGGCGAGCCTTCTTCATCATGACTGACAGGCTGAATAAATAAAACTGCGGTATAATAAATAAAAGACTGAATAAATAAGGAAGTAAACACTAACACTCTTTGTACTATAAGCAATGACATTTTCTTTCATTAATCTTTAATTTATTTCATTTAGTGAGGCATTTCCTTATTTCATCTAATATGTATTTGGTTCATTATGTCATTGCTTATTCATTTCATACGTTTATTTTAATGTCTCCTTTTCTTTTCAAGAGAGAAAGTTGTTTTCTTTTGGTGTTCTGCTAGTTGAAGCTGGTTTTGCTTTGGAGTGCGTCTGACATTTTTAAAAAGACTGGTCAAGAAATATGCTTGCTAATGATGCTTATGGATTCCTTCTGTTGACATCTGGTCACGAATGCAGACAGCAGTGATCCAGTCGAACAGAATCACAATGTGGCAGACTTGCATAGTGGTGCATGGCAATACTTGCTGCTTTTCTTAGCTCTTTTATTTTAGTCACTTGTTTTCATTGTCTGAAATAAGGGTTATGTAGCAGCATGCAAGCAAACTTGAGCTTTTGAGGAACTTTGAAGTGGAGATGGAAGTATGCGATGGAGCACCATCCTGCTGCAGAATTTGCCCTCTTTTATGGTTGGGAATATAAGAGGTAGCTAAGATTTCTTGGTATTTGAGACTATTGATGTTGCCTTCCACCTTGCACACCCCCATACTGGATGTAACCCCAGACCATGATTTTTCCGCCACCAAACTTCACTGTTTTCTGGGTGAATCTTGGATTCATGCGGGCTCCAGTAGGTCTCCGGCAATAGTTGCGGCGAATGTGGTGTAATTCAACAGAAGATTCATCTGAAAAATCCACTTTCTTCCACTTTTCCAGCGTCCATCCTTTTAGCAGGGTGTGGGCCTTGGCAAATGCCACACGGTTTTTCAATTGTCTTTTGGGCACTGATTCGACCATGGAGGCCATTTTGAGACAGAATCCGACAAACTGTTCTGGTTGACACAGGGACTTCGGGTGACCAGGTCTCGTGGAGCTCTGCTGCAGTGGAAAATGGGCTGGCCTTGGATTTTTTGAGCCAACAAACGGTTCTCTCGAGCAGGTCTGCCTGACTTGGGCTTGTCAAAAACATCTCCAGTGTCTTCAAATGTTTTTTTTTAACCTCTGTACTTGACGCTGAGACACATTGAAGGTGTCTGCCACATCAGCAGTGGATCTGGTCTGCAGCCTCTTGATAATCAAAACTTTAGTCTCAGGGTGAATCTTAGGCATGTTTGCAGAGGTCTAGTTACAGTTGATGTGAAGGTCTAGTGTACTGGGGTTGTTTTTATACACACCTGAGACCTAACTGATCCATTATTAGTCACAGGTGAAGCTCATATGACAAGACGACAACACTTATGTCTTTGCAAAAATTGACTCAATGGGCTTTACCAAGCTGTGAACATTAGAATACTTTTTGACAGTTTCGTTTTGCACTGAAACATTATTACAAAAGCTGTTGGGATTAAAATGAGCCATTTCTTGTAAATAAATCTGGATTAGAAATATATTTCAGCGGCACTTCAGGTCAATTTGTACACAAGCGACAAGACTTTTGTCAGGGACTGTAGATATCTATGGTATTTACATAGTTAAAGGAATTTGTATGATACATTATTTACATAGTTAAGGAGTTGTAATGGTAAACAGTAATAATGAATAAATAGTAGCAGCGGAGCATTGCAGAAATTCTAAGCCATTGTTATTGCACAAAACAGAAAATATTGTCAGAGAGAGAGAGAGAGAGAGAGAGAGAGAACACGCAAACGCACAGCGGCGTTAGAACAAAGCTGTGAATCAAAGAAATAAAATGTTTTTGCGGATTCATCACTAGAAATGCAACTGTAGCAAGCATCTCGCAGTCAGTAACGTTATCCACATTCATGTTTAGACGAAACAAATGATATATAATCCAGCTACAAAAAGCCTAAAAGTCGAAAGTTTGGACTGGTTGTTATGGAGACGATAGGCCGTCTCATCTCTTGTCATTGGTGTTGAGTTCTGTTAAGGTCTATCCAATTGAGTGCAGAGGCATTTTCTTTCCTGGTTCGGTTGAAACCATAGACCGCTCTATGGTTGAAGCATGCACAATAATCACAGACCAATGGAGCAGAACCACACTCACATTCTACGATGCCGACGTCAAGTTATGGAACAGGCGAAAATCGTAAGAATCTTAGGAATAGCAAACATGTAACTGTTTAAATAGTTCTGTGTTGAACAATTTCCTCTGTTTTGCATATTAACCCTCTGAACCCTAAGGCCATTTTTACAGTTCATTGTCCGTCTGGATTTATTTTATATAAAAGCTTGTAAAACATCAACCCTGTTGTGATTTTTTTCAGGACAAACTGGGTTAGTAGAATATTTGGGTTGCAATGAGGTCACTCTAATTTTAAAAATGGTTGTAGGACCTTAAAAACATGGACATCTGTGAAATGTTGCAAATGAAGTGCAGTTAGATCAATGTTCTGAAAAGTGATAACAGCATTACGTCTTTGGGACACTGACCTAACTTGAATGGCCGTTTGATTAACCCTCATTCCTCTGAGGGAGGAATGAGGGTTTACACGTGCTTAGTAGGATCTCTACCTGAAGCTCCAACGTTGTTGATCGCTCAGCCTCAGCATGTCCAATACCAAATAAAAACAAGGATGTAATGACTAGCCAATAGAACCGTTGCCCATCTGCCTGCATTGTGACCCAGCGTGACACTGATTCATTCTGGGGAAAGACATTAAATAATAGCCTACTTGTTCCTAATTCCATTGAAAATTGATGCTGTCCAGTTATATGCTGAAACGTGAGTCTTTTATTTTTTTTAAATATGTGTGGCTATTGTAGATTTATGAGCTATGATTGAATGTTCTTTTCAGACATAGTTACATAGCTTAAAACTTTGAACTTTTCATTGATGATATTGAGATGATTAGTGATTAGTGAGCTGCTTTTGAAATTTCATTGTCATGCTCTAATGTGAATATAATTAATTTTGGTGACAAAATTACAAACAACTGCATTTTTTATTTTCTTTTAAGTAATGTGGCAGATAGCAAAATCAGATTTTCATGTGTTGGACTTGCTATGACCCCTGTTGACCACAATGCTACCATGTGCAGGGTTTTTTCTCTAGTAGGTTATTATGGTAGACTGTTTAGTGACGACTATTAGTATGCTAGGGCTAATAGGGCATGTGTAGGCTGTAAGTACGCTAGTCACTACTACAGGAGGGAGGGTCAGAATATTTTAGGATCAGTTTTGAAAATTGTCTATTTTATCTCCTTTTTTGGATAGTTTGTTTCACATCTGAATGCGATATGAGTTACAGGGTACAAGCGGCCAAAATGGGTTTTCTCAGGCGGGGGGCTGGCGTCTCCCTTAGAGATAGGGTGAAAAGCGTTAAAAGGAGCCAGTTGAGGTGGTTCGGGCATCTGGTAAGGATGCCCCCTGGGCGTCTCCCTAGGGAGGTGTTCCAGGCACATCCAGCTGGGAGGAGGCCTTGGGGAAGACCAGGTGGAGGGATTATATCTCCAACCTGGCCTGGGAACGCCACGGGATCCCCCAGTCGGAGCTGGTTGATGTGGCTCCGGAAAGAGGTTTAGGCTCCCCTGCTGGAGCTGCTCCCCTTGCCACCCGATACCGGATAAGCAGACAAAGATGGATGGATGGATGAGTTAGTTGCTCCCTTATGTTTTTATTTTTATTATTAGTATAACGAACTATCTTCTATAGCTCACAGTATATTTCCTGACATATTGGTAAGATATTGTGAAATATTCATACACAACACTCAGGTAATAAAAAAGTGAATGATAGTTTAAACATTTACATCATTTAAGTCAACCAGAGATGATCTGAATGCAATTTTATAATTGTCATTTGTAAACAAATCGTAGGCCTGTATATTGCGTACATACTATATATATATATATATATATATATATATATATATATATATATATATATATATATATATATATATATATATACTATTTAGATATACTATATACTATATATCGTTTTAGCCGAGTATCCGGCTCATCCCTAATGTGAACATTACAGAAAGGGATATAGATGACTCATCTGACATATGTTCAGAATTGTCAACAGTCATTTTTGGTGAAGACCTTAAAAGCAACCGTTATTGGCTGTGGGTTATTTGGAAAAATAATTGTAATAATGTCAGAGATTTGGTGAATGAAGATAATTCATCAGTTGTAGACAGACAATCATCTGAAGACTTGACCAGGAATGATGAAAACAAAGGAAAGTGGAGGAGGTTGCCAGTGACAGCGAAAGAATTCACCATTTCAGTGAATAAAATGGAGTGGAGCAGACTTGTTCCAATGTGTGGTTGCAAATTAAGGCAACCATGGACCCATGTGTTGTATAATAGTTTTAAAAAGAAGAATCCCTGTTGTACTCTATCTTTCAGAAGCCAGCAAGTGAAACGTTATCACAGCAGGAAAAATAACAGCCCATATTTTAACGTAACGGCAAGATGAACATTTCCCACATGCAATGCAAAATATGTATTCAAAAAGAAAAATGAGCCAGCAAAAGGCAGTGCAGTGAGGATAACAGTTCAACAGATTGGGAAAATAAAACACAAAATACGTGAAAGAAAATTCAGGACAGCAAGCAATACAAGAAGAGGGAAAATAGCAAGGGCTGTGCATGAATGAGTGAGTAAACTCTACTACAGAAGACTGCATGCGGTTTGTCTGAAAAGTGTCGCAACACACCAAATTGAGGGTTCACAAAATAGAGACAAACTACAGCTAGCTTCTCTCCAGTGTTCTGATGGCCTTTAACAGAGAAAGTATTGTCCGCTACCTTGACAATGCTATTTGCCGGAATCAGAAGACCTGGAGAGAAGTTGGAAACCACACTGTTCTACACATACTGTATGTGCTGCACATATCCTGAAGGCTGTCGGACAGCTAATTGGTAAAAAAATAACATCTGATGAAGTATTAAAGGAGTTTGCAGCGTTTGCCTTTGCAAGGTTGCAAAACACAACAACAATGGCAACTGCACTGGCGTTGTTCCGGTCCTTCTGTTTAGTGCTGACTGGCAAACATAATTCCAGCCTGGTTAAAGAAAACCTGAAGGCCTTGCCTAATTTGGAAGTAGAGGACGAGGAAGAACGGGCCAAAGAGCTTGAAGAAATGGGAAAACAATTATTCAGAGATCTGCCTTCTCAAATGAATTTCTGAATGTGTTTAAGGAGGTTCAAGAACAACTGGCAGAAAGCGATGCCGATTCCGAGACCTCAGAGGAAAATCCCTATCACTGCCCAGCAATAATTGAAGTTCTTTTTGAACATTATTTAGGGATATTCCCCCTCTGGAGTGGACAGTTGCTGGGAAATTTAAAGAGGTATGCTACAGACAAGAAAGATGTCTCTTTTGGGTCCGCCAACACTAGGGAGACCAACAGCCATGTTGAGCGAAGGTTTGGCATGAAGAGGGGACTGAGGCCAGGAATGTTTGTTCGAAAAATGTATATGCCTCTTTACGGATCCAATACAGAGAGCACATTATGAGCCATATATTCGTCATAACGTCTGATAATGTAGTATTTGAACCCATAAAAGAAGACATCAACCTATCTCGAGGTTTGGGCAAAGAGGGGTGGGACAGAGGCTTCCTCGGAAGCAGTGCCAGCTCCAAAGAAAGCTAAATCTGCTCTGAAGGCTTCATTTTGGAGATGTTTCAGTAAGCTTCAGAGACACAGTTCAAATTGTGTTTGCATGTAGTCTTTTGATCTTAAATGATGTTTTGGAAGATGTTTTTCACACTTTTTGAATGGCGTCATCGTTTTTTTTGTTTACCCCTGCAAGTGATAAAATTGTTTACAAGACTTATAATTTTCCTCTGTGTTTTTACTATATTTTTTTTCTATTCAACAACGTATTTTGTCAGGTCACATTTGATGGCTATGATCGGATTTGTGAATACAGACAATGTGCACTGGAAGTTTGTGGTGAGTATACTCAGTACTTAGTACAGTATTTATGTGCTTTGAATGGTCAACAGTTATCCATGCAAAGATTACCCATCTTAATTTTTATAAAAAAGACTTAAAAATAGGCTACCAGTACTGAAATGAAGAGATGTAATATGTATGACGCAAATAATTTAAAACACTCTCCTTATAACATGTCATCGTCTGAGCGGCCCTTTGTAGGCCATTACCAACCTATCAATTTACTAGTTTCAGGTAGGATAATAGCTGCTATGCTATAGGCATTCAGAGATCTTTTTTACAGACTGCTGTTGGTTCATTCCCTTTCTATAATATAGGACTTATGGTCATACTTTGTTGCAAAAGAAGTTTGTTTATTATTGCGCTTCTCAACCAGACGGACCCCAAGCTCATATCTTGTTCAAGGTGCCTTTAATACAATAACTATAGATTCATACTGAATACACACACATAGGCATTGTGATATTTATATCTTACAATGCCAAATTTAGTACATACTTTGCCATGTTATCACTTTAAACTTCTCTATTGTAATACTGTTAATAGTGTGAAGAAAACAATGTATCTATTTTAAATATTTGTAACAGGTGAAATCACCTTGGACAAATCTGCGAATGAATGTTCAATGTTATTTAGCAATGTGACCTGAGGTTTTTAAGTCGTACATTCGTAAAGGTTTTAATTGCATTATTGATTTTTGATGTTGCTGATGTTTGGCATGGTTTGATGTTTTTTTTATTCTTAATATAGTATGGGTCGGAAGTGGAGGACTCAAAAAAGGCTGGCATCAGATTTGGGTAAATAGATTTTGGGATATAAATACATTACACAAACAGATTAATTGAAAAACTATGAATTTCACTGTCCTTTTTATCCGTTACAGACAGTATTTCAAAATGCGGCAAAACAGATTTGGGAAGGAGGACTGGGTCAGTATCAAGTGGAAGGCTGGCAACATATCAGAAAGATGGCACCAGAATATTTGTTATGCAGGTTAATATTCTACACTGTTGCATGTTGTCTAATGGTTTTCACAGAAGCTAGAGGGTATGCATACCATGATACATTGTTCTGCAGCTGCAGCTGTTTGGCAAGGACAACTTCAGAGTAACAAAAATGAATTAAAGTGAAATATGTGTACTCCACCGTATAGCCAGTTATTGATATACTGTTGTTACGGTCTAGACTCTTATCAATACACCGGCTGTACCATGAAGTGAGCCAACCTGATCTCACAGAATTACATGAAATAAACACGGCCCCTTAAGTGAAGGCAAAGGTCGTGGGTGGGCTTACGGTTCTGTGACATGCGGATAGAACGGTACGAATGGGTTTAAGAAAAGAAGAAAACAACTTAGGAAACATTACACGTGGGACACGATCCCCGGTCTCCTGGGTGAAAGTCCTGTGTTTGACCCATCCACCACCCAGACCGACCTCATAACGTGGATTTTTGGGCTTCCATGCTACTCGCTACCATAGTTGGTCCTAATGCTACATCATCTTCTGGTTGACTTTACATTTCCAATGTTTTCTGTGGTGGCCACACAGACTTTTCACACATTCCGTGCCACCACCACGTAATGCGCTGTTAACAGTTTGTGATCATTTCAAGGATTTCTGTGAGACCAGGCTGAGTGAGCAGTGTTTCTTTTCTTGTTTTAATACATATACAGATGGTGATCCAGGAATTTAAGAGTTTGTGCATACAAAGAAATATCAAAGAAATATCTGAAAAACCTGAGAAAGGACATGGGAGAAGAAATCTTCAGAGCATCAAGTATAATTTAGAATATTTTATGAATATGATTTGCACTTACTTGCACTTCCTCCCATCTTAACCAACAAACATTACAGTAACACACTTCTATTATTTTTAATTTTCAAAGGATGGCTTCTGTTGAGGCTCTTTCAAAGAATGCTGATGCTGCTGATGAGACAATTTGGGTGTTTGTGTTTTTCTACTCAGAATAGTATAGCATAGCATTAAAATGTTACAGGTTTCTTATATTTTTATTTTTTATGTGATCAATTATCCCCATCCAGTAGATCCAGTGTGACACTTGTGCAAGGTGGTTCCACATGCCCTGCCTTGGTATTACAGCAGCACAAATTCCAAAAGAAAAATCCCCTTGGTTTTGTACCATATGTGAAAGCCCTGAACAAAGAGGCTTGGTGTGTGTTGATATGTAAAAATAAAAATAAAAATCCCCTTGGTTTTGTACCATATGCAACAGCCCTGAACAAAGAGGCTTGGTGAGTGTTGATATGTAAAGTTCTAATGTGTGCTTTTTAATATAATATAGTTGTTGCAAGCTGTGGAAAAGTGAAATCTGCAATTTTTGTAGTTCTTGTGTGTGTATTGTGTGTTGCGCAGTAGTGTTGTGACCTTAGCAATATAGTTCTAGTGTGTTTTCTACTGTTTAAATTACTGAAATGTTTTACATCTTATATCTTTTTTATACTGTATGTATGTGTTGTTTGTTTTATAGCATATAGTCTAATGTATTTAATGTATTTATTTAAAAACATATATATAAAGAACTGAAATACACATGTGGATAAAATAACTATCACAATGTATTGGTTTGGAAAGACAACCCACATTGCTAAAGGCAAGCGGAAAGACTTTGTTAAAATTTGGGAACCATATATGAATATAATTAAAGATTAAAAGGTGGGCTCTACCTAAAGGAAAATGGTAGATGATGATGATGGAAAATGTTTATTTTATTTATATGTTACTTTAGATTGTTGCAAGGTAATGAGGGTAAGTGTGTGTGAGTATGTGTCTGGGTAATGTGAAAATGTGAACTCTTAAATTGTATTGTTACTGAATGTTCTAAGAAAATGACAATAAACATATTGTGGGAAAAGAAAAAAACTTGCAGTCATCATATCACATCACCTCACATCACAAAAAAATGGAAATGGCTTTGGAGGGGTGGGATGTTCAATATTCATCTTTTCTATAATAAGAAGGTGTAGTATGTTGATAGGGGGGCCCAAGATATGTGGAGTGATTTTGGAAGAGCTAGGCTCAATAAGACGGAAGCTATAGAATTATTTTCCCAATAAAAATTCATTAAAAATAGGAAGAACCATCTTTTCTATAATAAGAAGGTGTAGTATGTTTTTTAGGGAGGCCCTTGATGTGTGGAGTGAATTTGAAAGCGTTAAATTCAATAATGGTGAAGCAGTTGAAATGTATCTTTGTATCCACTGAAAGCAGAATGCTCACCTCTGTAGACAGTTCTTTTGGGTGAAAACCAGGTTGTAGCTTGTTGACTATCTTACTAAGGTTAAATAGAGCTGCCTATTGTGTAATGAAAACCTTTTGCCTATGATTTATTGAACTGCGAACCTCTCCTTTTCCTGTCTAACTTTACAAAAGTGTCATACTCTCTTACTTACCACTCAGCTATGTGGCAGCCAAACGCCAAATGGCTAGTGAATGTACAAATTTTACTTTTTTATTGGCTGATGAGTCAAGCAAATCTACCAGCCACTTACACATTTTACCAACATTGGCATGGTAAATGCTGGTAATGTTTAACCCTGCTGGTATGTACGTGTGTTATTATTATTATTATTATTATTATGATTATTATTACCTTGAATTTTGTTGTTTTCACTGTGATCATGCAATGACAATAAAGCCTGATTTGTGTCGAAGGGGAGGGCAAAGATGCCCGACTGATTGTGGTGGGCTGGCCTGGGTCTCAAAAGTCCAGGGATGATTTTTTACCCCAGTCCAGCCTGATGTAATGTGGATTACCAAGGGGGCCTGTGTTTAATAGATGCCAGTCTTGGTCATTCATACTACAGTGAATTCTGCCATCGGTCAAAAATCCTCAAAGTGTTTGCTGCATCTCAAGCTAATTTCTTTTGAAATGGCGTAGATTCAATGATGGGGATGGCGCCCCTCCTACATGGGGACATCCGTTTCCTCTTGGATGGGTGAAGCCTGTGTGGAGGCTCTTCTCCAGGCTGCTCTCATAGATAACCAGCGAAGCTCCATCATGCAGGGGGCATGCTGCCGTGCTAAAGGGAAAGAAAATAGCCCAATAGTAATTTCAGCTCTGAAGATAGAGTCCATGTTAATAAATCATTTGTAACTCTTTACAATGTGTAACCATGGCCACTGATGACTTCAAAAAGATGACTGCTTTGTCTGTCATAATCCCCCCCCCAGACCTGCCAATTGTCAACCTCAGCGTGGAACCACAACCTGTCGTGGAGGGGACTCTGGTCAGATTTCACTGCGCCGCCAAAGCCAACCCACCTGTTCTCTACTACAGGTGAGCATCACACACACACATATACACACACTAGGTGGCCATTAATAATTCCTATAATATGGTTTCATCTAAAATAGAGACTCAACAGTTTACAAAATACCTCAAATGCTTAAAGCCCATGTTGCAGGTTAACCACCACTATTGATTAATGGGTACATACAGCAATCAATATAGATAATTTATTCAACCCAAAGGAAACTGTAGGCATGCAGTAGCAAGACAACATAACACAACAAACACATACACTTATCACATATACTGTACATAAGAATAAAAATAAAAATCACTCAGAGAAATGCAATGACCATAATAAGGTAAGGTACTATGGCAGACTGTGTGCAATGGTGATAGTTCAAAAGTGAACAGTGCAGGGATTGAACAGTGCAGTGCCTGATTGAATAAGAACAATATATAACAGGCAATAAGTTATAATTTATAAGATGTAGGATGTAGATTTTATGACCACAGTCCAGATTGTGTAGGAGGGCTAATATACCCTATAGGAGAGTTGTAGCAGCAGACATTGTCAACGTTTTCTTCATATTTAGTGACAATGATCATGTTGTTAGTTTATTCCAACTTCCGTGCCGTCAGTGGCGGTGCACACGCACCTCGCTACCTGCCATCCGAGATTGAGAAGCACTGAGATCGGTGGCGCCCGCAGCAAGCGAGAGCTGGCTACGATAAGCCTCATGCTAATGTTTATGATCTGCGCATTAGCTAGCCCCATACCGTGTTCCCCTCCACTACAGTCATAATCAGTCTGACATTAGAAAAGCACATTTTGGGATTCATGAATATGGACTAAAACAAAATTGTCAAAATGTCTAAAAGCTTGTCATATCTAGATAGCGCCAGGGCTGGTGTTTGGATCACTGGTGATCATCAAGCGGTTTTCACAACAGTGTGTTTGTGTGTTTTATATTTACATATTACACAGTTACACACAGATTGTCAATCTGTTCACACAAATGTTCATCTCTCTTTCCTGCCTCCACTCCTCCTCTCTCCATTGTCCGTGATCAGCTGAAAGAGCTCCATTTAGAAGGAAAAGAAATGCTCGAGACTAATGTTGAATCATCGGTCACTTAATTGTTGTTCTTTAGTTGTGCAAACAGTTCTTACAAAAGTTGTGGAAATTTGGATGGATAGAGATCAGAGCATTCACCTTGCTCATATAACTACTATGGTCTGTGTTGCTGTGTGTATGCCAGACAGCCTCTGAGTGTGTATGCATCTGTGGTCCATCCATTACTACTAATCTGTGCATGTTTGTTTGCCAAGACTCATGGGTGTTTGGGACAAAAGTACAACAGCAGCTGGAGAGCAGCACCATGTCTGCAGACACACAGATACAGGACAGGAGGAGGGACGGGTGACAATTCACCTCAACAACCCCACACTGCTGTCTGGCAGACTCATTATTGCCTGTTTGTTTTTCAAAAAATCTGCAAAGGAAGCCTGGAGAAATGACGTGATGGATAGAGGAAAAGAAAGTGAATCAGACGACTAATGTAAAGGAGAGCGAGGAAAGAAGGTGCCGGAAATGAATGAGAGAGAGAGAAAGTCTGGACAGAACAGAGGAAGAGGGGAGACGAGTTGATCGCAAATCAAGCGCCTCCTATTCCTATGAAGAGCGCTGTCAACTGCTTCTGCTGCCACACTACTGCTTTTGAAGACTTCATTTGTCATTTCAGCACTGTCTAATGAGAGGTTCGGTTGTGCGGGTCAAGCTTGGCCTGTCACCCATTTGATGTGAACACAAGAATGTAAAATCATGCTGTCTGCGTATTGACAAAGAACTGTCTGACTGTTTTAGCACTGAACTCTCTTGGGTGATGTTTGTGTATGGCTGCGGTAGAGTAGGGCAATTGTATCCAGCTGGATATCAGCACACACACTGCAATGAAAGATTAACCATTGAGATTTCATTTTCACTGACTGTGATTTAGAATTATTCTTCTAAGGAAGGACCCCCAGAGCCCTTGCATCATACATGGCCTCACAAATCTAGAAACAAAATCTTTGCCTTTCAGTTGCTAGGCCAACTGTGATTAGGCCAAATGTTTGTGTCATCCAACTATCGACAAACTGGGAGGCTGAAATGAACATGCATGGCCATTACAAGCTGCATGTATGCATTCAGTTTGTTTAAGGGGGTCTGGGTTAAGCCCAACATGTCCTCAAGTCCTAGAAACATATTCCTCATGATAGTGGACAAATCACATCAAGCTATTAATGAGCCCAATGGTAACAGGGACAAATGATATCCTAAATCTCTCCTTGCCTGCATCACAAGACCAGGGGGACTTGGCTCAGCCAGGAGACATTCTCTGGCTCTTCAAAATTTTGCCACTCATTTTCACAATGATGTTTTAGTCTGTGCTTATTTATTAAGTGAGGGACCCCAAACCAGCAAATAAAAAAGAAAGTTAAAACATACGACAAAAACATTTTCATAAAAGATGTACGTATCAACATTATAACTTTTCAATTTCTGATAAAAGTATAAGCTAGGCCTTATCTGTGTTGGCATTAAATCAGGTCAGCTTATTGTCTACAATTGTACCTAGATGTGTGTACTGCTGTACCCCTTCAACAGCCTGGCCATGAGAAAAACACAGGAGAACTTGGCGGAGGCTTCTTTTTGAAATCAATGATTTCATTTCTTTGTTGTTGATTTTTTTTGCACCGTTGTTATAGTGAAGAAAGCAAGATCAGTCTCTGCCTTTCAGAAATAAATCATCACAAGAAAGTGCTTAAATATGATTTAGGCTTTAGATTGATGATGATCCCTAAAGGTCAATGTTGTTTTAGACTGAGGTTGTGTTTGAAGTTAATAGGATAGTCATCCATCCTCCTCTATCGTCTCACTAATGAAGGCAGGAGTCTCTGTGAGATCGTCTGGTATCTGCTTAGCTGACCCAGTTGTGCGAAAGACTTCAGACGCAGCACGCTGTTGTAAGATAGTGCTGCGCTAAGCTAAACGCTAAAGAGGGAAAATTGCTGATTTTCAACTCTTCTGAAAAGACCTCATGTTCCAACTATCTTTGTATCTTTCTAAAACACAGTGAGAGGGTCAAAGTTGATGAAAACACATTGTTTTATCATCTATTTTAAAATAAATGAGACCATCATTTACCAAATGAGCATCATGCTGTACTGAAGAAGAATTGAAACTAGCGATTGAGACCATAAACTCATTATGAAAATGTTTACTGAGCTTATAATTCAAGTGAGAAGTTAATTTTCTCACAGACTTCTATAGACCAGACTTCTTTTTGAAGTCAGTGGAGTCGCCCCCTGCTTAAGAATTCGAGAGAATTCTGCTTTAGGAGCTTCAGCATCAGCCTCACCTTTTCAGGCCCAGACGTTGCCTTTCAGACCCCGACAAAAGTGTTTTCAGCAGAACTTATGGAAAAAGGGGATGTGTTGGAAATACACATCAAACGTTGTCAAAGATCCAACATTTTAGGTGATTGCCTGGAGATATAAGCTTAGCGAGTCCAAAATTCAGCTCCTACTCTGACAGTTTACTGGTAATTCACTCTTTACTCCCACACACGATGACATCAAGTCATTACAGATGTTCATGAGCGGGCCTCTGCTCCAGGATCAGCATGCTCCAGCACACAAACCAAGGAGGAACTGCAAGGTCAGTTGCCACAATCTCCGTAAGTGTTTCTGTAAGATACTGGCTATGTAAGCCTTGTACACAATTATTATATAATTATTATATATACCAGCCATGACAGCGACGCAGGATGTTGGGGACCGTGGTGTCCTTTTGCAGAGACTTGGCCTGGAGTGCTTGTACCACTTCATGTGATGGGACAAATACAATTGATTAATTGGTTGAAGTAGTCAGGGCATGATAAAGGATAAAGGGCAGAGTTCTGTTCAGGTCAAGTTCACTGTGACATTTTGATCGCTATGTAGTAAGAAACCCTGCGAAGCAGCAAAATTAGTAGCAAAGCTTGTGCAGGATTTGCCGGCAATGGCCTATCAATATCCTACACCATTTACAGTTTCCTAAACAGGATAGAGAGACCAAACACAATAAGTTGTGTTGTCGTAACAGATTTTTAGAGACGACTGACTTTTATGCAATGAAAGGTCCATGTTTTTGACAGGCTGCTATAAATCAATACAACATGCTGATAAAGGCTTAAACATAAACCCGTCGCTGTCACCAGGTGGAACAGGGAGCTAAAGATAATCAAATGTGTCTAGAAGGCAGTTAGATGTGTCCTTTCAGGGCTGCATTGTCCAACACAACTTGCATCAAATGAGCTGACACTCATGCAGCAGCTCTGTGTTACTTCTGATCCCTTTGAAGAAACCAGATGGTAATCTGACAAGGTGGTCACCTGTATTTTTTTACGGGATGTGTCAGGGGACTTTGCTACAGGAACCATGCTAAAGTGTCCATATTAGGAAAACTCGTTTTTTTTCTGGGATTTGGGGTGTTATGTGTCTCTGGTGCTTCCACACACATACAAACTTGAAAAAAACTATCTATGCTGTTTTGAGTAAGATACAAGTTTCTGAATGTCCTCTGCCTTCAGTCTCTGGGTGAGCTGTTCAGAATCTGCACGACTTTCTGGGTCAATAGCCGAGACAAGATGGTTTACCGTAGCATGCTAGCTCATTCTCAATGGCAAAACACTGCTACAACACACACTAGTTGACCATAATCTCCAAAAGAACTACTTCCTGTCCCTGTTCTGCAGGTATTCCACAACTGCCCCTCGTTTAGAAGAAGTCTCCCAGCTAATCCTGCCTTAGACTGACCAAAGTCGGAGAAAGAGTTATCTAGCTGATGTTATCTTTCTGAGCTACTGAGCATGTGCGACTTCCAACAAAGATAGTATGGAAGTGAGATGTCTCACTCTGTAGCTAAAACAGAGACCTAGACACACAGGGTGAAAACATGATCTGCAGCAATGTGCAGTCTAACAAAAATATGGTGTTTTTTGAAAATGTAGGTTTACATGGTTTGAAAAACCATGTACTGTAAACCTATTCTGGTACAACCTCTAAATGCAATTATGAACCTGAAAATTAGCATAATATGGGTGCTGTAAGGATCTCTGCTGCAAACTGTCTGGTCAAGTTTACAAGAAGAAAAGGTAGGGAGGTTTTAGTTGGACAGCAAAAGGATGTGGGCTTTGGCAAGAAAAAAATGTTAGCTAAAGTCAGCTGTCTATAAATACCAAATACAAACCACCATGGTTAATTTTGGTTATTTAATATTCAGATTGAACTTTCACTATTTCTTAGTAAATAAGGAACATTCAAAGTAATACCTTTAAACCCCCATTACATTATTCCTGTCTAAAGACAACCTTTAGGTGGCTGTGGCTCAGTGGTAGAGGGGTTGCCTGCCAATTGGAAGGTTGGTGGTTCAATCCCTGGCCTTACAGTCCTGTGTCAAAGTGTCCTTGGGCAAGATATTGAACCCCAAGGTGCTGCGCCATCGGAGTGTGTGAATGTTTATCTGATCACCCAGGTGGCACCTTGTATGGCAGCCTCAGCCACAGTGTGTGAATGGTTCCTGTATGATGTAAAAAGTGCTTTGAGTAGTTGTTAAGACTAGAAAAGCGCTATATAAATACAGTACATTTATCTTTAATATATGTGCTATCTTTAGCTAGATGCAACACTTAATCATTATTTAGTGTTGGCATAGCAATTAAAAGAGCAGGATGAGCCTAATGTTTGCAATGTTACGCAGGTGAAAAAAGGCAGCGGTGCTGGAGGGCAGGGCAATATCCACATTTCTCAGGTGAAAGCCTGTGTTGCAAATCCTGGCAAAATGTGTGTAAATGTGAACATGATCCAACATTTAATAAGTCTGTGAAAAAACACTAACCAGTTCTGAACATCTTTCCACCATAGCTGTTTTTAAAAGCTTACTGTAAAATGAAACTGTAAAAGTAGTTGTGGGTAACAGCAACCACTGTTGGAATTTAAAATTTGTTATGTGTTTAAACATTGTGTGTGAGTTGCAATATAGATTATACATTTAAGCCAAAAGGCAAAAGCATTATTTCAAGATAAAAGAAGACATGTTGGTCATGCATTAAGTTGTTTTGCAATACTCCTTTTCTCTAAGATAAGGTGGTCTGGTACATTCCATTATAATCCAACCTCTCCTAAATGTCTCAGAATTAAAATTGATTGTTAGGGACGCTTCCTGAGTCTGGTTTCAGTCTCTCTTTTGTAGTCCACTAATCTTTTGCTTTGCGGGTCCTGAACTGAGGGTCATGAACTTTCAGTCACATTCCAACTGAAAAGATAACGAAACAAGCACACATCACATCACTGTTGGAGACCCCACCCTATGTGAATAAGACTAGGGGTGCAAGAGCCAAAGAGCCAGACAAATTTGGGGGAGAGTTGTGTCAGCTCGACTCTGTATTTGTCTCTAGAATATTCTACTTAATAAAAAGGATTCACACATCAACATCTGAGATTCTGACTACTAATTGATTTAGCTCCAACACCACCAGCACACATTTTCCATACAGTACTTACACATTAACAGTTGCCAGTTAAAGGACAAAGGACACCATGTGACAGGATAATTTTTTTTTATTTATTAGACAAGAATTTAAATTTGAATTAAAATGCAATTACAATTGAATAGAAAAGTGTAGAATAATTGTTGCAACAAAATAACTGGGTGACCAGGTAGGTAATGTGATACTGTAGATATGAGCCAAGCCACTGTTAGTGCTGTTGGCATAGGGCAGCTCTGTGAGACTTTTGTGTTTTCTACTACTGGGTTATTGTTGAATTCGTCCCATTGTGTTAATCACAATTTCCACCTCTAATCGATTGTACTTCTGATGATGTACTTCTGACTTCAGATGGGCCAAAGGAGGTACCCTGATTCCAGACGTGCCAGGTGACACCTATGAGGTTCTTGTGGACCACTCTTTCTTCACTGAGCCTGTTTCCTGTGAGGTCACCAATGCACTGGGCAACACCAACATCAGTAGGAACGTGGACGTCTATTGTGAGTTATTGGAAGCTTGATCAAACCAAAGGGCTGTACAGACACACAAGGTTCACACAGCCCAAGGATAGAAAACTCAAAAATAACACAATGAGGGAATCAAGAAAACAACATCAACAGAAAAACACTAAACACTAAATCCTCTAGAAAATACAGACATACAGTCTAAACTAAAGTTATATTAACAACAAAAAGTCTGAAGGCCTCTGGCCACAGAGTAGAACTGTGACACTGTGCAGCTAGCCTGCTCCAGACCAGGCTAACATGCACTTAATGCTCTGCTTCTATGAGATTAAACTTTTTTGTGCTAGAACTTATAAACAAAACCAAACAAAAAGTTGCTAATAGTGGATAATATATTGCAAAAGCTGATTTAGTGTTTTGTGTGTGTGTCAACCAGTTGGGCCAAGGATGGCGACAGAGCCTCAGTCTCTGCAGGTGGACCTGGGATCCGATGCTGTTTTCAACTGTGCTTGGACAGGAAACCCCTCTCTAACCATTGTTTGGATGAAAAGAGGCTCAGGAGTGGTATGTAGTTCATTATGACCATTTATATAGGGCTTCAAGAGGATTATAAATGTCACCAAATATCAAGATTCAGTTGAAAATCAGGTACTCTATACACAGAGTGCTTATTCTGCATACAAAGTCCATCCCCATATAATAAAATTAATAATGGGAGTCATAAATTGGACATATAAGCTTTTTATTTTATTTTTTCTGTCACATCTACAACGTTATGTCAGATTTTCAAATAATGAGGTAAACATATTTTTTTTAAATTAATCATTAAAAAGCCTATCTGCGATTATTGACTGTAAAAAGGGCTGTTAGTAGTTTCCACTGCTAACTATAATAGCGACATGCTAATGGCAGTACGAGTTGTCATCTTGGCTGTCAGTGTGTTAAATTCTCCTCAATTTCCTGCAGAAACATGTCCGATTGCGTAGTGTTTATTTCCTTTATATGTGATTTCTGGCAGTAGAACGTGCTGCTTCATTACATTACAATCTAACATGCTAAATTACTATGTGGACTCACTAGAAATTCTGGAATCAGTTGTTGTGTTTCAGCTGTAGCGTGCTAGTCAACCTAGCCACGACAACCATTTTTAAAAAACTGTATGCCAAAATTGAGCCAAGAGCTCAAGTTAAGTCTGTCTGTAAAAACACTTCAAACATTTCATTAACGACGCGTCACCCTAATGTGTCAATTAGCTGAACGCGTTCAGGCAAGGCAGCCTTTCACTGCAGATTCAGATGGTGGCAACGTAAGAACTTCATTGTGCTGTCTGCCCTGTATACAAATGCAAGCTGCAACCTAGTTTAGGAATTATCAACAGCACACTAGTTAACGTTAAGCAAAAGGCCTATAATTGGCACCGGAATGAGGCACCGAAAACTGCGTTGCAATTTGGTTCAATAGATACCAGTCGTTTAGGCACCATTGCCGTATTAGCACCGGGTTTCGGTACCCAACCCTACCAGTCACTACACTTTGCATTAACCTTCACCCTGGACTATACATCTGCCCATTGAACATACAATATATTTTTGCACATTCTGCACTCAATCCCTTCAGCCACTTTTTTCTTACGTTAAACAGCTATTTTCTATACATTTTTTTCTGTATTTATTGTTAAGTTCATGTTAATGTTCAATATTTTAGTTTGTGTCTTTATGCACCAACCACCAACGCAGATTCCTTGTTAGTTTTACTTACTCGGCAATAAACCTTTTTCTGATACCGATTACTGAAATAAGCAATTTTCCCTGTTGTACCAAAAACATGCCGGACTGTAAGGCGTCAGGATTATGTTATATCATAGTTCAATTAATTACTATAATATATGCCCCGGAGGGCCCTGCTATTCTGCAGTGCCTTGCTACACCCTGTAACGTAGTGTAGTGCCCTGCTACGCCATGAACTACTACAACTACTATTTCCAGTCAAAGTTCCATAATCTGTTAGTGTGACTATTTTTGACACCGCCTACCAAGAGCCTGGGTTTGTCCTAGGTTTCTCCCTAAAAGGAAGTCCCCCCCCCCCCCGGAAGTGAACTGTGACCATACCGAACCAATTCCCCATCTTTGGTATAATAAAGTTTACCTTAACAAAAAACTAGAACCAAATTAATCACCCTGCACTTTTGCATGCTTTGAATCACATGAAATAAATTTGTTTAGAAATTGTGTGGACTTCTTGTTAAACCGCACTATCCTTTTGTGTCAATGTGATTGTTATATAACTAGATAGAAATGACTGGTGTCTCATCTGGACTTTGAAACTGTTTCCTTCACAACACAGGTGCTTAGCAACAAGAACACTCTAACACTGAAAGCAGTAAAGCCGGATGATGCTGGGAAGTATGTGTGTCGGGCTGTAGTATCCAGAGTGGGTGCTGGGGAGAAGGAGATGTCACTCACTGTGAATGGTAAGAACAATGGCCTATCATGCGCTGAATAGGTATGGCACTTTGTCTACACAGCAGTTGGTCCCATCTAAAGTAATGCACAGATTATACAGAGATGTTTGAGGTGCTGAGGAGGGAGAATCTAGCCACGCGAATAAATCAATAAACTCTGCATTGTGCTGACATCAATTGAAATCTTTGTGTAAGTCTCAAACTTAAAGTGGCTATATGTAACTTTCAGTTTGTGTGGATTCTAACGGCCCCTTTGGGCAAAAACGAGTGTTTTTACCACACCCGCTGTCGTAAAGGTCTTTTCTGTACGGTGCTGTATTACCCACTTTAGATTACTGAGTTAGTGTTACCAGGAGGTCATATAGTCGCGATTAATGTTTTGCTCTGACAGAAAATCATTCATTTACAATAAGAGAATACGTTATAGATGCATCGTTGTATTTCAAGTGTTGCATACGGTAACTCAGCCTACTTTGTATGTATCATGAGCTAAACCAGGTATCACTGTCACTGCGTCAGGAGTCATAGCAATAAAGGTCCCAAGACATGGTGCTCTTTGAATGCTTTTAGACCTTAGTGGTCCCCTAATACTGTATCTGAAGTATCTTTCCCAAAATTCAGCTTTGGTGCAGAATTGTATTGAATGGTACAGTCACTAGAGCCAGTCCAACAATGAACTTTTCTTAATATGTACCATTTCTGAGTCTGTAGCTTTTGAAGAAGAGGGGAGGCTGTGGGTGTGGCCTTGACCAACTGCCACTTTGCTTGTTTGACAGTCATGATGTCTCTCTCTCATGGGTAGGCCAAATTCTCTGGGCGGGCAAAGCAGAGAAAGGGTAGGTAACCTTGCCCATTATGACCGTCGTCTGCCACTTTCCCTTTTATCCAATAGTTGTCCTTTGTTTAATTTTCTTCTTTCCTGTGATGGCCCTGCCTCAGTATTAGCCATAACCACATAAACAGATAACTTCTAAAATAAAATCAAAATACAGTTAGGCCGATACCATAATATCTCCTGCTACCTTTCACCTGGCCAGCTACAATTACAAGCGTTTCCGGTGTTTAAAAGAAATCTGTGACCATCAGAATGTGTTACGGTAGCGCCGTCTACCTGCTGCTGTAACTCATTTTGTGACTATGTTTTGTAGGTTTTAAACTAATACTATCCTACTCAGTATTTAGTGTGTGTATATATATATATATACAGTATATATACTCACCGGCCACTTTATTAGGTACACCTGTCCAACTGCTCGTTAACACTTAATTTCTAAGCAGCCAATCACATGGCGGCAACTCAGTACATTTAGGCATGTAGACATGGTCAAGACAATCTCCTGCAGTTCAAACCGAGCATCAGTATGGGGAAGAAAGGTGATTTGAGTGACTTTGAACGTGGCATGATTGTTGGTGCCAGAAGGGCTGGTCTGAGTATTTCAGAAACTGCTAATCTACTGGGATTTTCACGCACAACCATCTCTAGGGTTTACAGAGAATGGTCCGAAAAAGAAAAAACATCCAGTGAGCGGCAGTTCTGTGGGCGGAAATGCCTTGTTGATGCCAGAGGTCAGAGAAGAATGGCCAGACTGGTTCGAGCTGATAGAAGGGCAACAGTGACTCAAATTACCACCCGTTACAAGGTGGGCAGAAGAGCATCTCTGAACGCACAGTACGTCGAACTTTGAGGCAGATGGGCTACAGCAGCAGAAGACCACACCGGGTGCCACTCCTTTCAGCTAAGAACAGGAAAGTGAGGCTACAATTTGCACAAGCTCATCAAAATTGGACAATAGAAGATTGGAAAAACGTTGCCTGGTCTGATGAGTCTCGATTTCTGCTGCGACGTTCGGATGGTAGGGTCAGAATTTGGCGTCTACAACATGAAAGCATGGATCCATCCTGCCTTGTATCAACGGTTCAGGCTGGTGGTGGTGGTGTCATGGTGTGGGGAATATTTTCTTGGCACTCTTTGGGCCCCTTGGTACCAATTGACCATCGTTGCAACGCCACAGCCTACCTGAGTATTGTTGCTGACCATGTCCATCCCTTTATGACAACAATGTACCCAACTTCTGATGGCTACTTTCAGCAGGATAATGCGCCATGTCATAAAGCTGGAATCATCTCAGACTGGTTTCTTGAACATGACAATGAGTTCGCTGTACTCAAATGGCCTCCACAGTCACCAGATCTCAATCCAATAGAGCATCTTTGGGATGTGGTGGAACGGGAGATTCGCATCATGGATGTGCAGCCGACAAATCTGCGGCAACTGTGTGATGCCATCATGTCAATATGGACCAAACTCCCTGAGGAATGCTTCCAGCACCTTGTTGAATCTATGCCACGAAGAATTGAGGCAGTTCTGAAGGCAAAAGGGGGTCCAACCCGTTACTAGCATGGGGTACCTAATAAAGTGGCCGGTGAGTATATATATATAGTGACGTGAATCAATCTTTGTCCACTTCATGAAAGCATCTACCTCTGCTGTTCTGATTTGGTTAGTATTTCTTGGGACAATTCTGCACAGAAACAAACACTCACCCACACACAACACATGCTGAGAAATAAAAGCAACCATCACTGAGCCAAAATTGGAATATCAGCATAACCATTGGAAGACTAAAAATCTCCCCCGAAATGAGTTTAAACAGTACTGTCAGTGAAGCTGCAGCTGTCACTGACATTTAATGAGGCTGCATATCATTGATTCAAAATGGCCACAGTCCACAGCTTAATCTCCACTCTCACCGATGGCCACAGTTCATTGTAAAATAAAATGTCAACCTTGCAGAAAAAGCCACAGAATTGACTTCACAACTCAAATGTAAATGCTTTTTGTTATGTTTTACAAAGGTAGATGATAAAGAAATAAAGCTGCATGCAGCGATGACTTGGCTGTTGCCTCTCCTGGGATGTCAGAGGTACTGGCGGGACGCAGGTTGAGAAAGTTGTGAATATCCTAACCATATGCCACTGCAGGCATGAGTTAAGGCAATTACAAACCGGGCAGCGTGACAAATAAACAACACCAATATGCAAAATAATCGGCTGCAAATATGACTCAAAACCAATTTGCAACCTTTTTCAAGAAAAGATTCAGATATTTGCGCCAGCTCATCTCCCATGTCAGTGGCACAGCTAAAGATCCTTCTGCGAACGCTGCTTGAGCGAGGAGAACATTTAATATCTAATTTCTTTTGATACTTAAAGCTTCATTGTGTAAGAATTTCTCCCATCTAGCGTTGAGACCATATATTGCAATCAACTCTCTCTCTCGCCACGCAGTTTTAAGTACGTATTGCAGCTATGGTAGCCGTCATGCTTCAAAAAGAAAAAGTGTACAAAAGGCCGTCTATCAGCCATGGTCGTTGGAGTGCATGTCAGAGAGTGGCGCACCAAGATACCCATTAGCAGCAGCTGTGAGTCAAACGCGAAAGGCGGAGCAGCATAGCCTGTATGTCCCTTACAAGCTAACATATTTCAAGATGGTGCATTACTATGGAGAGTCTATCCTAGTTATGCAAGCGCAAATGTAAAATTTCAAGCCAATCGGAATACTTGAAATTGGTGGTGGTGGTCAACATTCATAATTAAATTCATAATATTCACTACAAACCTTACACAATGTAGCTTTAAGTACTGTACAGTAAATATCAGATACTTTAAAGGTGAAATGAAAATTTCACTTTATGAGGTTTAACATTAAGATGCATTCCCCCAGCCTGCCTATGGCTCCCCAGTGACTAGAAATGGCAATAGGTGTAAACCAAGCTAAACACAAGAATGAACTGAACTTGTGTTATTGCTTAAAGCTATGGTGCATAGTTTCTGTCGCCCCCATGAGGAATTCTAAGTAATGACAACACTGCTGGCGCGTCCACATATACAGACAGTGGTTCATAGATGCAGCAGATGACATTTTTGATTGTTTAAAGAGATATGGGTCTATTAAGAAAATTGTCCCAGTGGATGATTCCACCAGTGAATATTACAAAAACCTGATCATTGAATATTCAAATAGCTCTGCTTTAACCACTTTTGAGCCACAGTTGCCATATACCATATTTTTCACACTTTAAGTCACTCCGGAGTATAAGTCTCATCAGTCAAAAAATGCATCATAAAGAGGAAAATAACTTATGTCTATGTATTACTGCCCTCTAAGTCGTATTTAATTTGAAATATATTTAACAAAACCTAAGACCAAGAACATACATTTAGCTCAAAGAACAAAAGGCTGAATACTACAGATGAGCCGGATACTCGGCTGAAACGAGTATCCGGTACGGATAAAGCACTTTGGCCGAATACAAGTATTATACCAGTAATACGAGTCAATATCTGTGCTTGGATTGAATAAAACTTGGAATTGTGTCGCGGACCGTGTCTGCGTTCTGTGATAGTCACAGCACCCCTCCTCTACACACACACGCTCTGCTTACTCACTCACACACAGAACACGGAGAAGTGAACAGCGCTCTCTCTCTCTCTCTCTCCCTCAGTCACTCAGGTCCGCGGGTCTTTTCCATTAACGTTCAGGGTTTCTTCACCTTCATGTTTGTTTTTTACTTCGGATTGTAGTACTTACTTTACCAGTAGATTTCTGGTAAACGTGGGGTTTGTTCAGACATGCTGCTTGGTAGAATGCGACTTGCGTTGCGTCTCTGCCGTCAGAGTTTTTTTGTTTTTTTTTAAAAACTCTGCTGGTTTTAATTTATTCAATCTATTTGATCCATAGTACACAGTACCCCCCGCCCCCTCTCTCTCTTTCTCTCTCTCTCATTCGGTGTCTCTCTCTTACTCACGCACACACATACACACACACACTCACACATACCTGGTGTGGAAATACAAATAAAAAAGAACCAAAAACTAAAAAAATCACACTGATCATAAAAAAATTAAAAGTTATATTGAGTATTAAAACTCTTGTTCATTACATTTTACTTCATAATTGCAACCGCATGTGTTGTATTTATTGTTGCAAAACTTGTTCTGTATATAGTTTGTTTGTTACCATGACAACACCATTGATATGAAGCTCAATGCTGATGCTGTCATGTAAATAGTTTTCTACTCAGCAATAAATATAACAATTTATGATCAACCCATATCAATTGCATTCTTAAAATAACATACCGGTTAAAGCCCCACCCATTTCAAGACAACCCAACCCACGTCCGGGTTAAATCCTGTCCACTTCCGGGTTAGGCCCCGCCCAGTCCGAGTACAGATACAGATAATTCATGTGGTAAACAGAGACAGATAATGCTGTACTCGCTCATCCCTACTGAATACTTGTTAACAGTAACACATTAAGTTATTAAACTACACAATAGCACACAAAACAAGTAACCGGGCCCTGAAGATGTAACTGCACCGTTGACAAGCCTCTCCCGGCAGCATGTTTTTCAAGCACCCATCTGTGGACCCGTTCCTCCAGCTCTGGCCATCTGCGGACCCGTTCCTCCAGCTCTGGCCATCTGTGGACCCGTTCCTTAAGCTCTGGCCATCTGTGGACCCGTTCCTCCAGCTCTGGCCATCTGTGGACCCGTTCCTCCAGCTCTGGCCATCTGTGAACTTGTTCCTCCAGCTCTGGCCATCTTGCATTCAGCCCGCAATTAGCTTCCTTTTCTTCTTTGCAGTAAGAGTAACCTTTTCACCAGTCCCTCACAAGTTTCTGACTCGCTCCAAATTTTCTTTCTGCTGCTCGATTACAGTTTTTGGCTGCATATTTTACTACATGCAGTTTGTGATCTGCAGAAAAGGATTTTCTTTTTGGGGGCCTTTTGTTTGTGTTCAGTCTTTCTCAGTTGTCTTTAGGAGCAGCATATAGTCTTACAGCCTAGAGCGCCCTCTGGTGGCTTTAGACGATAATGTTTTCAGTATGAATTAACATTTAAAACATGTTAAATTTTATATATATATAAAAGTCACACTTGACTATAAGTCGCAAGACCAGCCAAAGTATGAAAAAAAGTGCAACTTATGGTCCTGAAAAATACGGTAAGCATTCTCTAGAAGAGAGATGTCATGTATTATGTCAAGGCATTAGCAACTGAGTACACAGCTACAGTTGCACAACAAATTACCTCAATGAACTAAACTAAAAACTAACTAGCAAAGCACAGTGGGAAAAATGTTGAAGAGGTGTTAAAGGACATGATGAGCAAGATCGTTGAGCAAGTGGGGAAGCAACGCTGTGACTTTGAAGAGTCAGTTCAAATAGTTGAGCCAACACAACTGCTGGCATCTGGGCCTGACTGGCAGGAATCAAATTCAATTACCACAGGTACTAGAATACCTGTTACCCTTTCAGGACATGAAATAAACCCACCTGAAGTACAAAGAGTCCTTGTCGAACACATTGTAAGAAAGGAAGACATAAGCTCTCGCTCACTGTCTCCACTGAGACTGCGTGCTTTTTTTCTGTGAAATGTCCTAATCCTAGCAATGAAGCAGATTATGAATCATGGCGCTCTCTTATGGATTACTTCTTTCTGATCCTAGCTTGTCTGCCTTTCATGTTACCAGACAAATTATTGAGATGTCTGTTGTCCCCTGCAGCCGATGTGAACCACATCTGTTAAATGCACTTAGGGCTAGAGAAACGAGGACTGCTGTGCTACAACAAGACAAGGGCTGCAGTAAAATGATCCCATGAAGTCTGCTTGACATTGATGCAAGTTATTAAGAGGACTTATTGGTACCAAAAGCACAGCTCAAGATGACATGAAAGAAACACAGCAATTCATCACAGAAAAAGTTGAAACCAATGTTATACCGAGAACAGTACCTGAACCCTAAATTACCATTGGTTGGCCGATACGCCGCTTGTCAGCAGGCCGTAAAAACTGTGATTCATAAACTTACTACTACTCCAGTTCTTGCTTGCATCTGGGTGATCCTGGTTTGGTTTCAATTGATCAACACACCATCCAAGCCATCAGTGACCAGTATATACAGTATGATGATGATACATGACCTGAATCGACTCCAGTATACACAATATTAGGTTTCAGGTTTTTGTGTTAGATGGACTTGGATATCATGACGGCGAGCTACCCATGATCTGTGGATATTGACTCTTCATTATGGATTACTAACCCCTTTTTGCCACAGTGTGTGTAGAAAAGTATTTAATAGGCCTATTTTGTGTTATTTTGTATGTTTTGTTGAGGTGATTGCAATACACTACTTTTTTTTAAAACATTTCTTTGTGTTCTGGTCAGTGGTATTCATACACATTGGGCTATCTCTGTCCAAAATACTTCATCAGTCAGCTTATCCTACATGTTTCAATTTGAAAGGAAATATTAGATTGCTCATGGTCAGCAGTTTCTCAATTTCCAAGGGTGTTTCTGAAAACATTTTAAGTGAGAAATAGGCCATACTTAATAATTAAAAATAATTAATAAATTTTCATCAGCTTTTGTTACGGTTAGTAAGACCCAGAACCACAGAGATACAAAATTCAAAGCAGACAGGATAAAGTTCAGGTAGTTTAATGAATGCAAAGGGATTTCCAACACGGGTATAGACAGGTGGCTGGTCGGCATGAGGGTGGAAGGCAGCTCCAAAGGGATGGATCTACGAGGAGAGGCAGAGTTAATACTTGAATCACGAAAAACAAAGAGCAAAGAACTAGGAGCCAAGTTACCACAAGAGTGTATGTAACGATCTGGTGCTGAAGAGGTGGTCAGCCCGGGTTTGACTATTGCAGTGGGTGATGAGTGATGAGGAACAGCTAAGTGGATGACGGAACGGAGATGGAAAGCCACGCCTCTAGATCCCTCGGAACGCCCTCACAGCAAGACAGACAACACAGACACTGGAGGACACCGGCTTCAGTTGGGAAACGTGAAACGTGGGGTGGACCCGCATGGCAGCAGGCAGTTGCTTGCTGTTGACCCGGCTGGAAAGGGGTAGCCGGGGTCCTGTGTCTGTCCGGCACCCTTTTATTTCGATCAGATGTCCGAAGTAGGGCGTCCCGGGCCTCAGTCCACACCCAGTGACAGCGGCGAAGATTGTCCTGCACAGATGGCACCAACAGTTCTCTCTCCTGGGCCGGAAACAACGGGGGTTGGCAACCCTGGGTCACCTCGAAGGGCAAGAGCCTGGTGGCGGAGGTGACCAAGGAGTTGTGTGCATATTCAATCCAGGGTAAGTGGTCGGCCCAGGTGGTGAGATTCTGAGCCGCCACACAGCGGAGGGACGTTTCCAAGTCCTGATTCGCCCTCTCCGTTTGACCGTTCAAGGATGGAACCCTGAGGACAGACTAGCAGAAGCACCCAAAGCGGAACAGAAGTCTTTCCACACACGAGAAATGATCTGTGGGGCTCTATTGTAAAACGATCTCCACAGGTATTCCATGGAGACGGAATACATGTTGGACTAAGAGGTCAGCCGTCTCACTGGCAGTAGGTAATTTAGGTAATGCTATATTTAGAAAATCTGTCCACCACGGTAAGTATAGTGTCATTACCTTTAGACTTGGGCAAAGTCCAATGCCACATGAGACCAGGGGCAACTGGGGACAGGAAGCGGCAGCAGTAGGCCAGCCAGTTGTTGATGAGAGGCCTTACCCTGCGTACAGATGGCGCAAGCAGCAACGTAGGCCCGAACATCAGCGTTCATCAATGGCCACCAGAAGTGCCGCTTCACCAGCGTATACGTACAGTGAACCCCAGGATGACAGGAAAAACGAGAGGTGTGGATCCACTGCAATACCTGGGACCGTACCGACACAGGCATGTAGAGCCGGTTAGCAAGACCACCTCCAGGGCCAGGGTCCAGAGGTTGGGCTGCCTTCACAAGCGCCTCGATCTCCCACTGAACCGCAGCCACCACATAGGAAGGTGGCAAAACCGTCTCGGACTTGGCACAATCCTCAGGGCCGTCGAATTGCAGGGACAGAGTATCCGGCTTAACGGTCCACGAACCCAGACGGTAAGTCAGGGTGAAGTCAAACCTGCTAAAAAACAGGGCCCACCTGACGTGCTGGGAAGAGTCTCCTGGTAGACTGGATGTAGGCCAGGTTCTTGTGGTTGGTCCATACCACAAACGGCTGCTCAGCTCCCTCCAAATGATGACGCCACTCCTCCAGCGCCACCTTGACCGCCATTAGCTCCCGATTCCCCACGTCTTAATTCCTTTCAGCTGGAGACAGTTTTTTGACAGAAAAGCACAAGGATGGAACTTTTGATCAGAGGGAGAACATTGGGATATGACAGCACCCACCCCAGAGGCCGAAGAATCCACCTCCACCACGAACTGGAGTGACTGGTCAGGGTGTTTCAGCATTGGTGGGGGGAGAACAGACGTTTAATCCTCTCCATAGCTTGATCAGCAACAGGGGACCAGTGAAATAGGACCTTGGGGGACGTGAGTCTAGTCAAGGGGGCCACTACCTGACTAAAATTCATAATGAAACGTTGATAAAAATTGGCAAAGCCCAGAAAGCGTTGCAGCTGTTTGCGGGTAGTGAGCGTAGGCCAGTTAGTAACAGCCCTAGTCTTTTTTGGATCTGCCGACACCTGCCCACTCTCCACTATGAACCCCAGAAATGGAACAGAGCGCCGGTGGAAGTCACATTTTTCAGCCTTAACGTACAGATTGTTTCCTAAGAGGCGTTGAAGGACCTGACGCACGTGGGAGACATGGTCAGTTATAGAGGAGGAAAAAAATGAGGATGTCGTCAAGATACACAACAACAAAACGGTTCAAAAAATCCCTCAAAACGTTGTTCACCATGTTCTGAAAAACAGCCGCAACATTGGTGAGACCCTACGCCAGCTTGGTAAACACAGTGGCGCCTTGCAGGGGTTCAAACGTAGAGTTAATGAGAGGTAGGGGGTATTTGTTTTTAACAGTGATGTTATTTAGTCCTCGGAAATCTATGCAAGGGCGCAGCGACTTATCCTTTTTCTCCACAAAGAAGAATCCCGCCCCCAAAGGAGACAACGAAGGGCGGATAATACCTGCAGCGAGCAAGTCACGATATATCTCTCCATGGTCTCCCTTTCAGGCCGGGAAAGATTGTACAGCCGACTCTTAGGGTACGGAGCGTCAGGCTGCAGGTCAATGGCGCAGTCATAAGGCCTATGGGAAGGTAGGGACAGGGCTTTGTCCTTACTGAACATCTCCGCCAGGTCAAGATAATCGGGCTATGGGCTCTATGGGAAACCCGGCTTGGGCGGCCAGGTTAGAGTCAATAAAATTGTCCTCCGCACCGGTGTCAATAAGAGCGGAGAGAGGCAGAGAGAATGTCTTTATACTGCAGCGTAGCAGGGACCAGCAACCGGGGAACTGTGGGCATCATGTCACTATCAGGACTTGCTAGAACGCCCACATAAGCTAGCGAGTCATGCCTTTCGGCCGAGAGGGACAGGTAGTAACATGGTGTGAAGAATCACCGCAATACAAGCACTCACCTGCCAGCATGCGGCGCTGTCGCTCCGCAGGAGAAAGCCATGCCCAACCCAGCTGTATAGCCTCATCCACCTCCCTGGAGTTGCAAGCCGGGGAGGCCGAAGGTGACAGCGGGGAGACTGGAATCAGGGACCTTGACAGCGCAACCTGTCGTCTATTTTAATGGCAAGAGACACAAGAGCATTAAGGGTGACAGATTCATTCCGAACAGCTAATTCGTCCTTAATAGTGTCACTCAAACCATTCAGGGATGCCCCCCGTAACGCTTCTTTGTTCCACTTGGAGTCCGCTGCCAGCGTCCAAAAATCAACAGAGTAATTTGCCACACTATCAGCCCCCTGCTTGAGCGCAAGCAGATGCTTTGAGGCGCTATCAACATGGTCCGGATGGTCAAACACAGTCTTTAAATCCGATGAAAAAGCATCAAAAGTTATTCCTGAGGGCAGGCGGTTAGTACACACCGCCTCAGCCCAAGCAAGAGCTCAGCCCCTGAGCAACCCCAGGGCATAGTGTACCTTGGGTGACTCAGACGAAAAGGACTGCGGACGTTGCTGGAATATAAGCCCACACTGGAGGAGAAATCCACGACACTTGTCCAAATCGCCAGAGAAGGGTTCCGGAGAGTTGATGGGAGGTTCACGGAGAGGTGAGGCGGCCACCATGCCTGTGGGATCAGTCGGTGAGACAGAGGGAGCAGATATTTAAGTGGCACCGAAATGAGGCACCAAAATCCACGTTAGATACCGTTAGTTAAGGCACCGGTGCCATATAAGCACCAGATTTTGACATGCGCCGTTGCCAAATGTCGTTGCCTGTATCTTTTCACGGCAACCCTTCATAAAGATTTATCAGCTTCCTTTACAGGGACAGCAAAAAAGCATTTCAAACACTATTATTATAGTTAAACTTTGCAATTGATCCGCGGTTCACATGCATTCCAAAACTGTGACTGTTGATTAACCATGGGCCGTTACACCATTACTGTTGACGGTCATCTTTGGTGATGCCTCATCAGTCTTTGTAGTGTGATACACTGTTACTGTATCACATTCCTTCTAGGAGAGCACTCATGTAGAATAGAACAGAATACAACACTATTGTCTAGCCAAGGCTAAATCCTCTTCATTCTTACTAAACTGTGCTTCTACAGGTCCCCCCACTATCTCCAGCACCCAGACCCAGCAGGTGCTCTACGGAGAAAAGGGTGAGATCAAGTGCTTCATCCGCAGCACCCCTCCTCCCGACCGCATCGTAAGTCATTTCATTCCTCCTTCAATTTACTGATTTCTTTTCATGTTTAAGAGATTTGGTCAATGTTCTGAACACATCTCATTAGTGTGAAACGTCACTAAAAAACAGAGACACATGTTGAGATATTAAAAAAGACCTCCAGCAACCTTGTAGATAGATTAATAGATTTCATTGTCTCCAACGGGGAAAATCATATTAAAGTTGTTGTACGTAAGATTTGAGTAAGGTTGTTTCTAGCAGCAGTTTTGGGGGTAAGATGTACAGTGCCTTGCAAAAGTATTTATTTTTTGTGAAGAATCACCAACAAGTGGGACACAATTGTGAAGTGGAACGAAATCTATTGGATATTTAAAACTTTTTTAGCAAATAAAAAACTGAAAAGTGGTGCGTGCAAAATTATTCGGCCCCCTTGCGTTAATACTTTGTAGAGCCACCTTTTGCTGCGATTACAGCTGCAAGTTGCTTGGGGTATGTCTCTATCAGTTTTGCACATCGAGAGACTGAAATTCTTGCCCATTCTTCCTTGCAAAACAGCTCGAGCTCAGTGAGGTTGGATGGAGAGCGTTTGTGAACAGCAGTTTTCAGCTCTTTCCACAGATTCTCGATTGGATTCAGGTCTGGACTTTGACTTGGCCATTCTAACACCTGGATACGTTTATTTGTGAACCATTCCTTTGTAGATTTTGCTGTATGTTTGGGATCATTGTCTTGTTGGAAGATAAATCTCCGTCCCAGTTTCAGGTCTTTTGCAGTAAACTAACCAAAATTGGCCACTAAAATAATCACAGCACAACATCCTGCTTTAAATTTCTTCTCTCTTTGCTATCAGCTGTCTTTTCAGGCAACCCTCCTCCTCCCCTTCAACCTCTGGTCATCAACCACGGCAGTCTGAGTCCCTTTTGAACAGTTAGGTCCTATGTTCGGTCTCCAGGTTGCTTCTCCACCATCACCAGTGTCTAGACTTCATCGGGGGAATATGTCTGGCTTCTCTACCCCTTTTTTTTACCCATTTTTAACGATGGAGTCTAATCCCCAAATTTTATTTCATATCTTGCTTATGTACAATAAATCTGAATATCTGCAACAAAGTCTCTCCTTATTGAAATACAATCTGTCTATGGCAACTTTCTTGAAACTAAATTTAAATGGAGTAATTACTGTAATTGCAGGCAAGTGTCAACTGTGTGCCGTCGGTAGAGTGGATAATTGTGCTAAAATGGTCATTTTTATTGGGTAAGTGTTATGTTTACAGTAGTGAAGCCATCTTGTCTGCGTTAGCACTGGTGTCCGTATTAGCAGAGTTAGCCACATAGCGATAGAATTCAATCTAACCATGTGATACAAACACCATCCTAGCCGCTGAGCCAGAATGTGATATAACGTTAGCTGATAAAGTGGAGGCCCCCCCACCTCCCTGACTGCTGCTGCGGTTGGAGATGAGAGCCCAGCTGTGTCTATGTGAGTTTATTTTTTTTGTTTATTTTTATTTGGGCTCAAAGTTGAACGGTCTTCTTTCTGTCTGTCTGTTGGTCCCCCATTGTGAGTCAGCAGTATTGAAATGTAGGCACCCCATTAACGTTTCTTTGCATCAATTTCTGAAAACAATGGAACGCAACAAAATTGGCAAGCTCCACTTGGGGCAGAAGGGGGAAACCATGCCCTACTGACTGACATAGTTAGCGTCACTAACTGTGCGCTCCATTTAAATTTAGTGCAGGAAAGTTGCCATAGACAGTCAGATTGTATTTCAATAAGGAGAGACTTTGTTGCAGATATTCAGATTTATTGTACATAAGCATGATATGAAATAAACTTTGGGGATTAGACTCCATCGTTAAAATGGGGTAGAGAAGCCAGACATACAGTGGGTACGGAAAGTATTCAGACCCCTTTAAATTTTTCACTCTTTGTTTCATTGCAGGCATTTTCCAAAAATCAAAAAAGTTCATTTTATTTCTCAGTAATGTACACTCAGCACCCCATCTTGGACAGAAAAAAACAGAAATGTAGAAATTTTTGCAAATTTATTAAAAAACAAAAACTGAAATATCACATGGTCATAAGTATTCAGACCCTTTGTTCAGTATTTAGTAGAAGCACCCTTTTGATCTAATACAGCCATGAGTCGTTTTGGGAAAGATGCAACAAGTTTTTCACATCTGGATTTGGGTATCCTCTGCCATTCCTCCTTGCAGATCCTCTCCAGTTCTGTCAGGTTGGATGGTAAACGTTGGTGGACAGTCATTTTCAGGTCTCTCCAGAGATGCTCAATTGGGTTTAAGTCAGGGCTCTGGCTGGGCCATTCAAGAACAGCCACGGAGTTGTTGTGAAGCCACTCCTTCGTTATTTTAGCGGTGTGCTTAGGGTCATTGTCTTGTTGGAAGGTAAACCTTCGGCCCAGTCTGAGGTCCAGAGCACTCTGGAAAAGGTTTTCGTCCAGGATATCCCTGTACTTGGCCGCATTCATCTTTCCCTCGATTGCAACCAGTCGTCCTGTCCCTGCAGCTGAAAAACACCCCCACAGCATGATGCTGCCACCACCATGCTTCACTGTTGGGACTGTATTGGACAGGTGATGAGCAGTGCCTGGTTTTCTCCACACATACCGCTTAGAATTAAGGCCAAAAAGTTCTATCTTGGTCTCATCAGACCAGAGGATTTTATTTATCACCATCTTGGAGTCCTTCAGGTGTTTTTTAGCAAACTCCATGCGGGCTTTCATGTGTCTTGCACTGAGGAGAGGCTTCCTTCGGGCCACTCTGCCATAAAGCCCCGACTGGTGGATTGCTGCAGTGATGGTTGACTTACTACAACTTTCTCCCATCTCCCGACTGCATCTCTGGAGCTTAGCCACAGTGACCATTGGGTTCTTCTTTGCCTCTCTCACCAAGGCTCTTCTCCCCCGATAGCTCAGTTTGGCCGGACGGCCAGCTCTAGGAAGGGTTCTGGTCGTCCCAAACGTCTTCCATTTGAGGATTATGGAGGCCACTGTGCTCTTAGGAACCTTAAGTGCAGCAGAAATTTTTTTGTAACCTTGACCAGATCTGTGCCTTGCCACAATTCTGTCTCTGAGCTCCTCAGGCAGTTCCTTTGACCTCATGATTGTCATTTGCTCTGACATGCACTGTGAGCTGTAAGGTCTTATATAGACAGGTGTGTGGCTTTCCTAATCAAGTCCAATCAGTATAATCAAACACAGCTGGACTCCAATGAAGGTGTAGAACCATCTCAAGGATGATCAGAAGAAATAGACAGCACCTGAGTTACATATGAGGGTCACGGCAAAGGGTCTGAATACTTATGACCATGTGATATTTCAGTTTTTGTTTTTTAATAAATTTGCAAAAATTTCTACATTTCTGTTTTTTTCTGTCCAAGATGGGGTGCTGAGTGTACATTACTGAGAAATAAAATGAACTTTTTTGATTTTTGGAAAATGGCTGCAATGAAACAAAGAGTGAAAAATTTAAAGGGGTCTGAATACTTTCCGTACCCACTGTATTCCCCCGATGAAGTCTAGACACTGGTGATGGTGGAGAAGGAACCTGGAGACCGAACATAGGACCTAACTGTTCGAAAAGGACTCAGACTGCCGTGGTTGATGACCAGAGGTGGAAGGGGAGGAGGAGGGTTGCCTGAAAAGACAGCTGATAGCAAAGAGAGAAGACATTTAAAGCAGGATGTTGTGCTGTGATTATTTTTGTGGCCAATTTTGGTTAGTTTACTGAAAAGTGAACACCTCTTAACAGCTGAATAGTTTTAAGGAGAGATATTGGTGATTGAAGTTATTTAGAAGTCTTTCTGAAAGAATTAACGCTGAGCTCCATTACTTGACAAAGCAGCAAATGCAATCGCTTTCATCAGTGGGTCATATGCTCAGTCACCATTGTTTTAACTCACTTTTTGATAGATAGGTACTTTTTAGACAATTAACTGCATGAAACTGTTACAGAGAATAACTTATGCTTGTTGGATTTTCCCAGTTTTTGTGTTATATAGTTGTTTGTGTACGTATGTAATAGATACAGTGGGGAGAACAAGTATTTGAGTATTTGATTTTGCAGGTTTTCCTACTTCCAAAGCATGTAGAGGTCTGTAATTTTTATCATAGGTACACTTCAACCATGAGAGACGGAAACTAAAACAAAAATCCATAAAATAAAATTCTTTGGGGATGCTTTTCTGCTAAGTGGACAGGACGACTGGAGGATGGATGGGGCCATGTATCACCAGATCTTGGCCAGCAACCTCCTTCCCTCAGTAAGAGAACTGAAGATGGGTCGTGGCTGGGACCCAAAACACACAGCCAGGGCAACTAAGGAGTGGCACCGTAAGAAGCATCTCAAGGTCCTGGAGTGGCCAAGCCAGTCTCCAGACCTGAACCCAATGAAAAACTTTGGAGGGAGATGATAGTCCGTATTGCACAGCGACAGCCCCGAAACGTGAAGGCTCTGGAGAAGGTCTGTAAGTAGGAGTGAATAGATAGAGAGAGAGAGAGAACAGTGGCAGATATAGTAACAGTAAAGATAATAGAACTATGATGACGAGTAGTAGTAATATCTGTGTAGGGTGTCCAGCAGGACAGTGGCAGCAGCTGCAAACACCATTCAGGTGCCACCACAATCCAAGGAAACCTGCGAGGCGAGAAAGAAACTTATTAAGTTAGTAACATGCATTAATAAGACATGGATATACACTAGTGGTGTAAGGGACCAACACTCACTTAATAACATTAACTTGATGAATTGCAAAGTTTAACCCAAATAATCCGTGTATCATTTGTTCATTTGTTTTTCAAAATAAAATCAAAATGACTTGTATCCAAAACCAAAATGAAAACGACTAGTTTTTCCAATTTCCAATTTGGTACTCAAATTAAAAATGGAAACAAACGGATAACAAGCGTATCATCAAATTTTGATATTTTAAACTGATCCGCGAGGGCGCCTGGCGAACACAGATTGTCAGACCACGTTTGAAAATCTCAAAGCGCTAATGTGTCACGTCCCCATGCTTGCGGCTCCAGATTTCACCAGACTGTTCAAACTAGAGGTGGATGCAAGCGGAGTGGGGGCTAGCGCTCTTCTCTTACAGGGTGATGCTGAGGGAATAGACCACCCAGTGTGTTATTTTTCTAGGAAGTTTCAACTGAACTATTCTACTGTTGAAAAAAGACACTTGCTTTGTTGTTTGCATTACAGCACTTTGAGGTGTATGTTGGATCTAGCTCTATGCCAGTTGTTGATCAATACCCCCTGGTTTTTCTCTCCCGCATGTACAATCACAATCAGCACTTAATGCATTGGGCGCTGATTGTGCAAGAATACAACTTGGAGATCTGCCACAAGAGAGGTTTGGAAAACGTGGTGGCTGATGCGTTATCCAGGTTACAGTAGATTTTGATTTGTGTGGTACTCAAACTTTGAACAAAGTTTGTGGTTATTCGGGGGGTACCAGATTTGCCAGACCAGATTTGCGTGCTTCTGTGTATGAGAGTGTGGGGAAGTGGGCCAGGGTGTGATTTAAAAATGGATACCTTTCTTGCATTTAACAAGTTTGTGTGTATCAGTGTTTCAGGCTTCAGGGGTGCTGTGTGAATTGTTTTTGTTTTACCACGTACTTTAGTTAGGAAGGTTTTTGGTTTATCCTTTTTTATTATTTCTTCCTTTTGAAAATATATTTTTGTTATATTACGTTTATGATTTCCACAGCACCCATCAGCCCACTATTTTCCATAAGTAAGCTCTGTTGTTCTGTTTGCCCGTTTCTGAAATAAATATCCTTTCAAATACCAATTCCATCTGGTTTATGTTTATGCCCTGATACCCTTAGCACTACGAGACATAACACTACCATAGTCACTCCTAATGCTCCGTCATCTTCTTTTTTGTTTTCCGTGGTGGCCACATTGACTTTTCACACATTCCATGCCACCACCACGTAATGCAGCATTAACAGTTTGTGATAATTTCACAGATTTTTGTGAGACCAGGCTGGTCTGCTCTGAACGCAACATTTACTCTCTCACGTACACACTAAGCACTGAGCTGTTCCTTAAGGAGCTTCCCCGGTCTTAAAACACATCCAAACTTCAAATGGTCCATAATTCAGTTGCCTGCTTCATAACTCGAACCCCCTCCATCCACCACAACACTCTTGTCCTCCAACAGCTCCACTGGTTCCTGGTCCAGTTCTGTATCCAATTCAAAGTCCCCGTCTTCCTCTTACACTTCTCTGTCCCCTTCGCCTGTCTCACCACCATGGGGAGCAGAGCATTCAGCCGCTCTACTCCCCGTCTCTGGAACTCATTACTACCCCAACTTAAAAACATTGATTCATTCCTCCATTTCAAATCACAACTCAAATCACATCTGTTTAAAACTGTCTATTCCACTTGAATGTCTATTGTTCTGCTTTTTTCTGTTATTGTTGTATACTATTTTTTGCTGTTTTGAAAATGTCCTATGTATGTATACCCTGTACGGTGTCCTTGAGTTCCGAGAAAGGAGCCTTTAAATAACAGTAGTATTATTATTGTTATTATTCAACAATTATTTCACACTAAAAACAAACCAGACCATGGTTCAGTCCGGACCAAGAATACCTCTTTTGGTCGGGTCCTAACCGTGGAGGTTTCACACCAGTAATCTTGATTTGGATCAAACTGAAAGTTGCGTGCCAACAAGGTAGGTGTGAAAGCCCCCTAAGAGATAATTCTTAAAGCCAACAGCATGAAATATCACAAGTACGGACAGTAGGGGAAACCAGGCCAACACCATATTTGAATAAAGTTGTAAGGCAGTCTGCTTGGAATGCATAACAGGGCTCTTCAGGTAGTGTGAATGTTTTAAGATTCAAGAACTCATTGTGAAAACACGAAATTAAATTGCAAATAGCAGAAAGTTTTCTGCATCTGTGCGCGCCACCATCTTACTTGTCCCTTTGGCTGCATTCATTATATTATGCACATAAAAATGCCTGAAAATGTTGTTAAAGGTGTGCTCCCAGTAACGTGTATAATGTCCCTCAGGCCTGGTCCTGGAAGGAGACGGTTTTAGAATCTGGGACGTCTGGACGCTACACTGTAGAGACAGTCAGTACAGAGGAGGGGGTGATCTCCACACTGACCATCAGTAACGTCGTTCCCGCTGATTTCCAAACTATCTACAACTGCACGGCATGGAACAGCTTCGGCTCTGACACTGAGATCATACGACTCAAAGAACAAGGTGAGGGCAACGCCATAGACAGAAATCTTAATGTAGCTGATCATAATAATACTGAGAATTCTGACCTAAAGCTGCTGGTAGCCAGTGTTGAAAACTGACTGCACTTTTAAGCATGCAACCTACACGTTACAGTAGGAAAAAGTTCATGTTATGGGTAGGATTGGGCATCGAGGACCAATTCCTACTTGAAATTGTTTCAAAAAATTTACAATTCCAGTGGAATAGTTTCTTTAGAAGATTTGGTTTAAAATCTGATCAAAGTTTCCAAATTTAGCATGCGCATGTTTTTGAAATTAGAAATTGGCAGAGATGACTGAGAAAGCGGACTACTTGGAGGGTCAAACAAGAAGGAATAACCTTGTTTTGGATGGCAATCCTGAGGCCCAGAATGAAAGCTGGAAGGAGACTGAGGACAAAGTCATGTGTGTGATCAATGAGAAACTTCACCTAGACAGTAGTTAGATGGTGATTGACCGTGTACATAGAACTGGCAATCCATCCAGATATTCTGGAAAGAATATTGCTCAAATACAAAGATAAAATGGCTGTTCTGGGAAAGGCTAATGATCTGAAAGACACCAACATCTATGTGAATGAGAACTACACTGAAGCTGTCAAGCAAAAGCGTATATAGAACGATATGATATAGCCTACAGTACATCCAACATGACATGTTCTCTGGTTTCCTTTACTTGAGCTCATAGAAACTGATCTGAACTACATTTTGTATGGATAATAGGCCCTTTGATCATAAGCATCTCGTTCCTGTTTCAAAGGGTCTTGTTTTGGCCCGTTTGAATGTCTACAGTATCAGAAACAGAAAACTGATTACATCTGATTACAGAAAACACCGTTCATATCTTGGCCGTATTGGAGACCCATCTGGATGCTACTGTTCATGACACTGAGATCATAGCATTATATATCAAAAATAACTATATGTGCTCTGAGTTTCTTGATGATTTGAATGATTTTTGTGTGTTAATTGACAGTTACAGATGTGCATGGCGATATTTTTTTACTTGGGGATATGAACATAGACTGGTTTGCAAATCAATGTTTGTAATTTGTCTCCGATGATCTCTCAACCAACCAGTGACTTTACTACCAGCACTGGCCACATTTCTGCCACTTGTATAGACCATATTTACACAAATATTCCTGAAGGCTGCACTAAACCAGTTTCTCGATCTGTGGATTTTAGTGACCATAATACACAGCAAAATACACACACATATATATATATATATATATATATATATATATACAGTGAGGAAAAGAAGTATTTGAAAACAGCTATTTTGCAAGTTCTCCCACTTAGAAATCATGGAGATGTCTGTCTTAAATTGTCACGGTAGGTGCATGGCCACTGTGAGAGACATAATTTAAAAAAAAAAATCCAGAAATCACAATGTATGATTTTTAACTATTTATTTGTATGATACAACTGCAAATTTAGCTCAAAGTATTTGAACACCTGAGAAAGTCAATGTTAATATTTGGTACAGTAGCCTTTGTTTGCAATTACAGAGGTCAAACGTTTCCTGTAGTTTTTCACCAGGTTTGCACACACTGCAGAAGGGATTTTGGCCCACTCCTCCACACAGATCTTCTCTAGATCAGTCAGGTTTCTGGGCTGTCGCTGAGAAACACGGAGTTTGAGCTCCCTCCAAAGATTCTCTATAGGGTTTTGGTCTGGAGACTGGCTAGGCCATGCCAGAACTTTGATATGCTTCTTTCAGAGCCACCACTCCTTGGTTATCCTGGCTGTGTGCTTCGGGTCATTGTCATGTTGAAAGACTCAGCTTCGACCCATCTTCAATGCTCTAACTGAGGGAAGGAGGTTGTTCTCCAAAATATCGCAATACATGGCCCCGGTCCTCCTCTCCTTAATACAGTGCAGTCGCCCTGTCCCATATGCAGAAAAACACCCCCAAAGCATGATGCTACCACCCCCATGCTTCATAGTAGGGATGGTGTTCTTGGGATGGTACTCATCATTCTTCTTCCTCCAAACACAGTTAGTGGAATTATGACCAAAAAGTTCTATTTTGGTCTCATCTGACCACATGACTTTCTCCCATGACTCCTCTGGATCATCCAATTGGTCGATGGCAAACTTAAGACGGGCCTTGACATGTGCTGGTTTAAGCAGGGGAACCTTCCGTGCCATGCATGATTTCAAACCATGACGTCTTAGTGTATAACCAATAGTAACCTTGGAAACGGTGGTCCCAGCTCTTTTCAGGTCATTGACCAGCTCCTCCCATGTACTTCTGGGCTGATTTCTCACCTTTCTTAGGATCATTGAGACCCCACGAGGTGAGATCTTGCATAGAGCCCCAGTCCGAGGGAGATTGACAGTCATGTTTAGCTTCTTCCATTTTCTAATGATTGCCCCAACAGTGGACATTTTTTCACCAAGCTGCTTGGCAATTTCCCCGTAGCCCTTTCCAGCCTTGTGGAGGTGTACAATTTTGTCTCTAGTGTCTTTGGACAGCTCTTTGGTCTTGGCCATGTTAGTAGTTGGATTCTTACTGATTGTATGGGGTGGACAGGTGTCTTTATGCAGCTAACGACGTTAAACAGGTACATCTAATTTAGGATAATAAATGGAGTGGAGGTGGACATTTTGAAGGCAGACTAACAGGTCTTTGAGGGTCAGAATTGTAGCTGATAGACAGGTGTTCAAATGCAGCTCAATTTGCAGCTGTATTATTCAAATAAATAGTTAAAAAATCATACATTGTGATTTCTGGATTTTTCTTTTTTGATTAGGTCTCTCACAGTGGACATGCACCTACGATGACAATTTCAGACCCTTCCATGATTTCTAAGTGGGAGAACTTGCAAAATAGCAGGGTGTTCAAATACTTCTTTTCCTCACTGTGTATATATATATATATATATATATATATATATATATATATATATATATATATATATATTTGGCAATAGCAAATAAGAATTTTGCCTTTGAGTAATAATCAACCATGGACTAGTCATGTTTCTTTATTTTTGACAGCAGCGATGCCATGTGTACGGTTGTTCAGCCCATGACTAGGGTTGGGCATTGTTCGGAAGTTTGATTCTTCTTTCAATTCTGGTTCTTATCTAAACAGATCACATGCTTATGTCTAGAGCCCGACCGATAAAGGATTTTTGAGGCGATACAAATATTTGGTTATTTAAAAATCCGATATTCCCATATATATATATATATATATATGTATGTATATATAAAAGGAAAAAAAAGCGTAACAAAACAAACAGATTTGTAGTTATGTATGAGTTCTCACTAAAATAACATAATAATTTGTTTTAATGTCACAACAGAAGTTACAAAAAAATACAAACTTAAGATATGAAACTTAAAGTCCTTTGTCCTTTGAAAACACAATAAAAAAAATAATAATCAACAGGGATGTTGTAATTCGCCCTCTGGTGGACAAACTATGCAACGCCAAAACTCATAACATGGTTGATTTTTTAAATCATATATTTGTCATTATAAATGATTCTTATGAATGAATATTTAAAAAAGAGATGGAGGAGATGACACAACTAGTGTTTTTGGATAAAAGCATACAGAAAAAAATCGAAATAGTTACAATAGTTACAGTGTTTATTTTTATCTACCCAAGATTGTCAAGAGTTGTGTAAGTGAAGCAACAGCACAGCAACGTCCCTTTGAAACGTCCTGCTGTATTTATTTTTTTCAGATACTCTGCGACTGGCTGTCATCATCGGTGTGGCAGTGGGAGCCTTCCTCGCTGTCTCCATCCTCCTGGGGACGTTAGGCGCTTTCTACTGCACCAGATTCCAGAGAAGTAAGGTCCCAAAGATTTGCGTCAAACTAAAACACACAAACTGCAGTGGTTGTTTTCTTTTTATTCTGTGCATGTGATTTCTGTAAACTGTGTGGTTCATGAGTTCTTCCGCTGTCAGTGACGGAAAACATATTTTTGTTGGCCCTATGCTGCTTTTTGTCACCCAACACTAGCAGTCTAAACCTTACCTTAACCTTTTCTGTCTGAGCCTAAAATGTACCACTCCGTGGTTATAAAAACTTGTGAATTTCAATGGTCAATTTTGTAGACTCAAAATTTACACCTCTATCAAAGTATTGTGGTCGAGAGTTGTATGTGTCCCTATGAGGGCTGTGTTGTCTGGAGCCTGGTACTCCTGGTAGGGTCTCACATGGCAAAGTGGTATCAGGCGATGGCGCCAAATTAAGAATTGTTCTAAAAGACCATATAGTAAACCAAAAAAGGACTTACCCAGCTGGACACAACCCAAAAATTGGATGTGGCACCACCCTTTCTAACCTATTGGCCCAAAACACATGGGGAGGAACTGCTGGTGTTGGGTGCACTAACAACACGGTTGAAAGGTACCAAAAGGCCAGAAGGGCTGTAGCCTCTGCCTCTCTGTTCCTCCTGTTGCTCTGGTTTCAAAATATCTCACCAAAAAAATTGAAAATTAGCCGGCTGGCTAACACTAGCACATTTAAAGAAATGTATCAATGTGCATTATCCAATTTCCCTGTTGGAAGTCACTGAGGTTATTAAAATCAGAATCACAAAATAATGTATTGCCAAGTAAGTAACACTTATAAGGAATTTGTCTTGGTTGTTGGTGCGTACATAAACATATTTAACACGAATATGAAATGAACAAACAATAAATACAGAAACAAATATATATATGCAACTTTTTAACTTGAAGAAAAAATAGGCTGTATGGATTGGTGCAGGATGTGCAAGCATGTTGAGGGATGTGCAGAGGACAGGTATATAGTCCAGGATGTAGTATTAAGAGTCTGTGTTGGTGGGGGTCCGGGGCCTAATGAGACTGACTGCAGAGGGGAAGACAGAGGGGTGGCAGTAAATTAAAATCATTCCAGGTGGGTGTTGGCCTCCGCCAGGTGCACTTTATCACCAATCCTTGTTTGTGATATTCATGGACAGGATACAGAGGCGTAGTCGTGGTGAAAAAGGGTTTAAGTTCCAGGGTCTGGGGATCTCATCTTCTTGCAGATGATGTGGTCCTGATAACATCATCGGCCCGTGATCTTCAGCACTCACTGGGACTGTTCACAGCTGAGTGTGAAGTGGCTGGGATGAGGATTAAAAAGTCTTATATTCGGCCAACACGGTGTATTCCTTCAGTTCCGTTGCTGTAGTCTTAGATTTATATTCGTCCACAGTTTGACATCTGCTCACTCTGAAGGACATTTTGATTGCATTTGTTTATATCTGCTTCACTGTGTGAATGGCAGGATCTGCAACCCCACAAATGATTAATGTCCTTAAGTCACATGTGGTCTTAGTCCGCTTGGCAGCTTGTAGCTCTGTCAACAGATTTGTCTTGTAAATGCTTTCTAATAACATCTCTGTTGTTTTTGGTACTATCTACAGAGGATGTCCATCTGGTCATGTCTTCTCTTCCCGTGTCCCTGTCACGCCAGAGAGATGTGAAAACAGAGAGTAAGACCTTTAATAAACAGTGTGTGAAAGATTCCATGTTCCCAGTTTGACTTCACACAATCATTGATGAGCGTTTTAAATGACTTTACCCCCCCCCCCCCCAAGTAAGTATCCTCCATAGCATCTTCCTTAGGGATGGGGGGAAAATTTGATACAGCATAGTATTGCAATATTTTCAGTGGCAATATTTTATTGATACCTTAACACCAAGTATCAATCTATTATTATGTGTTTGTCAGTTTGTCCCATTTTGCAACAATAAAATTGAAATGAGATGAACAAACCGAGAAATGTATCTTTTTAGATAAAACAGATGTTGACAAAGTTTCTTTTTGGGGACATCATTTGAAATTGGGAAAACTTAGAAGTTGGGATAAAGGTTATAAATTGCAATATATCGCAGAATATTGCAATATGTTTAAAATCACAATAATATTGTATAGTGGCATATATTGTGATGATATCGTATCGGGAGGCGTCTGGTGATTCCCGCCCCTAACCAATAGCATGAAAACTAAAAAATTCAAACTTAAGAACTTAAACATATTATATATATTATATATATTATTTAACATATTATACCAGCTACACCAGCATAATTAGATTGCAGATATTGATCAGAATCGTACCATGAGGTTCAGTAAAATGTAAGTGTTACTAAGATGGGCGAAGTGCTCGGTAAGTTGAATTAAGGTCCCACTGCAGTAGGCTGGTCAGAGCGTTGTGTATACACCAGTCTACATTACGGGGAGCTGCTTTTAAAGCTTCCATGAGTGTGTTATGCGGGGTTACGCTGTAATACAAGACCAATGCGTCTGTCAGCCTCCGCCCATCAGCCACACTCTGTGTCTCTCTTTCTCCGCCAGATCTCAAAGGAGTGGTTTCTGCAAAAAATGACATTCGGGTGGAGATCGTCCACAAGGATCACAATGCATCACAGGAGAGCGAGGAACATACAAGCATCAAACAGATGATGGTGAGCGAATGCAGTTTGATGCTCTGATGCAGCCTTTTGTCATCAGCTTGGCAAATACTGATATGCATTCTTCTTCCCTGGTTAATCATGGTGCAGGTTGGCCGTGGTGAGTTCCAACAGGAGCCTGTGCTAAAGCAGTTAGAGGTGCTCCAGGAAGAAGAGAAGGAGTTCCAGCACATCAAGGTGGGTGAACACTGCACTGAGAATATTTAGGCAAAATGTGAACTGCAGGAGATCTGATGGCTCAGTTTCATAGAACCAATTACCCTTTATTTGCAATTCAATTAACTTTTATTTATAGCATCAAATCATAACAATAGTTATCACAAGTCACTTTACAGATAGACTAGGTCTAGACCATACTCAAAAGACCTGACATTTCCAGTAATTCTCCCAAGAGCAAGCATTTAGTGTGACAATGGTGTGGAAAAACTTCCTTTTAGGGGGAATCCTTGGCCAAACCCAGGTTCTTGGTAGGCGGTGTCTGACGAAAGGGTGAGAAAACATGAGGACGCCGGGGAAAAAGCTCCCCAAAGCAAAGTTAGTAACTAGCATTTCTGGGACATGGATGCACACAGGGAAAGAGTAGGGAGTCAAAGAAAGTCCCCCGGCAGTCTAAAACTATTAAAGCATAATTAAGAGTTGGTCGAAGGCAAACTATAAGGGTTGGTAGATGAGTCTGACGACTATGAAGAGAAGCAAATGTGCTGTATTTATATAGCGCTTTTCTAGTCTGAACGACAACTCAAAGCGCTTTACATAGTACAGGAACCATTCACCATTCACACACATTCATACACTGTGGCCGAGGCTGCCGTACAAGGTGCCATCTGCTCATCAGATAAACATTCACACTCCGATGACACAGCATCGGGGGCAACTCGGGGTTCAGTGTCTTGCCCTAGGACACTTCGACATGGGACTGCAGGGCCGGGGATTGAACCACCAACCTTCCAATTGGCAGGCAACCGCTCTACCACTGAGCCACAGCCGCCCCAGAGAAGAGAATGAGCATTGTGTTCGTGATAAACCCCCTCCTACGCTGGTCTACATGAATACTACAACTCCTCACTCCCTAAAGCCGGGTACACACGGTTAGAAACCCGCCAAAAACGCATGCGTGCTGAACTTAGAACCGACACCTATTTTTCACGTGACACGCTGGAGTGTTGGAAGCATTTACAGGCAAAATAGAATAGGAAAAGCTGTTTATATGTAATTTTGATACAAATACATAATAATAAATTACTTGTTTGAAAGTGTTTGAAAGTCTCTAGCCTTTGACATCAATGCAGATATAAATCTCGACATCGGCACCCACTAGTGATCTAGTGGGACAATAAGGCACTAAGAGCTCTTCTAGACATGCTGGTGCTAGACCATTTAGGGCTTTGTAGGTCAGGAGAAGGATTTTAAATTCAAACCTGGATTTTACAGGAAACCAATGCAGAGAAGCTAATACAAGAGAAATATGATCTAATTTCTTAGTTCTTGTCAGAACACGCAGTGCAGCATTCTGGATCAGCTGGAGAGTTTGTATTTGAGCAACCTGATGGTAAGGAATTACAATAGTGCAACCTGAAAGAAACAAATGCATGGACTAGTTTTCCAGCATCATTTTGAGAGAGGATGTTCCTTATCTTGGCAATTTTTCAAAGGTGAAAGAATGCTGTTCTTAAGGTTTTTTTTAAGTGGGCGTTAAAGGATAAATCCTGATCAAAGATAACTCTTTAACAGTAGGGCTGGAGGCCAGTCATCCAGCTATATCTTTGGATAATGAGGTTGGGAGGTGTTTAGGGGCCAGCACAATAAATTTGGTTTTGTCTGAGTTTAACATCAAAAAATTGTAGGTCATCCATGATCTTATATCATTAATGCATGTTTGAAGTTTAGCTAACTGACTGGTTTTGTCTGGCTTGATTGATAGGTATAATTGAGTGTCATCCGCATAACAGTAAAAGTTAATTGAGTGTTTCCAAATAATATTGCCTAGAGGAAGCATATATAAGGTGAATAGAATTGGTCCAAGCACTGAGCCTTGTGGAATGCCATGGCTAACTTTAGCGTGCCTGGCGGATTCATTGTTAACATTAACAAATTGAGATTCCTTTAATGCAAACTACATGTTCCAGTCTCTGTAAAAGGGTGGAATGATCAATAGTGTCGAATGCAGCACTAAGATCTAGTAAGACAAGTATGGTAAGTGCTTTGTCTGCAGCAGTTAGAAGGTTGTTGTGCTATGATGCATTGTAAATCCTAACTGAAAGTCCTCAAATAAACTATTGCTATGTAGAAAATCACATAACTGATTAGTGACTTCCTTCTCAAGGATCGTGAAGAGAAAAGGAAGATTAAGATTAAAAAGAAAACATTGCGTCACTTACAGGAGGAAACAAAAATCATCTAGTTTGTCTAATTCATCCTTTTTCTTCTTTTGCATGTAGAAAGGACCCCACCAATGGCTACTACAGTGTCAACACCTTTAACGAGCACCACGCCACCCCCACCATGTCCACCCTGGCCCCCAGCCAGACTCCAGACCACGCCGGTCCAAGCCCACCCACTGGATCTCTGGCCACGGGAAAGCAGCGAGTGCCCACCGGCATGTCCTTCACTAACATCTACAGCACGCTGGGTGCTGGTCCCCACCGCCTGTACGACTACAGCCAGCGCCTGGTCCTGGCAATGGGCAGCAGCTCCATGGAGCTGTGTGAGCGGGAGTTTCAGCGGAGCTCGCTCAGCGACTCCAGCTCCGTCGTTGACGCGCAGTGTGACAGTAGTGTTAGCAGCTACAGCAAGCACGACGCCTACGTGCAGTTTGACAAGGACAGCAAGACCTCGTCCTCCTCCCAGTCCTCCTCTCACAACTTTGAGCTCAGCAGGCCTGTGCACAAACGCATGCAGACCCACGTCTAACAGTGGTCTGCATGGGGTGTTCCAAAGAGCCATTTTACCTTTACTCAGATGAAATGTGTGTTTTCAGTGCTTGATTGGTATTCCAACAAAGAGACAACATGATTGGTGAAGCTGCTGGAATCAAAGTGTGTCTTCTTGATCACGAGCCAACTTAAAAAAAACATGACAACTATTTGTCTGCTTTCTCGAAAACAAACAGTAGTTTACTGCTGTCCCCATTTCACTCGGGGCAGAGTGATGGTTAGTTACAGTGAGAACATTAGACAAAAGCTATCAAGTGGAAAAGTCTGTTTTTTTTATTAATAAAGGGTGTTGTGAGCCCAGCTGTTCCTCCTGCCGGCTACAGCGCTGAAGGGATTGAGCACCCTTGAAAGCATGGCACTGGTAGATGTCACTCGTTTTCTGTACATCAGTTACCACCCTGGTGACGGTTTTAGTAAGCTGCATTATAAATGGGTTTCTCTTTTGGATAATGTGCTGTACATTGTTTTTGCTCTTTAAAGGCTTTTATTTGTTGGTCATTGTTATCCTCCTGAAAGGACCATATGATGTTCAAAGTATAATGCAAGGGTATTGAGATCTGTATTTTTTTCCCATTTAATGTGAGCGACTTTCAGCTTCTGTGTATGCTGTAACTCTGGGGAGCACTTTATTGCTGTCAGAGCAGGTTTGTCACTTTCACATTTGTCTGATATTGTGTTGTTTTCACTAGAGCTCTGTAAACCTGTACTGTGATTTTGACTACCCAAATGACATGGGGTGAAGATAGAGCGGAATTCTTGTTGTCTGACATTTCTGATTTTCTGGGGACTTTTGATGCCCACTGTTTTAAGTGAGCCAAGAGACCAAATCCTAGCATTAGTTTGAAGTCTGACAATTAGACTGCTTCACTCAAGAACCATGACTTAAAGAATGAGTAAACACATGTCCTGCAGATATCAATTTGAGTAATTCTATGAAGAATGAGCAGCCATTCTATAGAACCACGCTGCAGCAAGAGCCATTACAAATGATGCACAACTCCAGTGAGGAATACAAATAATAAGGTTAAATATTGTCAGATAGGAATGGGGTTGGAGGGAAGAAACCCCAACATGTTACATTACGTAATGTTCTCTCGATGAAAATAACTAAATAGCATGGGTTGATGTACTGTCATAACAAAACACTTACACAAATATATGGCTCACTCTTCCTGTGTTTAAAACAAATATCATCATATTCAACAATCCTACCTTACCTTCTGGGATTTCTGTTGTGAGTATACATTACTGTACAGAAAGAAAGATTTTGTGCCAACATTGTGTTTTGATTAAAGAAAACTACAATATACCTCAATTCTATATGTGACTGGAGGTATTTTCTTTTAGAATATAAGCAGCTGTGCTGTGTGGGTTTGACCAATCAGAAAGGATCATCCCTGCAAACCCCACCCAGGAGGTTGCTGTACTTTCACAAAGTACTACCCCAGCTTAAATTAAGTTAAGATGTTAGATGATATGCTGTTACTTGGATTTCATTTGTTGCAAGACAAACCTACACATTTTAAATAATATATGTGTTTGTTAAAGTGCCCATATCATGTTCATTTTCAGGTTCATAATTGTATTTTGAGGTTATACCAGAATGGTTTCATTTTCAAAAAACACCATATTTTTGTTGGACTTCACACTGCTGCAGATCCTGTTTTCACCCTGTGTTTAGGTTGTGTTTAATCCAGTCCATGGCAGGATTAGCTGGGAGACTTCTTCTAAACGAGGGACACTTGTGGAATAACTGCAGAACAGGGACATAAGTAGGACAAGAAGTAGTTCTTTTGGAGATTATGGTGAACTAGTGTGTGTTGAAGCAGTGTTTTGCCATTGAGAATGAGCTACCATGCTAGCGCTAACATGCTAAAATTAGCCACCTCGTCTCGGCTAGTTACGTAGAAAGCCGTGCAGATTTTGAACAGCTCACCCGGAGACTGAAGGCAGAGGACATTTTTTCAACGTTTGTATGCGTGTGGAAGCACCAGAGACAAAATAACCAGAACCCACATCCCATAATATGGGCACTTTAAAGTAGGGAGTGGGCAGGGCCGTACCCAGGGGTTTAGAAATACAAAGGACCAAAGACTGGGCTTGCAATGATAACTATAGCTTTAAAATCAGATCAGTGGGCCGTAGAATGATCTGTTGAGCAGTAATATGTGAGAATTAGGTACAATGTTGCAATGAATGATCCATCTCTCTTATCCTCTTAAACATTACATTCATTCTGTCCTCTACTCTTTGTTTTCTCTAACCCTCTGTATTCACTGCCTGTCCCTTTGTCTGACTTCAAGCTTGTTTTTTTGTGTGTTGAACAGCACAGGGTCATCATGCTAATCCTATCCTTCCTCTCTAATTCTTTCTTTTTCTCTCAGTCTCCTAATCTTGTACTGTATCACTTGCACAGAAGGGTAGTTACTTTTTTTCAGAAGGGTAGTTACTCTTTTTCAGAAGGGTAGTTACTCTTTTTCAAAAGGGTAGTTACTCTTTTGAAGTAATAACTACCCTTCTGAAAAAGGGTAACTACCCTTTTGAAAAAGGGTAACTAATCATTTGTTTCTCTTTCAAAAACAGTAACTACCCTTTTTTATTGTGAAGTGTTTCCAAACTGTCTTTGTCTGCATGTTGTTTGCAACTCCCCACACTCAAAAAAAATAATTCAAGGGACTTAAAGAGTTAAATTAAGGTATTCGTGCTTAAAAAAATATTGACCTTCATTATTATGAGTATTCGGGTTAACTGTATCAAAATTCATGAGTGAATTTCAAACAGGAATCTTTGTGTAAAATGTACATGTAGTAAGTAAGTGTATTTAATAAAAAGAAATGATGACTTGACTGACAGATTACATTGATTGGATATTTGTAATAAATACTGTATGTTTCAACAACATTTTTAAGAATACAGTATGAATAGCAATTAGTTTTAAGAACTACATATATTAGACAACACAACTTAATATTTTTGGTAACTTTACTAAACAACTTCAAAGAACGAGTCAGTTCCTAATGGTTCTTCTGGCTCAGAGAGACAACAACAGGGATGTGGCGCGTTGTGCACAGCTACTCGAAGGTCTGGCTGGACTCCACCAACAAGACAACACGTCTAAGTAAGTAACATTTAACACAATAATAGTTTTACATACATCTCAGTTACAGTTATATTACTTACATTTTAACATTAGACTCTAATTTGTATAACTATAACACTGTTGCACCTCGTAGGCCTAGTTAAGTTGGAGGCAGGTCTGACAAAATGTGGCTGCGGACTATGACGGGTCGGCAACGGTAGTTAAGGCGGGCGGCTTCTGACGTTAATGTAGTGTTAATGAATTACATCGATGGTCAGCCCCACATGTGGCGGAGTCGGGCAATTGTCACTCAAACATTTTTTTCATCTCATGCACAATAAAAGCACAGCCTATTTAGCTCTATCATAAAGCTCAGTGTCACAGGCTGCTGCGCAGAGACCCCCCCCCCCCCTCCTAATCCGCTGCAAGGCCTCTGTCGCTGACTTTTTTTCAGTTTTTAATTTAATATGCTTTATTGCTATCGATGTCAGGTCAAGTTTCAAGAATACAATAAAAAATAAATGAAGTAAAACAATACAATTAATAATAATAGAAGAAGAAACATTTGAATATCAATAGGGCCTTCTCTGGCTCTAAAAAGAACAAAACAGGTATGTTTTTGCATTTGTTGGTCTTTCTCTCTTTGTACTGAAGGTCAGACTGGGCTCGGTCCTAAATTCCATGCCATGTTGATCTTTAAATCTCACTCAGAGGAAATCAGGCATTGCTCTGGCAGAACGGAGCAGTATTGATTAATTGGAATTGCAATTCATGACTTGTGTGGAAAGTTGTTCTTAAAGTTCATATCCTAAGTTCAAAAGTTGTTTTAATCCTTGCTAAGAAGAAAATGTGCCGTAATTATCTATAGTCTATCAACTTCTATCACAATAAAGATTTGTATCTCTTTTTTTTTTACATATAGTATGCTTAACTTGAGAACAGAGAGATGGGAGCGACAGGAAGGCATGTGTGAGAAAGAGTGGAGGACACCAACAAAGAACAGCAGGCCATATTCAAACCTAGGTCACAGTGGAAAGGGCTTGTAATCTACTCAATATTTCTGAGTGTAAAAATGTTTCACTATTTAAATTAAGTAATGTGCAGTATTTGTTTTAAGAGTGCAGGAGAAGAATGGATTGAACTGTCACACCCATGTGTGCAGAACTGTGAATAAATGAATCGCTGAATCCAAGGTTGTATAGCGCACTGATTATTTATTTTTATTTTTTTACCAAAAAACACCCATTTGGCTTATTTGGATGTAATAATATATTGTTGAAAGTCACTAGAGATATGACTAATTTATTTTGACCATGGATGAAAGTATGAAGTGTGTGTGTGTGTGTGTGTGTGTGTGTGTGTGTGTGTGTGTGTGTAGCTAGCTAACACAAAAGTTCAGCTACAAAGCTGTTTGAAGTTGTATTAAATAGTAGTACATGGAGTAAAGGCATGTTGGAGCCCTTTTTTTTTAACAAGCCAAGCCAAACCTCTAGTTTCTGCCATCCGGTGAAGTTGTTCCTCTTACTGCTCTTATTTTGTTTTCCAGATACGCTTTTGTGAGTTTGTGATCGGCAGACGTAAACAAGCTCAACGCAAACATGTGCAACCGTGGGTTAAATACGGTCATGTGAGACGTCACGTATATTTGTATGGAGGAAAGTTTGCCCTGGGGATAGTGTGTATTTGTTTTAGTGACTCTTAATCTGGCCAGAGTGTTTTTAGAAACAGTGGTTGCTAAATGTATAGGTTTATAGGTGGTGACATATAACTAGCTCATTTTATTAGTACATTGCATGGTTTTAGTGTGTTTTGATATTTGCATGTGGTGTTTTGTTCACAATCCCAATCTTATTATCCACCTACGAGGACCATTGCAACCATTTTAAATAGTTTCTTCCAATTTCTTAAACAGTTTTCACTATAACAAACGTCACTCCTCCTGTGTCTTGGATATTTGGTTGTTTTGTTTTCTTATTGCATTAGTTCTGTTTCCAACTTATTGTTCTTTTATAGTTATGTTTAAGTGAATATTGTTTTTTTTTGAGTTTGTAATAAATCATTTTTAGTAGCTCAAACCAACCTCGTCTCTAATCTTTTCTGTAGGCTTGCCTGTGTAGTGGGAGTCCCCGGGATTGGTAACAACTGAAATCATATTTTAACCTCTTTGAGTGAAAGTCCTAAGGTGGCGTTGTCAATTGTTAAATTGCTAAGGTTTGGCTAAGCCCTCTATTGGGCCTGGTTATGTCAAAAGTGGATTGTACTGTTAAAATGTTTGCATGCGTGTTGCTGTGATTCTTTTGGATTTATTGTATGCGTTTCGGTATTTGGTGTCTACATGTTTTCTATTGTTGCATGTTTTGGTTTTATTATAGTTTTATTGCATGGACTGGTTGTGTTTATCTTTGACAAGACTGGAGCTCCTCCCCCCTTTTTTATTGATCGCTCAGACTTAACGAGCTCAGGCAAAGACAAGTGAAGACACCTGAACTTAATGAGAGCAGGTGCGTTTGAGTGGAGGCTGTGAAAAGGAGAGCAGGAATGCAGTAGGGGCTAAAAAGAGGAAAAACGGCGGCGACAGAACAGGAGCACGAGAGCAGAGCAGACAGAGAAGATGTGACGCTGAGGAGCAGGGGAACTCGGAGGGCCAAGGGGCGGGAGCAGCTGAAGCGCGGGGCCAGCTCATGCACTGACAAAGCTCGGGCCGTGCCCAGGTGGAGGTGGTGGGGCGATGCCGAGAACGGAGCAAGGGAACCAGAGGCCAAAGAAACCAAGAGAATAAATGAAAGAAGAGGGGACGCTGAGGAGCTGAACAGAGCAGAGCAGAAGAGAGACTGAGTGACACGGAGGGTAGCGGTAGCCGAGACGAGCGGACGGGTTGGAGAAGTGCCGACTGTAGCCACTCCAAGGAGGAATGCAACGCGAGAAAGTAGATAAGTAAAGGGAAGTCTGCCAGCTACCCTCGGAGAGTGTGGGCAAAAGAACTACTTTGTGATCTGTTTACTGAGGGCTCTCTCTCTGTTCTCTCCCAGCGTCAGCCAAGGAGAAACGTAAGACACTACGCGGACCAGCAAAGGAAGAGCCCAGGCTTCCCGGAGTGGGATGCGGCCGTCCTTAGTATAACCACTGCCACGGACTGTAAAGAACGTTGAAGACGAGCGATAAAGACATTATTTCTAGCATGTTTAGTTTTAGTACTTGAATTTTAATCTTTTAATGGTGTCTTATAATTAACTGTTTTTTTGCTAGTTTTAACTTGTTTTTTTAGAATAAAAGTTACATTTGAGCAGAACTGTTTAGTGTCCTGTTTGTCAGGGGAAAGATTTACCACTGGTATACCTTAGTTTGGAAAACTGCCCCAAGCGGCGGGTTGTGACATTTACACATGCATTTAGTCTCTGTCCGGGGCAGACGGGGAAAAAAATTCAGCCCTGGCACTGTATCCACATCAGCCCACTTTACCCCGCCCACGCAGCCCCACCCACACCCACATGCATTCACTAATTACATTAGTATACAGATGGTGAAATGATAAAAGCAGTAACTTATATAACAGATTTTTAAACATTTAATGTAAGTAACTGGCAAACAATGCTTACTACTTTTTAAAGAACCTGTGTTTATAACAAATTGACACATACTGCCTATTTATGGCGTTTGTATGCTGTTACTGTCATTCTCTACCGTATGTTCTTTTCTTGCCACTGTCAGTCTGTTTGATTGTCCGTGTTTCTCTGTTGACACTATATTTTCTGTCTGGTCCCCCATCTTTTGATCAGTTTTTACCTCTTTAATTCTGCAATTAAAACATGTATTTATGGACTTCAGTTCCTTCCTATATATCCTCTCCGGGAACCATCACCTTATTGTGGTGGAGAGGTTTGTGTGTCCCTATGAACCTGAGGGCTGTGTTGTCTGGAGCTGTGTGCTCCTGGTAGGGTCTCCCATGGCAAAGTGGTCTCAGGTGAGGGGCCAGACAAAGAATGGTTCAAAGACCCTATGAAAAAGCGAGGTAGAGAGGGAGTGACCCTGCCCGGAGGAGGCCCGGGGCTTGTCGGCGAGCGCCTGGTGGCCGGGTTTGCCACAGAGCCCGGTCGGGCACAGCCCGAAGAAGTTACGTGGCTCCCCTATCTCCATCCCATGGGCCCACCACCTGTGGGAGGAACCGCTGGGGTCGGGTGCGCAGCCACATGGGTGGCGGCAAAGGTCAGCGACCTCGACGGACCGGACCCGGGCGGTAGAGGCTGGCTCTGGGGACGTGGAACGTCACCTCTCTGTGGGGGAAGGAGCCGGAACTTGTGCGGGAGGTGGAGCGCTACCAGTTAGATCTGGTGGGGCTTACCTCTACGCACAGTCTCGGTTCTGGAACCGTACTCCTGGATAGGGGTTGGACTCTGTCCTACTCCGGAGTTGCCCAGGGTGTGAGGCGCCGGGCTGGTGTGGGGATGCTCACAAGCCCCCGGCTGAGCGCCGCTGCGTTGGAGTTTACCCCGGTGGACGAGAGGGTCCTCCCTACGCCTGCGGGTGATGGGGGGGAAAACTCTGACTGTTGTTTGTGCATATGCACCAAACAAGAGTTCGGAGTATTCGGCCTTCTTGGAGACCTTGAATGGAGTCCTGTATGGGGCTCCAGTAGGGGACTCCATAGTTCTGCTGGGGGACTTCAACGCACATGTGGGCAATGATGGAGATACTTGGAGAGGCGTGATTGGGAGGAACGGCCTACCTGATCTGAACCAGAGTGGTTGTTTGTTGTTGGACTTCTGTGCTAGTCATGGATTGTCTATAACAAACACCATGTTCGAACATAGGGATGCTCATAAGTGTACGTGGTACCAGAGCACCCTAGGCCAAAGATCAATGATCGATTTTATAATCGTCTCATCTGATCTGAGGTCGTATGTTTTGGACACTCGGGTGAAGAGAGGAGCAGAGCTGTCATCTGATCACCATCTGGTGGTGAGCTGGGTCAGGGGATGGGGGAGGACTCTGGACAGACCTGGTAAGCCCAAACGAGTAGTGCGGGTAAATTGGGAACGTCTGGACGAGGCCCCTGTCCGACGGACTTTCAACTCACACCTCCGGCGGAGCTTTTCGTGCATCCCTGTGGAGGCTGGGGGCATTGAACCTGAGTGGACAATGTTCAAAGTTTCCATTGCTGAAGCTGCGGCGGTGAGCTGTGGTCTTAGGGTCTTAGGTGCCTCAAGGGGCGGTAACCCACGAACACCCTGGTGGACACCGGTGGTCAGGGAAGCCGTCCGACTGAAGAAGGAGTCCTTCCGAGATATGTTATCCCGGAGGACTCCAGAGGCAGTTGCAAGGTACCGACGGGCCCGAAGGGCTGCAGCCTCTGCCGTGACAGAGGCAAAGCAGCGGGTGTGGGAGAAGTTCGGAGAAGACATGGAGAAGGACTTTCGGTCGGCACCAAGGTGCTTCTGGAAAACCGTTCGCCACCTCAAGAGGGGGAAGCGAGGAATCATCCAAGCTGTTTACAGTAAGGATGGGACGTTGTTGACCTCAACTGGGGTGGTAATAGAGCGGTGGAAGGAGCACTTTGAGGAACTCCTAAATCCAGCTGACACGTCCTCTGTGGTAGGGGCAGAGCTGAAGGATGATGGGGGATTGTCGTCAATTTCCCTGGTGGAAGTCGCTGAGGTAGTCAAACAACTCCACAGCGGCAAAGCCCCAGGGATTGATGAGATCTGTCCAGAAATGCTGAAAGCTCTGGGTGTGGAGGGGATGTCTTGGTATGACACGCCTCTTAAACATTGCGTGGAAGTCTGGGATGGTGTCTAAGGAGTGGCGGACCGGGGTGGGGTTCCCCTCTTTAAAAAGGGGGACCAGAGGGTGTGTGCCAATTACAGGGGTATCACACTTCTCAGCCTCCCTGGTAAAGTCTACTCCAAGGTACTGGAAAGGAGGGTTCGGCCGATAGTCGAACCTCGGATTGAAGAAGAACAATGCGGATTCCATCCTGGCCGTGGAACAACGGATCAGATCTTCACTCTCGCAAGGATCTTGGAGGGGGCCTGGGAGTATGCCCAACCAGTCTGCATGTGTTTTGTGGATCTTGAGAAGGCGTATGACCGGGTCCCCCGGGAGAAATTGTGGGAGGTGCTGCGGGAGTATGGGGTGAAGGGGTCCCTTCTCAGGGCCATCCAATCTCTGTATGACCAAAGCGAGAGCTGTGTCCGGGTTCTCGGCAGTAAGTGGGACTCGTTCTAGGTGAGGGTTGGCCTCCGCCAGGGCTGCGCTTTGTCACCAATCCTGTTTGTAATATTTATGGACAGGATATCGAGGCGTAGTCGGGGCTGGGAAGGGTTGCAGTTCGGTGGGCTCGGGATCTCATCGCTGCTTTTTGCAGATGATGTGGTCCTGATGGCGTCATCGGTCTGTGACCTTCAGCACTCACTGGATCGGTTCGCCGCCGAGTGTGAAGCGGCTGGGATGAGGATCAGCACCTCTAAATCTGAGGCCATGGTTCTCAGCAGGAAACCGATGGAGTGCTTTCTTCAGGTAGGGAGTGAGTCCTTACCCCAAGTGAAGGAGTTTAAGTACCTTGGGGTCTTGTTCGCGAGTGAGGGGACTATGGAGTGTGAGATTGGTCGGAGAATCGGAGCAGCTGGTGCGGTATTACATTCTGTTTATCGCACCATTGTGACGAAAAGGGAGCTGAGCCAGAAGGCAAAGCTCTCGATCTACCGGGCAATTTTCGTTCCTACCCTCACCTATGGTCATGAAGGTTGGGTCATGACCGAAAGAACGAGATCCAGGGTACAAGCGGCCGAAATGGGTTTCCTCAGGAGGGTGGCTGGCGTCTCCCTTAAAGATAGGGTGAGAAGCTCAGTCATCCGAGAGGAGCTCGGAGTAGAGCCGCTGCTCTTTCGCGTCGAAAGGAGCCAGTTGAGGTGGTTCGGGCATCTGGTAAGGATGCCTCCTGGGCGCCTCCCTAGGGAGGTGTTCCAGGCGCATCCAGCTGGGAGGAGGCTTCGGGGAAGACCCAGGACTAGGTGAAGAGATTATATCTCCAACCTGGCCTGGGAACGCCTCGGGATCCCCAGTCGGAGCTGGTTGATGTGGCTCGGGAAAGGGAAGTTTGGGGTCCCCTACTGGAGCTGCTGCCCCCGCGACCCGACTCCGGATAAGCGGATGAAGATGGATGGATGGATGGAGTTCCTTCCTATACATTTTATACACCCATTTATGGTAAAACATCTATATTTATTGGCAAGGAAATCACTTCTGGTGGCAGGTCACAATTCAAAATACAAAATATAATGGAATATTATTATGTTCAGTAGTCCAGCAAGGGGGCTTTCACATCTTGGAAATGGGGCTTATAAGACACTTGAGTCTAAAGTCCAGTTATTTAATTATCATGAACAGGGATAATGGTAACTTTCCCCCCCAAGGAGCACATTTTGCTTCCAAATTGAAAAATGTATGATTGCTGTACATACCGTAATTCCTCAAATAAAAACACTCAATTAAAAGCCAGGCCTCTGATAGTGGCCGGGGTTGTGGTCCCAAATTAAGGCCAGGGAAAAATGAGTGTGGATAATCTCATAAGTGCCTTTCATATAATGTGCATTCAAGTTCATCGTAATGTACATTTCTACCAATTTAATTTAACAGATTCAACAATATGTTCATGCTTTTTTCCACACTTTTTTTTAGTTTTTCTGGATTATGGTACTCATGTAAAGTATTGTCTTACCGGTATTTTAGTCAATGCGACTGTTATTCAGCCAAGTGTAGTTTGTAGTAACGTACAGTGGCTACTGTACTACTTCATGCGGGACAAACACAACCGAGTATCAAGAAAAATGATACAAAATAAAGTGTTGGAGATCTACAATTCCGTGAGTGATGGAGGAGATGAAATAGCAGTGAATAGCAGGGGTTGGCTACAAAGATTTCTACAGCGCAATGGTTTCTCACTTCTCAACCGTTTTAAAGGGGCTATTTGTGACGTGAAAGCAAGGCAGTAGCAGATTGCCAACGCAGTAATCATCACTTCTATGAATGGCTGGATGAATGACACACTCATGGTAAACTGGCTGAAGTCCGTGGTGGGAAAATTTGACTTTGCCCCCCGGCGACTGGCGTGGGACTTATACTGCTGCCACATTAGTGCCGCCACCAAAGATGAACTAATATGTGGCTACAATATCACAACAGCGGTGATCCCGGGAGGCTGCACTAAATATAACCAAGCCCCCGATGTGATACCTTCAAGGTGAGCCTGCACAATGCCTACGATCAGTGGATGGCTGGGGATGCTGATAAGGAGTACAGTAACTTAAAAGCTCCCGCCCAGATGAAGAGGAGCTGTTTAAAGTTCCAATATGTAATATATTTACTTTAATAAATTCAAAAATGACCCCAATGTATCATCAGATATTAAGGAAACATGCCAAGTTGAAATACTATCTTTTCTGACAACAATGCTTGTCTAATGCCAGTATTTTCTTCTTTTGATATTTCCGTTCCATGATGGAATTTCTATCTGTGTTTTGGCCAGTGTTGTTATCAACTGCCAAGTTTTACTGCCAGGCCGGGTTGCCAGATATAAGTGTAAACCCAGAGCACTACAGCTGAAACGCTAGTACAGCCATGAAAGCAGCAAACAAACTAACGGGATCACCGGAGATAGATCCTACCCGACCTAAACAAAAAACGTTTCTGACAGTTACATGACCAGACACGTAACAAACCCTGGGTAAATATTGGAGATGTATTTGAAAGATTGAGACAGTTTAGAGCCCAAAAGGACGCAGAGTTAGCTAATTTCCTCCTGAACAAGTAACAGCTTCAGGTTAATTTATCACAGCTACTAGGGACAGGCATGTTATGTAATTTCAACATTTGTGTACTCACATTAAATTAAGTTGTTTACATCCTCGCAAAACAATAGAGACACAGCCAGCAGAGTGATCCCGACTGGTCCTGGCTAACGCCGCCAAGATGACTCTGCCAACCGCTAACGTTTGGAGGACCCGGTGTTCCGGTTTAACAAGAGACCATTGTTGGTACACAATCCGTCCTGCCTGCACGATCAGTTCTGCGCATGTGCAATATGTTCGCTTCAGATCAGTGTTGCCAGATCTTGCGAGACAAATAAGCCAGATTGGTAAACTGTCCACACGTTAGAGTTTTATTTTCTCGCCCTGAGCTTCAGGACCATGACCACAGGAGGGAGTTAAACCACCTTTTAACATTATTTAACATTAGAAAACTGATGGGATATCAAATATACACGTTTTCACAGTGATTTTGTTCCCCACAACGGGTTGAATCCATTCTTTTCCTCCTTTCTCTTTCTGCCAGTCTTTGTTATATTTCTTCCCGTATTTCGCCCACTTTATCCCGGGCATTATTCCTCCAAAAACTCTCCTACAGTCAACATCAGTCGCTACTCGCGCATTTTCCTAACCAGAAAAAAACCGACTGCCCTGCTCTGCCTCTGATTGACTGGTACTCGTTGCCATCTGGGTCAGAGCCAATAAGAAGCAGGAAGTGGGCGGGAAATAACTCTGCTGTCTCCAGTGTGTATGGGGAAAGGGGCGGGACCGAGGGAACAGGCAAGACAAACTCCTACGTTTAAATAACATAGAAAATACCTGCTTGACAACTTATTATGGAGCTGGGAACAAGCCCAAATAAGCAACTACACTTTAGTAACAAGCCCAAGAAAACCGCGACCCGCGACTACCAATATTTGTAAGCGACTTTACAGAAAAACAAGCCCAAAGTCACTTATAATAAGCGGACTTGGCAACACTGCTTCAGATGCTGATCATGATGTACGAGGATTTACCAGGGATTTACGGCACTACACAATCCGTTCCACAGCAGCGGTCTGCTTATAGCCTCCACCGGAAGGCTAACGTTAGTTTAGCTAACAGTTAATTCGGCTAACCGCTAGCTGAGACAGCAAAGACCCTCAAATACAATATATATATATATATATATATATATATACTGTATATATATAACAGGCTGACAGTTTGATTCAGCCTAAAATAACGTTACTCAAACTAAACAGTGGGAAAAGCAGCTACAGCTAAATTGAGACTTTACAGTAATAATAAAGACAAGTATTGCGTGATTGTATTTTATATGAGCACAAGTAAAGTAGAACTGACGTAACAGGTGTTACATATTTAAACGGTTATTTTAAGTTTTGAGGGAATTGTACATGCTGTCTCAGCTAGTGGTTAGCCGAATTAGCTGTTAGCTAAACTAACGTCAGCTTTCCGGTGGAGGCGAACAGACTTTCTTTAACTGTCTATATGGGAACAGATTGTGCAGTGTCGTAAATCCGCGTTCATCATGATATCATCTGTGCATGCGCGAACGGATCGTGCAGGCAGGACTATGGAAAGCCAAACAGTCCAAATACACGTGATTTCTCACACGTAAACAACACGTAAACAACGCGGCAATTTTTCACACGTTAACAACACGTAAAATACACGTAAACAACACGTAAATTACGTGTACAAGACGCGTAGACAACGTGTTGTTTACGTGTTAATTTCATGTGAATTTGAGCCATTTGGTCACTTCTCCATTTTCAATGGGTGAGCGTCCTAAGCTCCCATTGGCTGCTGAGCAGTAGGGTTAAACCGTTTCTGTAAGCTTGGGGACGGGGTCGCCTGCCAAAATTCAACATGCAAAGGATCCTTTCACTTCTTTTCTTTCTCATTTCTTCTTTTTTGGTTTAGCTTTCAAAAAAATATTAATTTAAATTAAATTAATTTACTATTCAATTATAAATTGTTTTAATCCAGATAACATTACCACCTTTTGCGCCACTGCTGCCTTTTAGGGGACCTTCCAGCTTTAACACCATCCATTAAACACTCCAATCCCAGCAGATTGTTGTAGGGGGATGTTTACGTTGTGCCAAAAGATTTTTCAGTTGCATTCCAAGGGAAGCACAATTGATTGTAGCATTTTTTTCTTCTTTCTTGCACATATTGTACTGTGGTTCCTGGTTATTTGGCTGTTGTATTTTTTTTTTCTGTACAAGCTTTTATTGTACTGTTTCTAGTCATTGCCATTATCTTTATTGTGACTACTATTGCCACTGTTTATCACACCCCCAACCAGCACCATCAAACACCACTTAAAAGCCTGGGTCTGGCCCAGGTTTCTCCCTAAATGGAGTTTTTCCTCACCACTATTGCACTAAATGCTTGCTCTTGGCGTAATTACTGGAATTGTTGGGTCCTTGTAAATTATAGAGTGTGGTCTAGACCTGCTCTATCTGTATAGTGTGCTGAGATAACTCTTATGATTTGATACTATAAATAAAATTGAATTGAATTTATATATTTGCAATTGGCTAGTCTCAACAAACTATGAGAAATAAATCTTTTGTTAAAAGTATAGTGTAGATATATAGTTAGAAAGACTTTATTAAAGGTTAACTACTTTAGTCTTTTTTTACCTGGACCCTATTTTCTATGTTTTTTGTGTGTAACCTTAAACAAAAACATATAAATTAGTATTTTACGGCTCAAAAGCACAACCCTGAGCTTGCGGAGGTTGCCGCTGCTGTGGAAGACGTCCTGCCTTGTCCCGGTCCCCAAGAAGTCAACTCCATCTGGCCTTAAGGACTACCGCCAGGCTGAACTGGAAGATCAACAGCACTGCTGTTTACAAGAAGGGGATGAGCAAACTATTTCCTGAGGAAGCTGAGATCCTTCAGTGTGTGCAGCAGGATGTTGGAGATCTTCTACCAGTCTGTTGTGGCCAGCGCTCTGTTCTCCTCCGCCATATGCTGGGGCAGCAGCATCGGAGCCAGCGACACAAACAGACTGAACAAACTGATCAGGAAAGCTGGCTCCGTGGCTGTGGTGGAGAGGAGGTCACTGAACAAACTGTTATCTATCATGGATAACCCTGACCACCCTCTCCACCCCACACTGGTCCACCAGAGGAGCAGCTTCTCTAAGAGGCTCCGACAGCTTCAATGTCGCACGGACCGCTACAGAAAATCATTCATACCACAGGCAATAAAACTCTTTAACATGTCATCACTGGGTGATAGATCAGACTTTTGAACACCACACTACTGCACTAAGTGCAACCTGCACAATTGCTTTATTTACATTTTACCATATTATTTAAGCAGTTGCACATTTTTTCCCATCCTGTATATATTCAAATATTTGTTCTTTTATTTTATTCCTATTATTATTTCATGTATATGTATTAACGTGATTTCCCATTTTTCTTTGGATCAATAAATATGTATCTATCTATCTAACCCATCGCTGTTGCTTTACATTGTAGGAAGAAAACTTCAATGAAGAAGTAGTAGTTCAGTTTAAATACCAATGCAGCAAAAATAAATGTACTGTGCGGCCTTTTAGATAATACTCCAGAGCCTCAGGATACCTACATTATACTTCATCAGATTAACTCACACACAATTTTTAAAACACGGCTTGACTGAACAGGTGTAAGTCTGTTGCAGGCAGCTTAACCATGGTGTTGTGGTCCTTTTTGTGTACACAACCCTTGTCCACCAGGTAGAAAATGACCCGCCTTCACTAAATCCCTAAAATAAAGCAGATTACTTTAATTGTGAATGCCAAATCTTAGGACGAAGAAACAACTTGTTATTGATCACAAAGTGTGTGAATATCTGAATTTTTCCTCTTCTCAATGAAAAAAACTACATTTATTTAGTGAAGACACTAGTTTTTTTTATACAAGCTCTGTCATTATTTTTATCTTTACTAAAGTCGAGATTTATTATAAATATTATTTTTTAAGGTGCTGCATATGTGGTTAATAATATTCTTGTATCAAGTAGGCCTACTTGTGGATCTCTGCATCCCAAAGACTAGATCCAGCCTTGACTCAGGACTTGTGTGTGTGTGTGTTAAGATTAGCGGCCCTATGTAGACATGCAGGTCCATCTCATCCATCCTTTTTGCAGCAAAATAGTTTTAGTTAAATAGTAAGCTAAATAGTTGTAGAAAAAAAAGCTTTTATTTCTCAAAGTATATACAGTACACACTAGCCAATTGCAAATATATAAAGAAAGCTTGTACAGAAAAATATATACAACAGCTAAATAACCAGGAACCACTGTACAATATGTGCAAACAAAAAGGCAGCAGTGGAGCAAAAGGCAGTAATGTTATCTTGATAAAAAATAGTTTATAGTTGAATAGTAAATTCATTGAGTTTAAATTTGTTTTTTTTTTAAAAGCTAAATCAAAAAAGAAGAAATGAGAAAGAAAAGAAGTGAGAGGATCCTTTGCATGTTGAATGTTGGCAGGCGACCCCCTCCCCTGGCTTTTGGAAATGGTTTAATCCTACTGCTCAGCAGCCAATGGGAGCTTAGGACGCTCACCTGGTATACTTTACCTTTCTAATTTGTCTTTGGAGTCTAGTCTGAGGAAACTCGTCAGTCGCGTTTGGAACGCGGCTTGCTGTTAAGGAAAACAGTAACACCGTATTGTAGACATTAACAGGAAGAGCAACGCTGTGTTACTGTTTTCCTAAACAGCAAGCCACGTTCCAAACGCTACTGACAAGTTTCCTCAGACTAGACTCCAAAGACAAATCCGAGAGGTACGTCATTATGTTTAACATTTTAATGACCACTTAACAAAAAGGCATTCATGCGGACAGCTACGTATTCTCTTCCTGTTTTCAACAGCTGTCGTCACCACGACAACAACAGACGCATTTAACTGAAGGTTGCCAGTTAACATGGTCGCTTGTTAAACCGGAACACTGGCATGCGGGCCACGATTGTCACCGTCAGCAGTGAGTCATTTTAAGAGAGAGCTGTAAATTGGGAAGAGAGGACCGTGAGTTAGCAGTGTGATTAGCGATTTTTGCCGTAATTCTAAGCCAATAAAGTGTGTATTTCTGTTATATTTGTTATGGTATTTTGCTTTGTTTTTTGTGCCTTCTTTTCTGGCGTTTTGGTTCTGTCTTGTCTCCTTGTGCTTGTGTAATTTTCCTTTTGCCTGTTGCACCAAAGTAGAATAAAGATATCCAGGATAAGTGAAAAAGCGCAGCTTGACTTAGTGTGATCCGCTCATCGTGGCTTAATCGTTTGCCGAGCCAGGATGAACAGGTGAAGCCAGGTGTAGATAGCTGGGATAAGTGCACATTCACAGCTTTCTTAAATAGACCACGGTATCGATCACAGATTTACTGATGCAGAGATGGAGAAGACGCGCACGGCATATTTCTCCCCTTCTGAGCAGCAAGTAATCATGGAAAGTTATGAGGAGGTGAAGCATATCATATGCAAAAAAGGAAACACTGCTGCTGTTAAGCAACGAGAAAAAGCTTGGCAGACAATCGCGGATCGACTGAATGCGTAAGGATTTTAAAATATCTACTTACTAAGAAAGTTGTACACTCCGTTTTAATCGCTTTAATATGATTGTTCTATTCAGTATCTGTGTTTATGTGCTGGTTTTACTGTAAAATGTCTTTGAGTAGCCTACCATGTAAAGAGCGATATAAATAAAAAAAATATTATTTAGCCTACGTTGCCTTAAAAGTGAGCAGAGGGAATTCATGTCTGCGAGAATATGTTTGCACAAATCTCTATAAACCGTGTCTAATTCTAAGTATCTTTCTACAATTAATATTCATACAGAACAAACATGACTGGACCAAAAAGATCCTAACAACAAGTCGAGATAAAATATAAAAACATTTTGCAGGCTGGTAAGTTCCTTAACGGTTTGCAAATGGTATGTGGAAATTATTTACAAGATACCTGCTCACATATTGTATCTAAACTGATTTTAGCAGTTAAAAAGAAGGCTCATTTATCTGGCACTGGGGGGGGGGGGACCAGCTTGGCACATCTTGTTAATAAACTTTCTATTCAATATGGCAGGGGGAAGGAACTTCTGCAGTATGGGAAGGGGCTTCTGCAGCTGACGATGAGGAGACTGTGTCACTGGATTCCAGAAGGCCTGAGGTATAATGTAAATTAATATTTAGGGCATAATGGATGACAAGTCAGTTCAGTGTATTATTTGTTCCAGAAGGCCAATTTGTATGCAGCAGGCATCACATGAGAAAATACAACACAAACCACAACAATTAACACAAAAGTCAGTTATATGGCACTCATGATATATATTTGTAACAGGATCCAGATGCAGTACAACCCGACAGCCAGCCTGGCAACATAGTAAGTATGGACTAAAGGAAAATTAAATTACAATTCCTGCTGTGCTAATCAATGGATGGTTTACAGAATTCACAAACTGTTAGATGTCTGTACACGCAACATCTGAAAAAGCAGATGGAGCTGGCCGATGCACAGATAGCAGTCAGCAAAAGGAGTCTTGAGGATCTGGACCTTGGCATAGAAATAAAAAAAAAACACTAAGGAAACTGGATCTGGAGATAGAAAACTTGAAAAAGAAGTAAGTGACTTCAGTCCACACTTTAAGCATATTTGTAAAAATATATTGATGGTTTTTCTTTCCCTTTCCCCAGCTCCAAGCTGACAAGTGACAGCACTAAAATAAAAAGCTTACGCAGCATTGTGGAGTTCCAGGCCCTGTCTGGGGTGACCGTCAGGTGGCGGAGACACTGAAACCGTGATTTAAGAAGGCCAAATGCCATTTCAATTCGGGCCCTTGTTCTTGAATGGGCAAGATTGTATCCTTGCTGTGCTGCTGTTTGAGGGTCTGCAAGGGGGGTGAGAAGGTATGTCTCACAGGCATAACCCTTGTCTCCCAGGAGAACGCCAGCAAATTCACCTGAGAATACAAAGTGTAATCATTACAACTACACATAGGTAAACCTTTTGACGCAATTGTGCAGTGAAACGTGTGTGGCCTACCTTTTGACAGTCGCTGGGAAATGGTACTGGACCTAAATATTCGGGAGTCATGGACAGACCCAGGCCACTTTGCCTCCACGTTGGTAACGATGCAGGAAGCATCACAGATCATCTGAAACAATGTAATGTTGCCTATTCAGTACACATTTAATACACAGAATATATTTGGCTAGTTGACAGTAACTAAATAATTTTTACCTGAACATTAATACTGTGGAAGGATTTTCTGTTTACATAATCTCCCTCATGGATCCCTGAGGGGCGTTTAATGCAGATCACCGATGACATTAGGGAAAGCTGTAACACAAAATAGTCTGAGTATCTGGTGACTGTCAATGTAACACTTTTTGTAATCTATAATTCATTTTACCTGCAATCTTGTGGAAATCCTCTTCCATTCGTCTGTGGCCAGGTAAAGTGATAAAGATGTGTGCCAAAGAATTCAGTGCCAAACACACACTTCTCACAGTTCGGCAAATAGTGCCTTTATTTGTCTCGGCATCTCCCACGGCGTATAAAAACATGCCGCTTGCCAAAAAGCGCAGTGCCACACAGACCATCTGTGGAATGGTAAGAGCAGGGCTTCTCGGTGCTGAATCTTGGGACCCAGCAGTCGGCACAAATAACTGATTCCATCTCTGGTAAATTGATACCTCTCATGCAGGTACTCGTCGGGAAACGCTAAAGGGTCTGATCTGTCCCGAAACACCCTCTCACGTCTGAAAGCACGTCTCAATATCAGAGCTTCTTCGTCTAACACGTCGTTCAGAAATGGGCATGCCATTGTGCAGGAAGAAACACAGGTGAATGAGACTTTATATATCGCCCTCATCACTGACTTCATTGAAATCACCGTTGCAACTTCATCAACCATTTCTAGCCATCTAAACAGCTATAGTAGGGTTTAAATCAAACTCGCGACAACAATAGTGACAAGTAGGGTAATGCATGTTAATAAAAATAAAGCAGAACACATGCAGAAGACAACAAAATAACTGTTAAACACGTTTATTTGGGATCAGAAAGAAACCTGATGGGCTCCGAGAGATTCAGTTGGGGATAGGAGACATCACAGAGGTTACATTTACATGGTAGGCTACTCAAAGACACTTTATGGTAAAACCAAGGGCCTGTTGCACGAAACTAGGATAAGGGATTAAGCCGGGATATTAGTTATTAGTTATCCTGGATTAATTTAGTTTTGACTCGGTTGCACGAAACCAGGTTGAATTAAACCCAGCCAAGTAACCATGGAGATTTATTCTTTGCGGCTAGCCTGGTCCAGAGCAGGCTAACAGCCAGGCTAAGATTAATCCTGGAGTCTCATGTGTCAAATCAGCTGCTGTCTGATCCAAAATAAACGTGTTTAACAGTTATTCTGTTGTCTTCTGCATGTGTTCTGCTTTATTTTTATTAACATGCATTAGCCTACTTGTCTCTATTGTTGTCGCGAGTTTGATTTAAACCCTACTACAGTTGTTTAGATGGTTAGAAATGGTTGCACTGGCACCCTGATGCAGAGTGGGACTTTTCCCGGTGGGCTGGTACTGTTTCGAGGCTGCCTGGCGTGCGGCCGCTGCCCGGTGGCCGCTGCCCAGTAGCCGCCGCCTGCCGGCAGACCTGTGCATCGCATCAGTGTCCACTCTCTCTGTAAAAGTAGAGATGAGCAGTGCAGCGTCTGTGGTCTCAGCTTCAAGTTTATACAGGACGCGCTCCGAAGATTAAGTGTGACGATATTAATGCAGCGATATTCTCAGATGATATTAATAGCAAACTGGTCAGAGACCAATACATTCATGATTCATTTTCTTGTTGCTTATCCTTCTCTAATAAAGGACAGTTTGTGTTACTCCTTAATATGTAGGCCTAATGTTTTTTATTATAGCTTACATTGGTTTCATAACCTTCTCCATTAGTCTCACATCCCTGGATCAATAACGTGGCCTATATACAGGACGTATATAGTGTAGTTTACATTCATCACACCGGGAACACCACAATGGTTCTTAATCTTTTTATTTTGGTGCGTCACTTGTCAGAAGAATAAAGCATGAATATTGTTTTACAAATGCTCACAGCGTGTATTGAAGTTATTTACTTCTTTTTCTAGTTGTTGTCCCTTTCTGATTGTTCTGTATGAACATTCATTGTACAAAGAATTAGATATAGCGTATAGAGATTTGTGCATATGGTTGTAAAACATGTTCTCGTGTTGTGAATAAGGGTTTGAAATTAAGCCTAGTCATAGGGTCCATTTCCCGAGGAACATTATTCCCTCTGCCCACTTTTAAGGCAAATGCTAAATAATAATACATTTTATTTATATAATGCTTTACATGGTAGGCTAGTCAAAGACACTTTACAGAAAAACCAGCCCATTTATCACATTTTATGTGATAAATGAAACATGAAACTAGCATATGTTGGGCTTTTTCTCTCCGTTTGATAACAGCCGTATTTCCCTTTTTGCATATTCTTCCCCTCCTCGTTACTTTCCATTAGAAGCTGCTGCTCATTGGGTGAAACATATGGCACATGCGTCTTCTCAATTCTGCATCAGTAAATCTGTGATCGATACCGTGGTCTATGTGAGAAAGCCGTGAACGTGCACTTTTCCCAGTTATCTACACCTGGCTTGACAAAGCTTCACCTGTTCATCCTGGCTCGGCAAACGTGCAACCGATTAAGCCACGATGAACGGATCACACTAAGTCAAGCTGCGCTGTTTCATTTTCTTTGTTCTACTTTTGTGCAACAGGTCCCTGTTTTATTTTGATAGTTTGGGTTGCTGTCTGTGTTTTCCCGCCCTTGTGATTGCCTGATGTGTTTCACCTGTTTCCCAGCCCTGGTGCCACCTGCCTTGTGTTTCCTTGTTACTCAGTAAATTTAGTGTCTGTGTTCCCATGTCCTTTGTCAGATTGTTGTGTTTGTGAGCGTTGTTTGTTGTTGGCCTGTTCCTGTTGGCATTTTTCCATTTTCCTGAGGTTGTTGTTTTTGCCGTGAGTTTTTTTCCCCCAGTTTCTTTGTTCCTGGTTTTTGTTTCCTCTTTGGACTTTTGGGGATTTTTGACTTTTTGTATTTGGGACTTAATACATCTTGGTTACAAACTCTCCTGCTTTCCTGTCTCATCTCTGCATTTTTGTCCTCAATTCCGTTACATGTAACAATCTGACCAACATGGACCTACCAGAGACTACATTCACGAATCTCCTCCAACCACTGGAGTCAGTGGCTGAGCAGATGAATTCTTTTTTTGCTGCATTTATGAGGCGGATCCCAGCTTAACCTGGCATCTCATGCTGGTTCGCTGGGAGGAAGTGGAGCGGGGATTCAGCCCTCTGGAGCCTTCCAGAGCACCAGCTGACGTGCAGCCGTCCAGAGTCTGCGTCAACCGGCACTGACCATTACCTCAGAGACTTTGCCGCAGTCAGGCAGTCCTGAGACATTGCCTTGGTCAGACACCCCTGAGACTGTGCCTGCTGACCAATGACCCCGAGCTGGTGCCCAGCTTCTCTGCCCCTGAGCTGGCATCCTGCTAGCCAGACGTCCAGCTCCCATGACCCCCAGTTGGCATCCAGCTTCCCAGACCTCCAGCCGGCGCCTAGCTTCCTGTTCCCCAGCTGGCGTCCAGCTCCCATGACCCCCAGTTGACGTTCAGCTTCCCTGACCCCCAGCTGGTTGAAAATACACGTTGAGAGAGTTATTAGATGCATCAAAGAGAATAAATTGTTTAATTCCATCATCCCTCTGACTATACCTGGTAATACCAGCTATTTGCAGTTGCCTGCCTTATACTGAATTAGCAGAACAAGCCACTGGTCACGTCTTGGGCCAAATAAATCTTCTAAGGCAGTGTACCACATACCCGTAGGACCACTTTGGAGTACTGCAAGTACATGAAGTTTTGCAAAATGCTATAAGGAATTTAGTGATAGATTCAAAAATTTGGAAATGTTTTTCAGTTACAAGGTTGTTGTTAAATCTATCCCTGCCAGCAATGTATTTTATTTTTTATTTTTTATTTTTTTTCTCCTACCAAAAAGGTTTTGTGCTGGTCAGGGGTTACCTTGTGGAAAAACGTTTAAAAACTGATCTAAACCAAACCATTGTACCTATTGTAAACTTGCAACATGGTGGCCAAATGGTTGGCACTGTGGCCTCACAGCAAGAATGTCTTGGGTGTGTGGTTCTGTGTGGAGTTTTTATGTTCTCTCCATGTTTGCGTGGGTTTCCTCCAGGTGCTCCGGTTTCCCTTACCATGAAAAAAAACATGTACTAGGTTCTCCAGTCAGTGCCCTTGATCAAGGCACTGGCTCAGATTTGGAATTGGTCCCAGGGCGCTGTAAATGTAAACGTGCTTTTCTAGTCTTAACAACTACCCAAAGCGCTTTTACATCATACAGGAACCATTCACCATTCACACACTGTGGCCGAGGTTGCCATCTGCTCATCAGATAATTCACACTCTGATGCACAGCATTGGGGGCAACTCAGGGTTCAGTGTCTTGCCCAAGGACACTTTGACATGGGCCAGGGATTGAACCACCAACCTTCCAATTGGCAGGAAACCGCTCTACCGCTGAGCCACAGCTGCGCTTTAAATGGCTGCCCACATGCTCCCTTGAGGGGTGGGTTAAATGCAGAGAATTAATTTCGCTACATGTATGTGACAAAATACCTTTTAAATACATATGTACAAACACACGGTTGACAAATGTTTGCAGAAAATGTTTTTACTCTATCAAATAAATGTTACCTAACGCCTGTTAAAAGTCAGGTACTTGGGCATATAAATATTGAAATAATAACTGTCTTCCTTCTTTCGAATTACTTTTGTGACCTCAGGGTCAATTACTATACGTTGGACGAGCATGTCTTCTTGGGCACAAAGGACAAAGTCACACCATACCATTCCTCTCAGCATAACTTGCCACCTGCACCTGCCAGTAGTACATGTGGCTTTCTTTCTACAGCAGTGGTCCTTCTTGCATGTTCAGGTACTTGTAGTCAACGTAGCAGGTAACGTAGGGCACTTGATCTCAACTAGGCCAAAAGGTGGCTATGCAAGAGGGTCATCTGGTGAGGTGCCAAGCCATGGGGTTTTAGAGTGAACAATTAGGCCACAGGGCATGTAGTTAACATTCCTTATTTTACAGTATTCTTGTGCTGTTGTAAACTCTATATCTGCACCTGTTTGAGTAAAAGATGTTTCCAAGTTAGAGTTCAATGGTCGCATTACAGTGATCCTAATGCAAAGTATTGCAGTTAGCAAATGAATGTCATTGCAAGGTAGGGTAACTGTCAACTTAGAAATGGACAGGTGTGTGTGTCTGCCTTGTTCCTTTGAGGATGCGTTCAGCCAGATACTGTGCTGAGCCATCTCCCCTGACAAAGAACACCTCTCTGAAGTTAGAGGAGGTTATTCAAGGCCTGCGCAGCTGATGCCACTCTGTATATCCAGCTTGCTTTCTGGTTGCCACCACAATCTTTCTTGCCATCTCAAATGTGACATTCAAACTTTTCAGGTGGAAGTGTTGTTCCTCGGTTAGCTCATGCGCGCAGTTAGTCGGTGCAAGCCGGTAGTCATCTATGGGAAGCAGTGGAAAAGGTGGAGCATCCATATGGATATTTATTACCTTAGTATGTCATACGGGCTGCTGGTAAGAAAGCACGCTTCCCTTTTAGGCTAAGCCAAGCGATGTTTCCACCGGTGTTTTCCCATAACTGATCACTGGCTCATTGTTGCTACTATGGGCCTCTCTTTGATCTTAAAGTCTTTGTAAGGGTCCTCAATATATAGCAGCTCAATATCACATGGGTTCCCATTCACACCCTTGTAGAGTGTACTTATGTGAGACAAAGTGATACAGTTAATATCCTACTGTGACTAAATATGTTGTATGCATGGTCTGCAGGCTTTAGTAACTGCATTGTGTGAAAAAAGGTAATTTACAAAGCTAAAGTCCATAAAGTCAGTCTAGTGGCATTGAGTCGTTTGCACTGAATACAGTCCTCATTTGAGATGAGGATGGCCTGAAGGTAGGAAACATTTTTCACTCTCAGTGCTGGTTTTCAAAAAAGTTTCTACCCTCAAGGTATCCAAATACACAGAGATTATTACGAATCATAATATGCTGTGCCTCAGCTAACGTTTACGTGTATGATCTCAGTGACTGCAGTACTCCACTATATTACGCTGCTCCTCTAATGCTTCTGACCTTAGATCACTGTACTTTCTTTTAGCAATTTACTATTTTTATTGCTGCATACATAGCCTTTCTCATACATACATATACAGTACATTTGCCTCAACCCCTACTGCAGTTCTGGGCTTGTGCCATTGTTGTTCAGTTTCTGTGCAGACACGAACAGGGGGGATAACCTGGATATTGAGCTCTGAGTAATGAGCTGTCTGAAAGAGCTGTGCCAGCTTTGCACAAACACTGTGACTGGAGGTCATGACGACAGGTCCTGAATCACAAAGCACTATCTGTGTAGAATACCCAAAGAGACAATTAGGCAAACATTGACACTGATGTTATCCTTAAGTTTTTTTAAGTGAATTTTGCTACTTAAACAGTCGTCAGAACAAATACCACTGAATTAAGAATTAGTCTAGTAAGGTGGCTGCGATAAGTTTGTTGACAAGGGGTTTCCTACAATTCTACTACATTGTATGAGATATACCAAATATTTTGCAATAGAAACACTTTGCCTCAATTACCCCTACTTCTCCACGTGGCGATTTCTTTAAGACTGCCTAAAATGTCAAAAGATTAATGGTCAAATATGTATTATTTGTGTTCACATTTTATTAACTAAAAATGCGTTAAAACATGTTCATCTTGAAGACGAGTTTGTTCAGAATCAGCTCGATCAGCTGACTCAATTTCCTTCTCAAACATTCCTGTAGAGTCAGAGTGCATTTCCTTGTTGAAGTCTGGCGTCCATGGTCTTCAATGGGGCTGCTTTGGACAGTTTTTTTAAGTGCTTCAAAACTAGACGGTCATTGGTTAAATGCTGCGATTATGTCCCGCCCACGGACACTCAGTGTCTCTGGGGGATCGATGGAGGAGTGGGCTGGCCTAGACGCTGGGCTTCTGCATGATGATTGGTTGGTCTGTCGAAAGGCGGCAACTACTTTTGATTGAGAGCGATTTTGTTCTATTAAAAAATCCCTGAAGCTATGAGCTCAGTTCCATCTGCTGCAAACTATTTCTTGGTATTTGCTTGGCAAAATTGCTAGCCAATTTACATCATATATTTCATACAATTATACACCACGTTCCTTGTTTCAGTTTAACCTAATTCCCACATTTCCTCCTTTTGAGTTTAATACTGTTTTGTTAGATTGTTTATTCATTCATACAGTAGGCTAGGCTAGTGTTATAGGGGTGAACTAGCTAGCTAACAAACTGCACACGATGATAGACAATGCTAATATTGTTGACCGGATTTTGGCAAAGACATTTGAAAATCTTCATTATGAGGAGAAACTTAAAATTAAACAACAGGGCGCATCAACACCTAAGATTGATTTAGTGCAAAAGATAGGTCAAAGTAACAGATATTTTCAGATCTCCTGGTATGACGTTAGCTGGCTGACTGGAAGTGCTGTGAAAAGAAAATGTACTGCTGGCCATGCCTCTTGATGAAACCATCTCACGGATATTATAAATGATAATTATTACATTGTTATTATAATATATTACAGTATATATTATTATATATAATATTATAAATAAATGGACAATTTTATTATGTAAGCCGAAAATGAGCATCCCCTCTTTGAAAGACCAGCAGCTGCCTTTGATATGGACATAACATATTTAATAAAAAATACAAGTAAACGGTTTTGTGTGGCAGGGCACCTTTAAAAGGCTGCAAGATAAAGTGGTAACACAACTAATTTACACAAGCATGTGAACATTCTATCCCGGGTCTTAAGTTATTAATAATCCAAACATAAAATCATAAAAACACTTCAGATTTAGCAATTTCAGAAAAGTATTGGCGATACTAGCCCTGTCTTTTACTAAATTTTGCTCTAGATAGTAGCCCATGTTGTGTTGAACTTCCAACACATTCTCATTTCCATCTCGTAAAATACAAACATTTGTTCAGGTGCCTTTGTCGTTATTGCACACACGTTTGGTCGGGACTATTGTCGTCCCTTTTAACGCTGTTAGGTTAAGGGAAAGCTAGTGGGTGGGCTTACGGTTCCGTGACTCACGGAACAGGGCGGTTAGGTTAAGGGAAAGCTTGTGGGTGGGCTTACGGTTCTATGACAGTGGACCATGTGATGCAGCGCAACAGTTTAGAGGCTGTGGACGTTTCTTACTTCATTAATGTGTTTACTGTGGTAATGGACTGAGGATGGGAGGAGGATTGGGTATTTGGTTTTGGCAGAATCTTAACCAGTGGATTTGATATTCTCATTGGACCTACTGTAAATGTTCACAGAAACAGGTGTTTGCTATGTATAGGCTTATGTCGGCTACAGGCAAAATATAGAGTAGGCCTAGCTTAAATTACCGGTTTATTGTCTGATGCATCCCCTTCCCAATAATCCTGACTGAGGACCAAGCAAATGATTGAAGCATATAAGAAAACATGGCAGGGCTGACCACTTATGCACATGGGATACAAACCAACAAGCAGACACTAACTAGGGCAGGGAGACGGGACACACAAAAGGGACTGAATAAATGCATAAGTGGAGGGAGCTGCCACAATGTACATTACATAAGATACACTGGGGCCATCTGCTGGACATATAGGGCAATGCAAAACAAAAAGAGAAAACTGAAGGAGAGATGTGGAGGAGGAAGAGAACGGGGTCAGTGACAGTCATCTTTCTACGATCTGCTAAGTCAAATGTGTTGTTTTCATTGTCTTGATTGCTTGTATGTGTAAATAATTTACACATACAAGCATATAAAACATATAAACATATAACATGAGATAGGTGCGTCAGAAGAAGACGAGTAGGTCAGAAGTTGCAGAGAGAACTCCTGCACACTTTCTAACTTGCATAAATAAATGTATTAGCTGGCAACGTTTTGGTACAAGACATTAAATAATAAGTAGTTGATAACGACTACGGTTTGTTTACGGATAGTCGCATCGAGCAACATTAACCGGAACCTCTGAGTAATGTTTGATGCTGAATATGGAAGGTTGTAAGGAAAATTAGGGTGGTGCATAAAAGGAGATTTACAAAAAAATATGTTAACATCAATTCCTCTCTAACTGGGACGTTTTGGGAGCGATTGTTGGGATTGCTGTGGACAAAGTACACACAGAGATACACGGGTAAGGACTACTACACTGGAGGTTTTACCTTATGTATCAGCTAATTTAAATAGCTCAAATTACTGTATTGTGTCAGCAGTTAACTTAGTTTAAAATTGGACGTGGCGTTTTCTTTTGCGGGGTGCAGCGAAACACGTTCTTTCCTCACACTATTTTAAGGTACACTGTTTAAACTGTTACTTGGATCTAACTCGATAAAATAAATAAACATTGTCCAAATACTTTTTGCAAGTTTAGTGAACTGATATTTTGAGTAAAGACAACTTAATAATATGCATTTTAATGTATGTGAAAATATTAAGTAGCATTTTCAGGAAGAGCCAATAAATTGAGTACAATCAATGTCAAAAATATCAGCATATTATACACATAAACTTAATTAAAATATGTAACAGCAAAATGAAAAAAAATTTAATTAATGTCCTCTGATTTATTAATTTGGACCAATTTGCCCTTTCTTTGTTTTGGAAGTGTAAATGGCTCAAAATAAGTTGCTATATGTTAATTTCCAACATGTATTAAATCATCGCAATATCCAAACATTAACAATGAGCTGGACAGTAGAAACAATCCAGAACATCTGTATTCATGCATTAAATAAATAGTGATTACTAACAAAACGGAGTGTAAATTGTAATTTTCCCACTGGGGATCAATAAACTGTATACATTATAAATTATTAAAGAAAGCATGACCTCAGCTTATAAAGTGCTGGTTAGTAAAACACCTGTACAGTACAGTTTAACACTAACATTACAGGTCACAAGCATCTGACCTCACCTTGAAAAGCACAGCTTAGCATAATACCTTCATAGCGTGTGTTTAGTCAAACATCTCTCTGATCCCACCTACTAACCAGTTTTTAAAGTGTAGCTTTACAGCAGGGTCATTTTGTGTGTATGAAATATAAACTTTTTTTTTTACACCAGGAAGTATGACCTGCAGCATATAAAACACGACAAGGACAAACCACTACAACATCCTGTAAAATTCAACGTTATGTCCAATGTATAATGATGTTGAGCGGACAAAGAAAACAGCTGAGTGAAGGTCTTGTCTGAGTGCCTAGGCAAGGAGCTTGTTTTTTAAGGGTCATGAAGTTGGGGCTTGGTTTTGGGTGAGGTGTGTCAAGTCCCACAAAAAGTCTTTGAAACACCTTTTGGAAAGTTTGAATGGATGCTTAAGATTAAGTGCATATGTCAAGTAGTAAGCAGTATCCTTTGGCCAGATTTCCAAGATGGGTAAGGACTGGTATTCCGTCAATGATGATTCCTACTACATCTGGCTCAAGGCAGACATACTGTAGATGCTCATATTCTTCATTTTCAGGTCCTCATGAACAGTGGTCTCTGCAGCTCCATATCAGATAAACGATGAAGTAATTAGGGCAAACAATCTCATTTGTTGATTAAAAACAAATAATCCACCTTTACCTGCCAAATGCTGGTTCAGTCAGTCGACATTAACAGTCAGCACAATTTAAACCTGTTCACCAGAATGACCCCAATCCTGCTTTGAGACAATACTTACACAGTAATCAGAGATGAGCTCCTGTCCACTTTCTCCCAAATACTCAAAGAGGCATCTCAGAGGGACATTTCTCTTCTTAACTGCAGTGGCGCTTAAAGTGAGTCTACTATCTCGTGTCCAAGTCCCAATTTCCAAAAAGTTGTGAGTAGTGTCAGGAAAAACTAAACGATAAGTCACTTACCTGGAATGGTTGGAAGAGGGCAGGCCATCTTTCCTTAGATTCTGCCACACCAGGAGACTTCTTGGCAACCACTTACTGTCTTCTCCAGCTGTATGTTTAGGCCATCATATCCTTTATGACAGAGTCCTTTTTCTGGTCAAGTCTCAGATTCTCAAGGGTGTCAAGGAAAATTCCCTTGTTACAGCAGCATTGTTCTACAGTAAAGAACAACAACAAACCAACAGACAAGCAACCAAACAACAGGCAAACAACAGACATTGTGCAAAAAGTACTGAATGATTGTAAAGTGTGAAGTGGCATTATATAAAATATATTAAGTAAAGTTAGGTGGCCATAGTACAAAAATATTGCAATTTAATTGAATAAGTGACGTGAAATTAAATCTGTAATTAAATAATATATTAAAAGTAAGTCCCCATAGTATAGATGATATTGAGTTCAACCATAGTATACATAAGTACTCGGAATGGAAAAATATTATACTAATGTTGTCTTGAGCTTTGTGCTCCTGGTAGGGTCTCCCATGGCAAAGTGGTCTCAGGGGAGGGGCCAGACAAAGAATGGTTCAAAAATCCTATGATAAAACGAGGAAGAGATCGAGGGAGGTGTTCCAGGCACGTCCAGCTGGGAGGAGACCTCGGGGAAGACCCAGGACTAGGTGGAGAGATTATATCTCCAACCTGGCCTGGGAACGCCTCGGGATCCCCCAGTCGGAGCTGGTTGATGTGGCTCGGGAAAGGGAAGTTTGGGGTCCTCTACTGGAGCTGCTGCCCCCGCAACCCGATACCGGATAAGCGGATGAAGATGGATGGAGATGGATGGAGATGGATCGAGCCATGGTGAGTAGTTGAAACGGGAACAGAAACTACAACATTATCAGGTGGTGCAGGTGTCGTAGAGTCTGACAGCGGCCGGGATGAACGACCTGTGGTACCTCTCCTTCTTACGCCGGGGGGGTATCAGTCTGCTGCTGAAGGAGCTGCTCAGGGACCCCCAGTGTCATGTAGGGGTTGAGAGGTGTAGTCCATGAAGAATGTCAGCTTAGCTAACATCCTTCTCCCCCATTTCCTCTATGGAGTCCAGAGGACAGTCCAGAACAGAGCTCGCTCTCCTGATCAGTCTATTGAGTCTGCTCCTGTCCCGGTCCGAGCTGCCCTCCCTCTAGCAGACCACAGCATAAAGGATCTCTGGATACTCACCGGTGAGAAGTGGGATGTTTTCTTCCTAAGGTTGACGATCATCTCCTTCATCTTACTGGTGTTAAGCTGAAGCTGGTTGAGCTCACACCAGCTGACAAAGTCCCCGATGACCGTCCTGTATTCCAGGTCGTTCCCCTCAGAAACACATCCAACAACGGCTGTGTCATCGGAGAACTTCTGGATGTGGCAGTGGGTGGTGTTGGGAGTGAAGTCTGAGGTGTAGAGGGTGAAAAGGAAGGGGGAGAGCACCGCACCCTAAGGGGCACCTGTACTGCAGAGCACCATGTCAGACACACAGTGATGGAGTCTCATATACTGTGGTCTGTTGGTGAGATAGTCCGTAGTCCATGCAGCCAGGTGTTGGTCCACTCCCACTCTCTCCATCTTCACTCTGAGCAGTGAAGGCTGGATGGTGGAAGCACTGGAGAGGTCGATAAACAGACTCTCAACAGTGTTCCTGCTGTCCTCCAAGTGTAGTAGCGATCTGTGCCACAGGTAGATCACTGCATTGTCCACCCCAATCCCAGGCTGGTAAGCAATCTGCAGGGGGTCCAGCTGTGTGCCCACCAGGGGTCGAAGGTGTCGCAGGTTGATCCTCTCCATGGTCTTCATCAGGTGAGAAGTCAAGGCAACAAGCCTGAAGTGGTGAGCTCCTTGGGGGCGCGGCGACTTTAGTACCGGGACCACACAGGAGGTCTTCCACAGGGCTGGGACTTTCTCCAGGCTCAGGCTCAGGTTGTGCCCGATGATCCCACCACAGAGCTGGTCATTACAGTCCATGAGGAGACTTGGGCTGATGCCGTCTGGGCCCAGCGCCTTCCTTGACTTGATCTTCTTAAGTTGACTTCACCTCTAGCAGTAGTTCAGTAAAGTAATATTATGTTTAGTAAAGGTCATCTCTGCCCTCTTTTGGTTTCTTGACATTTTAAACAGCTTTTTGTTCATTGCTTGTTTCTCAGTGAGTTTATCAGGAGTTCTGGGCTTCCACATGCTTTCTGCTTTGTCCTTTGTTTTCTGGTTTGGTTTCCACACTTATTAGGTTTTAAATGATCTGGGCTCCTTCAAGCAGGGATGCTTTTCAACTAGTGCCTCTGCCACTGAACATCTCTGAGCATCATTGGGTTAAGCTGGGTAGGAAAACACGGCCTGTGCCAGGCGCTCCAGGATGTCTGATTTGACACTTGGGGATGTCATTGGGGTGCCATCTCTTAAATAAAATGTGTTTCCTTGTCCAGTTCAACATTGTGTGAGTAGGTTGGAATGGGGAACACAGCAGGCCGTGGGCTCTGCCGTTCAGAGGGGGAGGAACTCAGAATGATGGTACCCACTAAATTCCCACTGAATTTTGTACTCTCACATAAAGAGCCGACATCAGTGGCATCAGGGGTGCTTTCCTGGGAAACTACTGTCAGCGTCAACTTCAGAGGTGCATACACAAATTTAAGTGTATCTTTATCTTTAAGCTAATTCTAGATTTGACCGTGAAGAAGATGTGCTTTCATCATTATGGACTGGACCTCAGACATCAGCAGAAGCCAGGCTGGATCATTCAAAGGTATTTTGTGCCCAATAATGAATGGCAACAGTCATATGTGGGCCCAATTTTAATGTGCTTTTCATCCAATCTTTTTTTCTTGAGGAGAAGGTAGCAGGCACTGGAGGAGGATAGAGGACCAGCACTACTGCTGTGTGTGTGATACACCCTTAAGGGATACTATAATAACCAGCGTAGCGTTTAGTACGAATTCCAGGTGTTATTAGTCAAGACAATAGTAATGTAGCAGGGAAACAAAAAGTGTGGAACCAAAGTGCGGGAATCAGTACAGTTCAGGTGAACTGACACCTTCCCCGTCTCTCAGACAGAGATTTGGCGACGAAGAAGGCGGTTCATTCACTCACTCGCTGTCTCCGAAATTCTGTTTTCCAGGTTGGTACTTGGTGAAAATGACAAACTGGGTGTCTTCTGAAGTGTGTATGGTGTACTGAAGCTGTGGTGGGTTAGCTATGTAATTTATGATGTGTAAAGCCGACCCAAAGTGCCACATTTATAATCGCGGGAAAACGGATTTTGCAAACAATAGAACTAGCGGCTAGCTAAAAGGTATGCATTGGGGGCGTATGTGTGATTGTGCTTTCACTCCCTGATAATTATTTATTTCATGGTTTTTAAGGTATCCTGTAGGGATGAGCCAAGTACTCGGCTGAAACGAGTATATATCTGTCCTCGGATCAAATACAACTCCTCAGCTGATGCGCCGCGTTCTGTGATAGTCACAGCGACCCCCCCCCCTACACACACACGCTCGTCTCACACACACACACACACAGAGAACACGGAGAACAGCGGTCCCTCTCTCTCTCTCTCTCTCTCTCTCTCTCTCTCTATCCCTTTTTTTAACTGTCAGCTGGCTTCATTAAAGTCAGTGCAGATCTGAGAAACAGCATCTGCCCCCGCCCCCTCTTTCTCTCTGTCTGTGTCTCTCTCTTACTCACACACACTGATCATAAAAAAATTAAAGTTAAAAAAAGAAATATTGAGTATGAAACTCTTGTTCATTACATTTTACTTCATAATTGCAACCGCATGTGTTGTATTCATTGTTGCAAAACCTGTTCTGTTTATAGTTTGTTTGTTACCATAACAACACCATTGACACTTAAAGGGGAGTTTCTCCTAAAAGTTAGTATGTATTATATTGTAATGTATTGTTTTATAATGTATTGTGAGTTGAGTAATTGTCCCTATGTGAATGATGGTTTATGTGTTGACTTGGATGTTTGTTTTCTGTTAAAGAGGGTTTATGACTTACATTCTGACATTTGTATAATATACCGATATATATATATAGTAAAATATTAGTTATTATTTGACCTTCTTATTATTTGAATGATACAGTAGCATTGATATTTATTTTGTTAAGGACAAGACTATTTCCGTAAAGAGTGTGGAAGATTTTGCCCACTGAAAGTAGCATTAAGGTGCTTAAATTGAACTGAAACATGTTTACACTAGGGAAATGCTGTTGAATATTGTTATATATGAGAATTTGTAATAAAGACAGAGATTTGGCGACGAAGAAGGCTGTTCATTCACTCACTTGCTGTCTCAGAAATTCTGTTTTCCTGGGTTCCACCCTATGGATACAAGGCAAGGCATAGCTGTGTCCAAAGGTCCCACGATCTATAATGCTTTAAAATGTCACTCTTTCCTGGTACCACAGTGCTGCACAATTTACAGGGCCAATGGGAGAGAGAGAAAAAAAGAGTTACCAACTGACTTTTTGTGAGGATATCATCATACAGCACTTACAGGCAGTTAGTCAAAAAATCTTCTCACTTAAACAAATGGATTTAGAATGCATCAACACAGCATCAAAAGAATGCATCAAAAACAGCTCTGGCGCTCAATGACTTGACAAAGGGAAGTGCTGCTCTGGCACATTAATCTCCAACCGACGATGATCACTCAGCTAGCTGTGGCTATCACACAAAGACACTAGACTTATACAATGCACAAACGATTATATATATATATATACACTCACCGGCCACTTTATTAGGTACACCTGTCCAACTGCTCGTTAACACTTAATTTCTAAGCAGCCAATCACATGGCGGCAACTCAGTGCATTTAGGCATGTAGACATGGTCAAGACAATCTCCTGCAGTTCAAACCGAGCATCAGTATGGGGAAGAAAGGTGATTTGAGTGACTTTGAACGTGGCATGATTGTTGGTGCCAGAAGGGCTGGTCTGAGTATTTCAGAAACTGCTAATCTACTGGGATTTTCACGCACAACCATCTCTAGGGTTTACAGAGAATGGTCCGAAAAAGAAAAAACATCCAGTGAGCGGCAGTTCTGTGGGCGGAAATGCCTTGTTGATGCCAGAGGTCAGAGGAGAATGGCCAGACTGGTTCGAGCTGATAGAAGGGCAACAGTGACTCAAATTACCACTCGTTACAACCAAGGTGGGCAGAAGAGCATCTCTGAACGCACAGTACGTCGAACTTTGAGGCAGATGGGCTACAGCAGCAGAAGACCACACCGGGTGCCACTCCTTTCAGCTAAGAACAGGAAAGTGAGGCTACAATTTGCACAAGCTCATCGAAATTGGACAATAGAAGATTGGAAAAACGTTGCCTGGTCTGATGAGTCTCGATTTCTGCTGCGACGTTCGGATGGTAGGGTCAGAATTTGGCGTCTACAACATGAAAGCATGGATCCATCCTGCCTTGTATCAACGGTTCAGGCTGGTGGTGGTGGTGTCATGGTGTGGGGAATATTTTCTTGGCACTCTTTGGGCCCCTTGGTACCAATTGACCATCGTTGCAACGCCACAGCCTACCTGAGTATTGTTGCTGACCATGTCCATCCCTTTATGACCACAATGTACCCAACTTCTGATGGCTACTTTCAGCAGGATAATGCGCCATGTCATAAAGCTGGAATCATCTCAGACTGGTTTCTTGAACATGACAATGAGTTCGCTGTACTCAAATGGCCTCCACAGTCACCAGATCTCAATCCAATAGAGCATCTTTGGGATGTGGTGGAACGGGAGATTCGCATCATGGATGTGCAGCCGACAAATCTGCGGCAACTGTGTGATGCCATCATGTCAATATGGACCAAACTCCCTGAGGAATGCTTCCAGCACCTTGTTGAATCTATGCCACGAAGAATTGAGGCAGTTCTGAAGGCAAAAGGGGGTCCAACCCGTTACTAGCATGGGGTACCTAATAAAGTGGCCGGTGAGTGTATATATAGATTTATACAGTACGTTAAGTTAACTCACTGTTTGAGATAGAGCTCTTTCGAACTTGGCGGTCGGAAAAGTTTGAAGGAAACAGAGCAATGCTTTCGCAGATTGCGCAACACAAACGTCAATTACGGTCAAATATGACTTTTAACTATATATATATATACAGTGGGTACGGAAAGTATTCAGACCCCTTTAAATTTTTCACTCTTTGTTTCATTGCAGCCATTTTCCAAAAATCAAAAAAGTTCATTTTATTTCTCAGTAATGTACACTCAGCACCCCATCTTGGACAGAAAAAAACAGAAATGTAGAAATTTTTGCAAATTTATTAAAAAACAAAAACTGAAATATCACATGGTCATAAGTATTCAGACCCTTTGCCGTGACCCTCATATGTAACTCAGGTGCTGTCTATTTCTTCTGATCATCCTTGAGATGGTTCTACACCTTCATTGGAGTCCAGCTGTGTTTGATTATACTGATTGGACTTGATTAGGAAAGCCACACACCTGTCTATATAAGACCTTACAGCTCACAGTGCATGTCAGAGCAAATGACAATCATGAGGTCAAAGGAACTGCCTGAGGAGCTCAGAGACAGAATTGTGGCAAGGCACAGATCTGGTCAAGGTTACAAAAAAATTTCTGCTGCACTTAAGGTTCCTAAGAGCACAGTGGCCTCCATAATCCTCAAATGGAAGACGTTTGGGACGACCAGAACCCTTCCTAGAGCTGGCCGTCCGGCCAAACTGAGCTATCGGGGGAGAAGAGCCTTGGTGAGAGAGGCAAAGAAGAACCCAATGGTCACTGTGGCTAAGCTCCAGAGATGCAGTCGGGAGATGGGAGAAAGTTGTAGTAAGTCAACCATCACTGCAGCAATCCACCAGTCGGGGCTTTATGGCAGAGTGGCCCGAAGGAAGCCTCTCCTCAGTGCAAGACACATGAAAGCCCGCATGGAGTTTGCTAAAAAACACCTGAAGGACTCCAAGATGGTGATAAATAAAATCCTCTGGTCTGATGAGACCAAGATAGAACTTTTTGGCCTTAATTCTAAGCGGTATGTGTGGAGAAAACCAGGCACTGCTCATCACCTGTCCAATACAGTCCCAACAGTGAAGCATGGTGGTGGCAGCATCATGCTGTGGGGGTGTTTTTCAGCTGCAGGGACAGGACGACTGGTTGCAATCGAGGGAAAGATGAATGCGGCCAAGTACAGGGATATCCTGGACGAAAACCTTTTCCAGAGTGCTCTGGACCTCAGACTGGGCCGAAGGTTTACCTTCCAACAAGACAATGACCCTAAGCACACCGCTAAAATAACGAAGGAGTGGCTTCACAACAACTCCGTGGCTGTTCTTGAATGGCCCAGCCAGAGCCCTGACTTAAACCCAATTGAGCATCTCTGGAGAGACCTGAAAATGACTGTCCACCAACGTTTACCATCCAACCTGACAGAACTGGAGAGGATCTGCAAGGAGGAATGGCAGAGGATACCCAAATCCAGATGTGAAAAACTTGTTGCATCTTTCCCAAAACGACTCATGGCTGTATTAGATCAAAAGGGTGCTTCTACTAAATACTGAACAAAGGGTCTGAATACTTATGACCATGTGATATTTCAGTTTTTGTTTTTTAATAAATTTGCAAAAATTTCTACATTTCTGTTTTTTTCTGTCCAAGATGGGGTGCTGAGTGTACATTACTGAGAAATAAAATGAACTTTTTTGATTTTTGGAAAATGCCTGCAATGAAACAAAGAGTGAAAAATTTAAAGGGGTCTGAATACTTTCCGTACCCACTGTATATATATATATATATATATATATATATATATATAACAATATAACAATTACTTACATGATGTACGTTAAGTATAAATTATCCGGCTCGGTGGAAAAACCTGTTAGAATAAACTCGTGGAACAGACGACCCGCCCACCGTCGCTGCTGGTGGGGGGGTTGTGTCTTTTTATGTCTGACACATCTTATTTCAACTTTTAAAATTAGTTTTGTATAATGAATTTATGATGAAGTTCAATTAAGTGAATTTTATTATTGAAATTATTAAGTCACAAAAATATTCACACTTTTTACTTGATTGATAACTCAAAAAACAAAAACAAAATGAAGTTATTAAATATAAAATATTTAAATATAGTTATATATAGTTTTTTTAAATAAACTCAGATATTGACAATAGCACTGAACAACATCTCACAGCAATGCAAGACTAAATAATTTATGTCAAGACAATTAAAATATTAAAAATGGGTTGCTTTCACAAATATTTTCACACTGACATACACTGATCATCACTGTTCAGTCATGAACTGATTGACTGAAGTGGAAGTGGGGGAAGGTTGGGGGTTGTGTTCATACCCAACTGTGTATTCTAAATGTTATTTTGTGCATGTGTGTGTGTGTGTGTGTTTGTAGAGTGGGGGGTACCTACTAATAATACTTATTTTCCTAGTGAGGAAAATAAGTATTTTAACACCCTGCTATTTTGCAAGTTCTCCCACTTAGAAATCATGGAGGGGTCTGAAATTGTCATCGTAGGTGCATGTCCACTGTGAGAGACATAATCTTAAAAAAAATCCAGAAATCACAATGTATGATTTTTTAACTATTTATTTGTATGATACAGCTGCAAATAAGTATTTGAACATCTGAGAAAATCAATGTTAATATTTTGTACAGTAGCCTTTGTTTACAATTACAGAGGTCAAATGTTTCCTGTAGTTTTTCACCAGGTTTGCACACACTGCAGAAGGGATTTTGGCCCACTCCTCCACACAGATCTTCTCTAGATCAGTCAAGTTTCTGGGCTGTCGCTGAGAAACACGGAGTTTGAGCTCCCTCCAAAGATTCTCTATTGGGTTTAGGTCTGGAGACTGGCTCTTCCTCTCCTTAATACAGTGCAGTCGCCTGTCCCATGTGCAGAAAAACACCCTCAAAGCATGATGCTACCACCCCCATGCTTCACAGTAGGGATGGTGTTCTTGGGATGGTACTCATCATTCTTCTTCCTCCAAACACAGTTAGTGGAATTATGACCAAAAAGTTCTGTTTTGGTCTCATCTGACCACATGACTCCTCTGGATCATCAAAATGGTCATTGGCAAACTTAAAGCCCATGTTGCAGGTTTAATTTTGCAACGAATTTGTGCAATTTGCTTGTTGGTAGTAAATATTTGAACTGTTATCCATTGTTTTTGATGGTGTTGGATATTGCAAAACTGAATATATATCCAAAAATAGGCACAATTTTACAGTGTTTCATTTTCCCCCCACAATGCATTGCATGACGTCACATTAGGGAGATAACAGAGCAGCCTGCATTGTATTTACCACTGGTCTGGCCTAATGTGGCTTCTGGTCTTTAATATTAACAGTCTATGGTCTCGATCAAGTCCATGTGACTTTATTATATTTATAATGATATTGGAGGGAAAGTGAAACACAGCTTAGACGGGGGTGTTGTTCGGCTTTTCACAAGTTTAGACAGCTAGCTAACGCTAGCTAACGCTACGCTGCCGGACGTTAGCACAACAGCGTTAGCCTAGCCTGCTAGGTAAATATTACGACTGCCTTTGGTGTTGCATATATATGCGTCCATGTTGTCAACATCATACATGTGGCATTAGTGCACCTCGCTCCTACGAGATGGGGGGTTTGTTACGTTACACACAAAGCAAACTGGCTATAGTTAGCCTGTACGGATGCTAGCGGATATAGCTAACGTCACGTAGCCAGACAGCAACTTCGGCAGTAGAGTTTCGGTAAGCTAACACGACCGCGTTGTCGCCCACAATCAACCTGCAGTGACGTTTGAAATATAAACAATTACAATCCTGGTGCGTGCTGGTTGGGGAGGACCATGATCCTGTCTGAAATGTCAAACGGATTTAGGCATCTTCAGATCAGCTGATCGCGGGGCTCGCTCCCCGACCGGCTCGCTCCCCGACCACTCCCCGACCGGCGGATCACTCCCCGACCGGCTCGTTCCCCGACCGGCGGATCACTCCCCGACGGAGGCGAGCTCCCCGACCGGCGGCAGGCTCGCTTCCCGACCGGCGGATCACTCCCCGACCGGCGGCAGGCTCGCTTCCCGACCGGCGGATCACTCCCCGACCGGACGCTCGCTCCCCGACCGGAGACTCACTCCCCGACCGGCTCGCTTCCCGACCGGAGACTCACTCCCCGACCGGCTCGCTTCCCTACCGGAGGCTCACTCGCCTACAGCACCCGCTCTCCACCGCAGCTTCGCCGCCACACACACAAGCACCGGCCAAACAGCGACATGTTTTCACCGGAGGAAGAGGTAAACACTTAGAAATAACACTCGGGGATGCCTTCTATTACTATATCTAGATAAGTGTACCAGTACTTCTATTACTATATCTAGATACGTGTACCAGTACTTCTATTACTATATCTAGATAAGTGTACCAGTACTTATCTGAACTAACGACAGGATCACTGTCACTAGATCGAAAGAAAACGTTGACGTTCACTCGGTGCTATTCACTGACAGTAAAAAGTAAAGTCATTGTATGCACTGCTGCGCTGCTAAAATAAAGGAGATAAATGAAGAAGACTTCCCCACAATCTTGACAATTCCTCATTTGCCCTCTCACGTCTGGTAGGTTCGTAATTATTCGGCTGCTGGCCTTTCCTCCTCTTCCTCCTCCCAGTCAGTCACCGTAGTTCTAGTGCTAGGCTGAGACTTCGCTTCCCACTATGACGTCATCGCCGAATTCACTTCATAAACCGCGAACACCAAAAATGACCAAAAACTAACTTTTAACACTATTTGGAGACATTTTTAAAAATGATATACATATCTTGAGTGTTTTTTGTACCCAATAATCAACAGTGGTGGTTAACTTGCAACATGGGCTTTAAGACGGGCCTTGACATGTGCTGGTTTGAGCAGGGGAACCTTCCGTGCCATGCATGATTTCAAACCATGACGTCTTAGTGTATTACCAACAGTAACCTTGGAAACGGTGGTCCCAGCTCTTTTCAGGTCATTGACCAGCTCCTCCCTTGTTGTTCTGGGCTGATTTCTCACCTTTCTTAGGATCATTGAGACCCCATGAGGTGAGATCTTGCATGGAGCCCCAGTCCGAGGGAGATTGACAGTCATGTTTAGCTTCTTCCATTTTCTAATGATTGCTCCAACAGTGGACCTTTTTTCACCAAGCTGCTTGGCAATTTCCCCGTAGTCTTTTCCAGTCTTGTGGAGGTGTACAATTTTGTCTGTAGTGTCTTTGGACAGCTTTTTGGTCTTGGCCATGTTAGTAGTTGGATTCTTACTGATTATATGGGGTGGACAGGTGTCTTTATGCCGCTAATTACCTCAAACAGGTGCATCTAATTTAGGATAATAAATGGAGTGGAGGTGGACATTTTGAATGCAGACTAACAGGTCTTTGAGGGTCAGAATTCTAGCTGATAGACAGGTGTTCAAATACTTATTTGCACCTGTATCATACAAATAGTTAAAAAATCATACATTGTGATTTCTGGATTTTTTTTTTAGATTACGTTTCTCACAGTGGACATACACCTATGATGACAATTTCAGACCCCTCCATGATTTCTAAGTGGGAGAACTTGCAAAATAGCAGGGTGTTCAAATACTTATTTTCCTCACTGTACATGCCTGTGTGTCTTTAATGTGTTGCACTTTGAATGAACAAATTTTCCAACTCCAACATGGCCGCGGGAACTAGGGGTGCGGAGGGTGCTGCAGCACCACCTACGGAAAGGACAAACTACTACAACCATAATAAAAAAAAAAAACATTTATATTTAATGAATTGATTATTAATATAAACCGAATCCCTTTACATTAAATGTAATACATTTTAAAATTTGGTAAGTATGCGATAAACACTTAGACACATATAATTAGGCTATCAGACAGACAAGAAGTAAAACTAGAGACAAGACGAGACAGAGACCAAAATTCAACAGGAAACCGAACATACAGACACTCACAGGGGAATACAAGACAGGCTACCACACAAGACTGGGGAGGAAACTAAGACACAAACAGAAGGAGACGAGACAGGACTGAAAAAAAACAAAGAAGGAGAAAAAGAAACCAAAGCACACACCCAAACCATAACAACAGCCTTTTATCAAGGGTGTCATCTGTTCCACATGGTGAAACAGATGACACCCTTGATAAAACACTGCCTTCAGCAGCTATTGTTGGCTTCCAGGAAGCAGTAGCTCCGACTGCTCGCTCCGAGCTCCCCAGCCTGTTCACAGCTACGTTTTGTGCTGCATAATTCAAGGCATGCAGATTTGTTGTGCGCGAGAGCACATATGTGAAGCTGCAGTGAACGATTCTAGAGGTTGTAATCACTGAGTTGTGGTGAAAAATAGATTATAGTATAGTATTTTTTCATACGTTACACACAATTAAGATAATAATAATAATTATAACAACTTGTATTTATATAGTGCCTTTTATGAAACCCAAGGACACATTACAGAATAACTGTGGCTAAGCTAAAGGAGGTTGTAGGGTTAGGTGAAAAGGTGGGGTTTCAGATTTTTTTTGCGATAAACACATAATTAGATAATTAATTAATAAAAATAAATAATTATAATGAATCTGCCGATCTTGCCAAGAGTGAGGCGCGCTGCGCGCCTCTGATGCTCTTTCATGAGTGAAGATACCGATAGTTGTTTTCTCGTCAACAGTAGATAGCCTAGCCATGCAAAGACAATAGCCATTGGATTTTTTTATACAACCACAGCCTAAAAAGCCTAAAAAAATGGAGGCAGAACACTCTGTTACAACTGTAACCGAAAGTAGCAGCAGCACCTCTGCACTTGTCACTCCCAGGGCCATCCTGCTAGCAACAGTCGAAGAGGGAGCTAGCCAAGCACAAAAAAACACCAATAAGTGCTCTGCTCTCCGATATTGCCGCCAAAGACCAGCAAACAGCAAGGAATGTCCTGGAGATATTATTTCGTTCCATAGCATTCCTGGGACAAAAAGGAATCCCTTTTAGGGGTGAGACGACTTGTAAGGGTGTGCTCTATGACCTGAGCCTGGAACGGACTTTTAATATACCCAAAGAAAGAGAGTGGATAAAGAAAAGGGATAATTGGACAGTTTGCTCAGGCTGTTCAAAAGGACATAGTAACTCACGCATCAGACTGCTTGTTCTATGGACTGACAGCTGACAGCACCATGGATATCAACGCTCAGAAACAATTCTCATGCAGTTTTCAGTTTGTTGACAGTAATTTTCAGTCTCACTGTAAGTTCTTAGGATTATACTTGAGCCCTGACACAACTGCAGAAACACTGTTTAAGTGTTTTAAAGACATCTTTGTAAGATTGACCATCTCTTTATTAGTTAATAACTTTTGATACATATGGCCATACATATATCTTTATGCGTTTCATCCGCTATTGCTGTGATACAAAAACTCGAGGCTGCATTTCTCTATTTCATTGTTTGTGTCAGGACTGCGTGTGTGGGAACAGTGGCAACCAGCAGAGAGCGGCGGATCAGACTTGTTTGCGCTTGTTTCCCTTTGATTTGATTTACCATAATTTATTGATGTGTTTTGTACCCTTGTGTTTAGTGGCTCCATTTTTTAGCTTGTAGTAGGCCGATTCTGTGTCTGCAGAGATTCATCTGAACCAATCAACCTGGCTCTTGGTGGGCGGCCATCTTCCCAAAAATATGACCTATAATATTGCTGCGTTCCAGGCATCCTGTAACTCGTGTTTTCACAAACTTCTACCCGTGAAAATGCCCGGGTATGGCAGTCAAACCCGTAACTTGCTACTCGTGTACTCGTACCAGATTGTTGTACTCCCAATTACAATTTTGACGTCTCAACACACACATAAACAACAATGTTGACCCCTGTTGATTATGTATAGATGCTGGTGATTAACAGTTAGAAATGGAAATAAATAGACAACATAAAGTACTTCTGCACATTGTAATCAAAACAATACACAGACGATTGTGTACTAAAACAGGTTATGTTTATTTAAATAAGGCCCAAAAGATGTTGCGGACTAGAAATCGCTAGTAACAGCTAACGCTAGCTAAAGTCAACATTAGGTAACCATTAGCTAGCTAGGTTTGTTGTTACATTGCCTGGACGCTACCAAGTTGCGAGTTGTGACTTAAAGTCGTAACTTACGGGATAAAAACTGTGTCTGGAACACAGTATAATTACAGCATTGGGTATAGTGGAATGAAACTCATTATTACATTACAACCTCTCAAAGCTGTCACTGCAACTTCACATCAGAAAGTAGTCAGTCTGCATGCCTTGACTGTAGCACCAGCTACAGAGCAATCTGTGATTTGTTACACAGAACCATCTGAGAAGCTGACATGGAAAATTGTTTGGGAAAGGGCCCACACTTATTGGATGAACCATCTGTCAATCCCGTCCGCCAATGTTGTTTTGAACGGTTTTGTCACACACAACCAAACCACGCCCGCAGCTGCCAGTCGCTCCTCACTGGATGCTGATCGGTTTGGTAAGCTGGTTGTTCAGACAGGCGTTAGGTTGAAACCTGAAAGGATGGATTTTCGGTTGGCATGGAATATTACAAGAATTCACCTGCCATATAAGCAGTCACTAAATCATTACAATTACAATTGAATTGTTATGATTTAGTGACATAGATGCTGAGGCTCAAGTCAATGTACTTCGAACACTGCTGTTCAGTGGACTTGTTTGGGGCTTAGTTGTAATTTTATTTTTTGATAAATTTGTATTTTATCTGGCCTACATAAAACGATTAATTTTATGTGGATGGATTTGTCTGTAATTTATCAGATTTACCAATTGTTATAATTTCTATTGCTAGTCAGTAATAATAGTAAAATTTAACGGCTAGTAAAACACTAATTAGATGCGGAGCAAATCCGCAGACCTTCTGTAACGTCATTTGGAGTAATGGAACAGCTGTGACGAGAGCGGAATGAAGACCCAAAAGCAGAGAAGGCCAGGCAGCCAGGAGAGGGTTTCCAAGGCTTTAATGTACTCAAAAACAAAAAATAACACAAACGCAGGAAGCACAAGATCTAAAACAAAGTCCCTAAAACCAAAATCCAAAAAGAAAAAATTAACAAAGGTCCAGGGGAAAAAAAGAAAGGCAAATACAGCGAACAAAGGCAGGGAAAAAACTCACAGGAATAACAAGCCATGGAAACGGGAACAACACATGGAAAACTGCACCAGGACGCCAAATGGTATGGCACATGGATAATAGAACGATCTGACAAAAGACAAAGGGGATACAGAGGTTAAATACAAGAGGTATCGAGGAACAGGTGATACATCAGGTGAATCACATTAGGGCGGGGCAGGATAATTAGACAGACAAGAAGTAAAACTAGAGACAAGACGAGACAGAGACCAACCTTCAAAATACAACAGAAAACCGAACATACAGACACTCACAGGGGAATACAAGACAGGCTACCACACAAGACTGGGGAGGAAACTGAGACACAAACAGAAGGAGACGAGACAGGACCGAAAAAAACAAAGAAGGAGAAAAAGAAACCAAAGCAAACACCCAAACCATAACAACAGCCTTTTTTCAAGGGTGTCATCTGTTCCACATGGTGAAACAGATGACAAACACTGCCTTCAGCAGCTTGTTGTTGGCTTCCAGGAAGCAGGAAGCAGTAGCTCCGACTGCTCGCTCCGAGCTCCCCAGCCTGTTCACAGCTACGTTTTGTGCTGCATAATTCAAGGCATGTAGATTTGTTGTGCGCGAGAGCACATATGTGAAGCTGCAGTGAACAATTCCAGAATGTAATCACTGAGTTGTGGTGAAAAATAGACTCAAGAACAAAAAATAAAAATAATTATATATTCCACAGTGCAATGCATATTCATATCAGAGAATCACACAGCGATCAGGCAGCTCTGTAACGCTTCAATATCGCTTCTTTGTTCATAAATATATACATACATACATATTTCTTACATATATGTTTAGTAAGATATGCATCATTGTAACGTGTCCAACCTGCCACGAGTCACAGAAAGTAGTAATTACGAGAAAAAATACAATGATAAACGTAATATTTATGTTAAATTATGTATTTTTTCATATGTTACACACAATTAAGATAATAATAATAATTATAACAACTTGTATTTATATAGTGCCTTTTATGAAACCCAAGGACACATTACAGAATAACTGTGGCTAAGCTAAAGGACGTTGTAGGGTTAGGTGAAAAGGTGGTGTTTCAGATCTTTTTTTTTTAAATGTCCAGGGATGTAGCATTCCAAATATCTGCAGGGATGGTGTTCCAGAGGGATGGGGATGTAACACTAAAGGCTCTGTCTCCGAAGATACAGAATCTGGGTGTGGGGAATGGAGAGCAGGCCAGAGTCTGAGGATGGCAGGTTTCGGGGTGGGGTGTATGGATGGAGGAGGTCGGAAAATACTATGGGGCCAGGGCACGGATGGATTTGTAGGTGAGGAAGAGGATTGCCGGTTCATTTTAGGAAGAGGGGAGAACATTTCTCTAGCTTATAGAAATTTGTGTATATGGTTGTAAAACATGTTCTCGCGTTGCGAATAAGGGTTTGAAATTAAGCCTAGTCATAGGGTCCATTTCCCGAGGAACATTAATTCCCTCTGCTCACTTTTGAGGCAAAGTAGGCTAAATATTACATTTTATTTATATTGTGCTTTACATGGTAGGCTACTCAAAGACACTTTACGGTAGGCTAAAACCAGTACATTTATCACATAAAAACAGAAACATGAAACTAGCATATTTAAAGCAATTAAAACAGTGTAGCCTGAAACTTTGTAAAAAAAAAAAATAATTGGAGTGACTAGTAGGCTGAGTTGATATTTTTACACCCTTCCGCATTCAATCGGTCCGCTATATTCTTTTTCTCTCCGTTTGAGCCGTATTTCTCTTTTTGCATATTCTTCACCTCCTCGTTACTTTCCATTAGAAGCTGCTGCTCATTGGGTGAAACATATGGCGCATGCGTCTTCTCCATCTCTGCATCAGTAAATCTGTGATCGATACCGTGGTCTATGTGAGAAAGCCGTGAACGTGCACTTATCCCAGTTATCTACACCTGGCTTGACATAGCTTCACCTGTTCATCCTGGCTCAGCAAACGTGCATTAAGCCGCGATGAGCGGATCACACTAAGTCAAGCTGCGCTTTTTCACTTATCCTCTATCTTTATTCTACTTTCGTGCAACAGGCCCCCGGTTAGAGCAAAAACAAAACACAGGCAAAACAGGCTCAAGATGCTGGAGTCATGACATTTTTTTTGACATGGAATTTTTGGAAAAAAAGCAGGCATTATTTGAGTGATGGGAATTGACTATGCAACAGCCTATCACGGCCTTACTACAAAGAAAGATAAGCTACGTACATGACGTAGCCTACGTTAGTGTAGCCGCTCAACAGTTACCACACATTTTTGAAAGTTGGATGGTTTTCTCCAGCTTACTCGCTTCAGTTCATCATCATGGATATCCATAAGTGGTTCAAATGCCCACCAACATTGTCCTCTAACAAATGAGATACAACACCGATGCCTCCTGTTGTTGTAGAAGGAGACCCTGGACAACAGTCTGAGCCAGATGCTATTAGCTCAGTGGAGCCCGACCCTTGGCCTGGCAGGCCCTGCCGGTCAAGTGCAACTGCGACTGGGGCAGCATTTGGGCCACAACTGCCTGTTGAATTAGTGTGTGTGAGTTTTTCAACTTTGTTTCAAAAAAACAATCACTGTCCTCTAGCTGGTATTTGAACAAAGACTGGCTTGAGTACTCGGTGGAAAAGGACTCCGTGTTTTGTTATGCCTGCAGGAAATTCAAATGTGTTTCATCGGACACAACCTTCTCCATTAAGGGATTTAACAATTGGAAACATGCAAGGGCTTAAATAAGCATGCCGCTTCAAAAGAACATTTAGCCCGTGAAGCAATGTGCAGAGATTCAGAAAAGCGTAGAAAGACAGGGAATGAGATTTACACTCTCGTAAATTCAGAGCAACTGGCTCACAACAGATACTACATGTCACCCGTAATTTATAGGCTGGAGTTTTTAGTGGTGAATCAATTGCCGTTACGTGGAGATAATGCTGGTTTTGCCAGTGTGCTAGATGATAATAGCTCAATGGGGCTGTTTTTGTCTCTCTTTGAGTACACAATGCGCAAAGATCCCAAACTGACAAGGATTACAAAAACAATCCCACGGAATGCACGCTATACCACCCACAGTTAAAAAATGAGATTGGATCGAAATGGAGCAAACTCATGACAGAGGAGATAGTGAGACAAGTCGGCGATAGCTGGTATTCAATTAAAGTGTATGGCACACGGGTTTCTTTTAGGCCAGAAGTATCTGTAGTTGTGCGTTTTGTTGAAGCAAACTATGGTGTGTGAGCGCCTCCTGGTAATGGCCACATCTGAGAAAGGTGATGCAGAGACTCTGACAGGTGTCATCAATGATGAGCTCACCAGAGGGGGACTCAGCACGGACAAGATCCTGAGTCAAGTTTATGATCACTCATGTGTCATGTCTGGCAGGCATGGTGGTGTGCAAAAATTGCTCCAAAACAAGCTGGATGGTAACATACCATATATTCATTGCTATACAATCACCAATTTCATCTGGCTGTGATTCATGCCATGTCCAGTGAAGCAGCTGTCGAGGATTTTTCGAGGAGTATGCAACATGCTGTACAACTTCATCAGGAAGCCAACCGTGGCTATTCTGTACAAAGGCGATACCCTGAAACATCTCTTGGACCAGAGATGGACTGGCCACTTGGCAATGGTCAACGTTGTGGTGAAGAGTTTTCACAACATATCCACATTACTGACGGAGGTGGAAACACAAGGCCTTGGAGTGGAGGTGCACGTTGAAGCTACGTGGCTGCTTCGTGCTATTACGCAGCACAGTTTTCTTTTCATTGCGCACCTTGTTATGAAACTGTCACTTTTGAGCAGCCTAACAGACTACTACAGGCCAAAGATATGGACTTGTTCACTGCGGTGACACTTGTGAACTGCACTTCTGACTGCTTGAAGACACAGCACAGAAAACGAGTTTTCTGTACTGTGGGATCTCTGTGCTCCTCCAGCATCGGCCACCGAGGCTGTGCCAGGGACCAACCCTGATCCAAGCAAGAGAAGACGCACAATTAACAAGAACCTCCGGATTTGCAGTTGAAGAAACAGTTGGTCAGCCACACAGTGACATCAACGACAAGATTGAGATCATGAGATGGTTTTACAGTGTTGTCAATACTGTGCATGGAGAGATGAAAGCGCGTTTTGGAGATTGCAGTAGCGAGTAGTGGCTGCTTTGAACCCAGAGGCCGAGGATAAGTTCCTGGACCCATCAAAGGTAACCCCACTCCTGGTTTTAGCTGGAACTGATGTGGTGGAATCTGAATACACTCTGGTTAAAAAAAGAAAATAACTGACACCCTGGTTCCCCCCGAAGATGGAAAATGGACCATAGCCAACATCCTCAGCACACTTAACTGTGCACTCCAGGCTTTGCCAGCTGTTCTCACAGCCTACACCCTTGACCTAACTTTAGTAACTTCCACAGCAATGTGTGAAAACTCATTTTCCACGCTAAAAAGCGTCTTCTCAGAGCATCGGCACAGTATGGTGCACAGTATGACGCAAGGCCCAGCTGATTCAGCTTGCTACGGAAAAGGCCCTCCGATACTGGAAGGATACTCTGATGAAGAGGTTCAGAGAAACGCCGCCTACCGCTGTACTGAAAGGAGGGACTGGAGAGAGGACAGCACTGCCTCCACTCAAAGTACTGGTGTCGTGCCAAGTATATATCCCCGCCAGGATTTGTATCCCCTGGCTGCACTGAGAGCACTGCTACCCTTCAAATTGTTTAACTGCTCCAATTTGAATTTACCTCTTAAATGAACAAATTGCAAAAAGAAATGAACAAAAACAAATTGCGGTGACAGGTGAAAAAAGTGCTTAATTGAAAAGCCATATTAAACTAAATTAAGTTAAAATAGAAATCACATTACACACATTAGAGGACAGGGAGGATAGATAGGCCTATCAGTCAGCCTATATGCAGCTATGGCACACGGAAAACTCTGTTGATTAATCCTTAACGTAACAGACAAATACACACATTTATGTAGATAACTGAGACCCATGTTACTATGGACAACCCTGTTGAGTCGTCCACATCGCTATTTGTTCCATTTAAGAGGTAAATTCAAAGTGCAGCAGTTAGTTTGGTTTTCTTCTAGTTCAATCTGTAGACAGTAAGTGTGTGTCTGCCTCTAATGCTGGGGAAGGGCGACGTCTGTCCTCAGCCCCTCTGCCTCTGTCGGACAAGGTGGAGGTGATTGTCACCACTTCATGTTCATCTTCTCAGCAGGATGTTAGGAGACAGATGTGCGTTAAACAGCATCTGTTGGTGGTAAAAGCTACTACAAGTTAAAATATCAACTGAATAAACTTTTACTTTGTTTTATGTGAAAAAAAAACAAAGTGAGGAGCCATCGTGAGACTGTTTTTATATTTCATTTTCAGCCAATTTGAATTAAATATAATAGCCCAAAATAAAATAAAACATTCAACAACATTCAACCACTTCCTCAAAGGCTAATATAAAAGAAAGAGATGTTAAATTCAAAATGAAAATCCAACTGCATCTAAAACTCTGTCAGTGATTTTTATTACGGCCGCAGCCAGAAAATGTCTGCTTCCTGTTTTCTCCCATGTTGCCATGGTGAATCACAGTATCGGAGCTCCATTGATGATGGCTTTTTACTAGTCGTCAGGCACAAGCTCAACTCAGTTGTTAACATACTCTTAGTTGACTTACCTAACTCGGATCAGCTGTACTGGAACTGAAAACTGAGTTTCACTTCACAGGGTCAGTCAGCTCAGAGTTCAGGCTCAGTTTGTTGATCCTCCTTTCTGGAATAGCCCCCAGGACCTGTTTATGAAGTTTACTTGAGTTGTTATTCTGCAAACCGACATGTAGAAATTACATAAATGAATAAGTATAAAGCATTCCACTAAACAAAAAGTATGCTAACAGGTAAGTGTGAAACTAACATATTATGCTTATAAGCATATGTAAAGAAAATAGTAAAAACATGTAGCTTGGTTGCAGTCTAAGTGCAAAGTGCTAAGTGACCGTAATGTCTATAAATCATTAGCGTGATTTGTATCCTTGAGGGGCTGAACTCTTTTTTGTATTATTTGTGTTTTATAGTCAGCAGATGGTCAAGACCTCACTGACACTCCTGACAGTCATCACGAATGACACTACTCTTCAGCCCTGAGAGCATCGGTATTGTCGTGGAGGATGAAATACTTGTAAGTGGTCCCACAAATCTTGCTGACTCATTTCTCCTGCTCTTTCGGTACATCTATGCACTAGACCTACAGTACCCGAAGAATCTTGATCTTACATTCACATTTATCCAAAAAGTTGTGATGTGTCTTGAGTGTGATGGTTTGGTGTTCATGTCTGTTTTCCTTTGTTTATGTTTTAACCTGATTATGTCCTGTCTTGCATGTTTTGCAGGTATTTTTGGTCTTGTCTTATACATGTTCTGTTTCCTGAAGTCTGGTCTCTGTCTCGTCTTGTATTTAGTTCTAGTTCCTGTGTTTTCCTGCACCGTGATTACCTGATGTTTTCCACCTGTTTCCCAGCCCCCTTGTCACCTGCCTCTTGTTACCTCAGTGTTACCTTCATGCTCAATATAACTTTCTTTTTGTAACTTTTAATTTTGTGTGATTTTTTTTGTTTTTGGTTATTTATTTATTTTTTTTATTTCCACACCAGGTATGTGTGTGTGTGTGAGGAAAAGAGAGAGAGAGAGAGAGAGAGGGGGGGGGGGCTGTGTTCTACGGGTCAAATAGGCCGATGCTGTTTTTCAGATCTGCATTATCTTTAATGAAGACCAGTTTTTCCACATGGCCCAGCCCCACTGTGGCATCCTTATCCTTTTAATGTCCTGCAGCGCTGCACCACTACAGCACTTTTAATTGTATCTGTTTGTTCGACATGTGTTTTGTATTGTTTTATGGCTTTGTTGTAAAGCACTTTGGGTACCTTTCGGCTATTGTAAAGGGCTATACAAATAAACTTGATTGATTGATTGATTGATTGATTGATTATCATCATCACCAGCCAGGAACCGATCAGATTCATCCTTAGATTCCTCACCAACATGCAGTGATCTGATGATGGAGCACAGGCCATGCAGGAGGGGGATGACCTCAGAGATGGAGGCGCTGTGTTTTGAGAGCGCCTGTTTGACCTCCTCAAAAGGACTAAGAACTGAGCATGTCTGATGCTAACCCCCACTCATTTGGATAGATGATTGTTGGAGCTTTACCCATGTTAGACTCCTGCGTCATAATCTGCACAGCCCTGCACTGCTCCACCAGCTGCTGGAGCATGTAGAACGTATAGTTCCACCTTGTTTTTACATCTGTTATGAGCGTCTGCTGGGAGAGGTTCAACTGTGTTTGCAGCTCATGTAGTCTGTTGCTGGCTTTGCTTGAGCGATGAACATGGCCAGATATGCTCCTGGCTTTGGAGAGAAGGGATGTCACAACCCTGTCCTTCTCCAGTGCTTTGATCACCAACAACTGAAGCGCATGGTACAGGCAACGGATGTGCCCATATTCAGTCAAAGCTTTCACCATGTTTACTGCATTATCTGAAACAACAAACCGTATTGTGACAGACAGACCAACAGACTCTTCCCACTCCCTCATCTTTTCCTTAAGGCAGCACAGAATGTTGTTTGATGTGTGCTCAATGTCCAGCACACCAACATTTAGCAGCCCTGCTTTACTCTGTACTGAAGCTTCCCCTACACGTTCACACCAGTGCCCAGTAAGACAGAGATATGCATGTGCGTTATGATTGCTGGTCCAGAGATCTGTAGTGAGGTTGATGACAGCTCCTTTAGCTGCCTTAAGTGACTGGACCATCTCCCCTCTCATTGCCTCATACAGCTCAGGCACTACAGTTCGACTGAAATAGTGCCTCGATGGGATCTTATACTTGGGCTCTAAAAAGCCAACAAGTGTCTTGAAGCCTCTCCTCCACAGAGAAAGGTTCAAGATCAGTGCATATCATTTTACCAATCATCTCTGTAATTTGTTTTGACCGGGGATGGTTTGCTGAGAACGTCTGATTTGCTGCAAATGCAGTGAGTATTGGTGAAGAGGAAGATGAATGTGAGCCCTTAGCAGCACCCAGCTGAACACCAGTGACCTGAGAAGAAAGAGGAGAGGAGGAGGAGGTGGCTGATACAGCGGGCTTTCTCATGTGATGAACATATAGCAGATGGTTATGTAGAGATGTTGTGAGTAACTGTTGAGTAACGTCTGATTTATTTCTTAACACAAGCATCAATCAGACAGACAGAAATACAAAATAATCATCTTTAGGCAAATTATAGTTCATCCAATCAATAGAATGAAATAAAAATAAATTTATTAATTACAAAAAAGTGAAAAGACTTAAACATCAAATTTGGATGGATACTGTATATATGTGTGTGTGTGTATATATATATATATATATATATATATATATATATATATATGTGTGTGTGTGTGTGTGTGTGTCTGTGTGTGTGTAACCTAAAAGACAAACATTTGCCTATCCACAGCAAAAACTAAAATTACTGTTACATGTTTCATATAGACACCCCTAGCCCTTACCACTTGGTTTTAAGGGCCAAGGACAAGGGGTAAGGGGATGGGGTCAGATAGAGAAATGGAATTCAGCCTAATAATAATTGTGCCATCCCATGCATTTCATATGCCCCCCTTAAGACTAAGGTCTGGCAACGGGACTGGGTGGGAGGAAGACAGAAAAGGAAGGGGGTTATACAATAATCTGTCAGTATAAAGAATTATACAAAAAGGTCCAGGAGAGAGAATGTAATGACAAGACTCAGGGTGGATCACACAGGACTGAATGGCACCTTGTTTTAATGGGGAAAAGGACTGATTAAAATTGTGGGGTTCAGGGAATTCATAAAGTTAAATTGGTTAGAATATAGCTAGGAAATATTTATAGTGAAATAATGTAGTTTAGGCTATACATAGTGCCTAGACCTGCCAACAAATGCTTATTGTTAGAAGAAACAAAACAATCAGACCTATAGACCACTATTGAGCAGAATCAATGCTTCTCTTTCTCTCTGCTGGAATATCTTTCAATATCCATCTCATCTGCTCAATGAATTGAAGGATACAATACGGTACAATAGCATTAACAGTGACCCTATGGCATTTAGTTCTTGGTGACAACAACATTCTATGGGGATTATATTGTTTTAGAATAGGCTTACTTGAGATAGGCTATACTATTTGCAAAGAATAAAGAGTTGTGATTAGCTTGCTAAAATAACCATTTCTTATATTTTGCTCGTTCACTCTAGCTAGATTATAGTTTTCCATAGCAATCCAAAATCTCCCCTTTCCTTTACCTCAAGAAAACGTAGCTAAAGGTAAGCAGGTAATTAAAAACAACTTACAATGTTACTCTACCAAACCGAACATTTTTGGGCTTCAGCCCCCCCTAAAATAGGCCTAACGACGTCCCTGGTGGGGTTAAAGAAAACACTGAACAATAATAATCTTTATTTGTAGAGCACTTTTCAAAAACAAGTTATAAAGTGCTTTAACAAGTGTAAAGACAATAATATCCAAGAGACAATAATACAAAAAGACAAAAGCATGAAAACATTGAAAGACTGAAATACAGCTAAAAAAATTTGTAAAATACAATAAAAATAAAAGGGATAAAATAAAATCAAATAAGATTGGGAAAGGCTCTCCTATAAAAGTATGTTTTAAGAAGCGACTTAAAAGAGTTCACTGACTCAGCTGAGCTGATTTCCTCGGGCAGGCTGTTCCAGAGCCTCGGGGCCCTGACAGCAAACGCTCTGTCCCCTTTAGTTTTCAGTCGAGACTCTGGAACAGATAGCAGACCTCTGCCCGAGGATCTCAAGGTGCGTGCTGGTGTATATGGGACTAAAAGGTCAGAAATATAACAAGGCGAGAGGCCATGAAGAGCTTTAAAAGTGATCAATAGAATTTTAAAGTCAATTCTAAAACATACTGGGAGCCAGTGTAATGAAGCTAAAATAGGAGTGATGTGGTCATATTTCTTTGTTCTGGTTAAAAGCCTGGCAGCTGAGTTCTGGACAGTCTGGAGTCGATCAATAGATTTTTGAGTTAAACAGGTGAAAAGGCTGTTGCAATAATCCAGGCGTGATGAGATGAAGGCGTGTAAAATGGTCTCGGTATCTTTAAAAGTTAACATAGATCAAATTTTAGCTATATTTCTAAGTTGATAAAAACATGATTGAACAAGCTTTGTGATGTGCTGCTCGAAATTTAAATTGAACAAATGTATACAAATGTATGTGCTGCACATTGAATGAGGTGGAAAGACTGGAAGGAGAAGGAGAGGAGATCAAAATCACCAGGAAGGCACTACTTACATTTTTAAGAGAAACAGGGTTGATGAGTAGAATTTAGAAGAATTGTACTCTGACATGCTGTTACACATCCCAGTACAGTAGGTGGCGGTATGCACCTAAAAGTTGTTTGCAATCCGACATTCAAACAGAGAAGAAGAAGAAGTTACGACAGCTCCGATCGGATGCCCAGGATGCAAGTGTGTTTTTCGCGGTCTTCGGCATGGGCTCTCGGTAGCTTGCAGTTTGTTTGCAGGAGGAGACAACCCGTCCTCCGCCGTAGCAAGGCAGCGTCTCATTCACACTGCAATATTGTGCAGAAAAACGTACCGTTAAGCCGTCTTATAAACCCATTGACTTCAACTTTTCACGTCCAGGTGTCCAGGACAATAAGCATGTCGTCCATCGAGATGTCTCAGAGAATGGTTTGGGTGGACCTGGAGGCAAGTCACAGGGCTAAAGTCTACTTGTGTCTGTGTTGACGTTAACTTTAGTGGCTGAAAGGGCTAGCCGTAGCTACTGTTTTTAACTTTGCTAACATTAGCTAGCTGATACTTCAACCAGCCAACAGAGGTTATGTTAGCCGAAAGCATGCTGATTATTCTTAGTGCAAGTTAAAGTCGCTGTGTCTAACGCTACAACTGAAATCTTATTTAACGTAAGTAAGTGACGTTACCTGACGACTGGAACGTTAACGGTTTGGTTTAACATTAGCTAGCTAATGAGGGAACCCCCCTAAACGTAACGCAAAAGCTAGACTTAATGTTATTCAAATATATACCTATATACATTATTAAGGTTACATGTTAGCCAGTTTGCTTTGCGTTCACGCTGTAGTTTGAAGCAACGTAGATGGTGCAAGGCGAGTACAAAATAACACCCATAATCAGTGTTAAAAAATGTGTAACATCTGCTTATAAATACAAACATCTGTACACAATGACTCCAGTTCATTGAAAATATTACTAACCTGTGTACAAGCCTGCAGAGTTCTAGTAGCCTTAGTATGTGTACAAGTATTAAAAGATTTCTTTCCATACATGTAGCCATCACCAGAGGTGGGTAGAGTAGCCAACAAATAAATACAAAAGTTGTCATCCAAATCATTACTTGAGTATGAGTAAAAAAAAAGTGCTCAAGTACTGAGTAACTGTTGATTAACGTCTGATTTATTTTTTTACCACAAGCATTCAATCAGACAAAAATACAAAAGAGTCATCTTTAGGCAAATTATAGTGCATCCAATCAATAAAATAAATTTTAATTCATTTATTGCAAAATATCTTAAATTAAAATAATCCAGTTAAATTCAAGTACTAAAAGTAAAGTCAATAAAATTGTAAATAAAAAGAAATAAGCACAAGTAACACCAATTTGCGTATGTGTGTGTGTGTGTGTAGTATATATATATATATATACTGTATGTGTTCTTCCTCGACTGTGTCTGCATTGCCGACACTTGATTCTGACATATTTGTTTTGCTACGACTGTAAAGCTAACCTGTCCCGCCGCTGAGATTGAGTATAGTGACAAGACTGTACGACGACGTTTTGATTGGTGAATCACAGTGGTGGAGCTCTGACTGTAGTTGGTCCCCAGTGGACTTCTGTAGCGAGCTTTGTCTTTAAGCTTTTTGAGTGTTCAAATACAAAACATGATTTGTAATGTTTGCTATTTTGAAATACATTCCATTAATCAATATATTGTCAGTGATGTTGAGTATACTGTAGTGTAACAGGGTCTGTGTCTACATGTACCTACGTACGTACACACTGCGTCAATTTAACGTAGAAGCATAAATTGTCCTTCACGACATAGCAAAGCTGAGATCCCATCAGCGCTAGCTTTGCACTAGCTTTACCAATGAAATGTACAGTGATGCAGACACATGTTGGGGATCTATCTGATGGAACTAAGTCAAAATGTGTGCTTTTTAGATGACAGGTCTGGACATTGAGAAGGACCAGATCATTGAAATGGCGTGCATAATAACCGACTCTGACCTGAACATTTTGGCTGAGGTAACATGAACATCAACAACACTGGACTGCCACTTGTGTTTCATCTGTCTTGTTCATTCAACTCCCGTGTTCTCTGTCGGCAGGGGCCCAACTTGATAATTAAGCAGCCAACCGAGCTGCTGGATGGGATGTCCGACTGGTGTAAAGAGCATCATGGGAAGGTAAGCTGTCTTTGTGGTCAGGGGCTTGGAAGAAAAATACACCGCTTACATATAGGCTAGAAAATGATGTTTGCGCAGCCCTCTGAGTTGGAAGTGAACTCTTTTGCACTTTTCAACTCAACACTCAACTTTGAATCAGCAAGTTGCGTTTTAAGATCCTCTTTTTTTTCTGCTTGTGGAGAGTTACGTGACAAATGAAACTATATTGAGGACCGGCAAGTTAAATTGCCCGTCGGAGAGTATACCAGGCAGGCAGACAGCTGACAACCTGCACGGGAGGCCCAAGAGACAGACTCAGACATACATGCATTGGGACGCTGTGTGTGTGTCAGTCCTGCAAGCGGTTTCGGGAAAGTGGCTGCGTGTGTTCGACAATGCACAAAACATCAACAATGGTACAAGCCTACAGCTGTCCACGGACACAGAGTGCGAAAAGTGGGTCAGAGCCTCCCGGACGTGTGAACTGAGACTCTGTTTCCTGGTTGTCGGTCAATCGGTTAACCTTTCATTTCATTGTACTTTCTTTTGGAAGGCTGGCTGCCAAAAATCTAGCTAATTAATTAGCCTGAGGTAAACGCTAGCTATCAGTAAACAGAAGGTAGTGTGTGTGTGTGTGTTTGATTGTGATTTTAAAAATGGCATTCTATTACTTTGCATCATGCTCAATGAACCTACCAGTGGTGTTTCGCGCTGTTCCACTGAGCTACAATATTGATGTGATTTTAGTAAATCTTGCAATTGATTATCCTTTTTACTACTTGAAATGATAATGTCGCCAAAGGAAAACATATCTTTCACACTGAGGGTCACCTCTGCTGACCTCACCAGAAAAACAACTGCACCATATAGTGGACTGAAAAAGCAATTGATTTTATTATTCCAGTACCAAAAAGTTAATTTATCATGTGCAATTTATATAATAAAATATTGATACGTGGCGTCTGTGTATCAATACAGTATTGCCAAAGAAAATATTGCAAAGCTGTGTGGCGATTTCAACATTGATCAAAATAATCGTGATTATCATTTTGGGCATTAATTGTGCAGCCCTACAAGTGATCGTGGACATAAACAATGGTGGATTTAAAGTGCTTAAAGTGATTTAAGATTCATTCAACACATTTGTCAGAGCTTGAGATAGACAGATAGTCAGCCTTTTGCTGACTAGCACTGAAAGCTTCACCTTTAACATACTCATACGAGACTGGTGTCTGTCTTCTCATCTCGTCACTGGCAAGAAAACCAAGAAGTATATTTCCTAAAATGTCAAAATATTTTAGAGTGGTGTGTGAGAGATGTTTAGTGATGTTTACATCCATGTCTCAGTCAGGACTGACGCAGGCTGTACAGGACAGTAAAATCAGCTTGGAACAAGCAGAGTATGAGTTCCTGTCCTTCGTCAGACAGCACACCCCGCCAGGACAGTGTCCCCTTGCCGGTGAGTTCCTGTTTAATAGTGATGGCCAAATGAAGCTTTGTGAACCAGTGTCTTTTAAGAGAAAGGCCTAAGGCATTGCAGTTCAGTGTATTCTCAACCCTTTGTTGAACAGAGAGCACCGTCTAGTGGGCTCTGAAAATAAAGACACTGGTTCACGAAGCTTCATTCGGCCATCACTACTGTTTAATATCGGCTGCGGCGCTGGGTCCTCTGGCTCCTACAGTCATGTGCTTTGATCCCTCTTCCTGCAGGGAACTCTGTGCACGCAGACAAGAGGTTCCTGGACAAGTACATGCCCCAGTTTATGTACCACCTGCACTACAGGATCATCGACGTCAGCACCATCAAGGAGCTCTGCAGGCCAGTCCGGCACATTTTCTCTCACTTGTCCTCTACTTTGTTTTCCTAGTCTCTTTAGCTGGCCCGGTGGGCACTCTGCTCATTAGGGCTTTATTTACTCAGGCCCCACTAATGATCTTCTCTGCCTTTCATCAGTTTGCATGTTTTAATATGGCAGTGCTGGGTAGGTTTAGTGTCTCCACTTAACTGTACATCAGTACAAGTGAGAGAGATAGAATGGCATATTTAGATAAAAGTGGCTTTGTTTTTCTCTAAACGCTTTCAGGCGGTGGTTTCCAGAGGAATACAAGATGGTGCCCAACAAGAAAGCATCCCACAGGTAAACAGATTATCATAATCATGTAGATGATGGATGGATGTGAAGAGACGGAGAGAAATTGATTGATATCCTGCAGGTTGAGAGGACTATGGATTGTAAAGTGTGTTGTCTTTCAGAGCGTTGGATGACATCCAGGAGAGCATCAAAGAGCTGCAATACTACAGAGCCAATGTCTTCAAAGCCTCAACAGAGGAGAAGAAGCGCAAGATTGTAGAGAACGGAGGCAGCAACAATAGTTAGCACATGAGGAGGACTATGAAGTGATACATGTGATTGTCTCATTGATTTTAGTTTGAGTTGATATTTGGCTGCCCATTGGTCCTTTGTTTCAGTATTGTTCAATGTAGAGGTTTCATCAAAGGTACACGATATTGAAAGGTAACCTTGCAGTTTTGTATTTATTTGTCTTTAGTGTGGGATTGATATTATTTTCCCTTGTTTTTCAAATGAAACCAATTAAACTGTGATCCTTGAGGAATTGGACCATCTCACCTGTCTCCTTTATTAATCATTTGTGGTACATTCATGCAGGAAAACACCACTGAATTACACAAAAATACAGTGTTTGTGTGCTAAATGAAATGTTTTGAGTGTCAGCCAGGCTCGTTCACGGCTTTCCTGAACAGATCAGATTTACTGACACTGAAATGGAGAATACACATTGTTCATACTTTGTACAGAGTGAGCAGCAGCTTCTTGTGGAAATATAACGTGAAACGCATTATTTGTAAAAGAACAAAGAAACACGGCCGCTTTAATAAAACGGCGAGAGAAAGCGTGGTAGACAATCACGGATGAACTGAATGCGGTAGAAGCCTTAAAATATACATTAACTGACCACTGCTCTGAAACTCATAATCCTACCATTCAGGGATTAGGCTACTAATCTAACACTACTTTTTGCCTTAAAAGTTAGCAAAAGATAATGTTACACGGGAAATTTACCATGAAGATCAATCTTTTACAATGCAAGGATATGATGCATAAATATCTCACTGTTTCTCCCTCTTCTGGGCTAAATTATAAATAACCCATGTCATATTAACTTACACTGCTCTCTTTTAAACTGTTTTTGCAAATGACAAGAGACTGAGGGAATGGATTCAGTTAAGAGCAGTAGTTCATAAATGTATATAATCATTAAGTCGGCCCGCTATTATATGCCACGCTTTTATTTTTTATACAGGCCAAATTTTCTTCTTTACATATGCCTTGCACCCTGCAAATATAAAGACATAGAAAATAAAGACTGAAGAAATTGAACTCTGAAATCTAGAAACTATGAAGATAATTAAGGCGACATTGTGTAACGTTTGTCAACATTAAAATCTGTGTTGCCTGTGATCTATGATCTCAATGCTAAATGGGAGAAATTCTTACACAATGTAGCTTAAAGTAAAAAAAAAACTAAATGCACACTATATAAATTGACTAACAGAGTAGTCATCAGTTATTTCCCCCAAGCTATATATAAGATCAAAAACCATTTAGGTGTTCTCTCCATGTTGTTAGGAGAATGTACAGTAGACTACACTATATTTACCGCTCCAGTGAACTGAGAGTTGGAAAATTAGGATATGCTCTTAAAAATGTACAATCCTCTTACAGTGAGGAAAATAAGTATTTGAACACCCTGCTATTTTGCAAGTTCTCCCACTTAGAAATCATGGAGGGGTCTGAAATTGTCATCGTAGGTGCATGTCCACTGTGAGAGACATAATCTAAACAAAAACCGAGAAATCACAATGTATGATTTTTTAACTATTTATTTGTATGATACAGCTGCTAATAAGTATTTGAACACCTGTCTATCAGCTACAATTCTGACCCTCAAAGACCTGTTAGTCTGCCTTCAAAATGTCCACCTCCACTCCATTTATTATCCTAAATTAGATGCACCTGTTTGAGGTCGTTAGCTGCATAAAGACACCTGTCCACCCCATACAATCAGTAAGAATACAACTACTAACATGGACAAGACCAAAGAGCTGTCCAAAGACACTAGAGACAAAATTGTACACCTCCACAAGGCTGGAAAGGGCCACGGGGAAATTGCCAAGCAGCTTGGTGAAAAAAGGTCCACTGTTGGAGCAAACATTAGAAAATGGAAGAAGCTAAACATGACTGTCAATCTCCCTCGGACTGGGGCTCCAAGCAAGATCTCACCTCGTGGGGGTCTCAATGATCCTAAGAAAGGTGAGAAATCAGCCCAGAACTACACGGGAGGAGCTGGTCAATGACCTAAAAAGAGCTGGGACCACCCTTTCCAAAGTTACTGTTGGTAATACACTAAGACGTCATGGTTTGAAATCATGCATGGCACGGAAGGTTCCCCTGCTTAAACCAGCACATGTCAAGGCCCGTCTTAAGTTTGCCGATGACCATTTGGATGATCCAGAGGAGTCATGGGAGAAAGTCATGTGGTCAGATGAGACCAAAATAGAACTTTTTGGTCATAATTCCACTAACTGTGTTTGAAGGAAGAAGAATGATGAGTACAACCCCAAGAACACCATCCCTACTGTGAAGCATGGGGGTGGTAGCATCATGCTTTGGGGGTGTTTTTCTGAACATGGGATAGGGCGACTGCACTGTATTAAGGAGAGGAGGACCGGGGCCATGTATTGCGAGATTTTGGGGAACAACCTCCTTCCCTCAGTTAGAGCATTGAAGATGGGTCGAGGCTGGGTCTTCCAACATGACAATGACCCAAAGCACACAGCCAGGATAACCAAGGAGTGGCTCTGTAAGAAACATATCAAGGTTCTGGCGTGGTCTAGCAAGTCTCCAGACCTAAACCCAATAGAGAATCTTTGGAGGGAGCGCAAACTCCGTGTTTCTCAGCAACAGCCCAGAAACCTGACTGATCTAGAGAAGATCTGTGTGGAAGAGTGGGCCAAAATCCCTTCTGCAGTGTGTGCAAAACTGGTGAAAAACTACAGGAAACGTTTGACCTCTGGAATTGCAAACAAAGGCTACTGTACCAAATATTAACATTGATTTTTTGAGTTCAAATACTTATTTGCAGCTGTATCATACAAATAAATAGTTAAAAAATCATACATTGTGATTTCTGGATTTTTCTTTTAGATTATGTCTCTCACAGTGGACATGCACCTACGATGACAATTTCAGACCCCTCCATGATTTCTAAGTGGGAGAACTTGCAAAATAGCAGGGTGTTCAAATACTTATTTTCCTCACTGTAAATTCTAGTCCCAGTTTACTGGACAACACACATTTTGTGCTAAGAATGCCAAATACAATGCACATGGAAGAGGATCATACATAAGGTAACCAGATTTCTCAGACAAAATCCGGGGACATTTTCAGCTCAGAAGCGTATACCTCCAAAACACGTAATGTTTTTATTTTTGTAAAACTTATAACGGGGACACTAGACTTAGAGTTGTTCTCATTAGGGGCTAATATTTCAAGATGAAAAGTCCCAATATTTCAAGATAGAAAGTCCTAATATTTCATAATGTTGTAATGTTGACTGAACTACATTTATCTGACATCTTTGGCTTTATTGCATCAGGCTTGTTTCCGCAACAGCTCATTGAGTATCGGATACAATAAAAACTATTGAGGACATATTTTCCCTTGACATTGATGCAGTATTAAATGAGATCACTGCAGTCGGCAGTAGAGAAACAAGCTGCAATGGAAGTTAATAGGATAATTGTCCAGCTTGTATTTACGTTCATAAAAGTGCTCGTTTTGCTACTGACAGGCTCAGATTAATATTCTAAGTGTCTGACAACATTATGGAAAGGATTTCTACGGAGGTTGAACTTTTTGTTAAAGATTGAGATCCTTTTTAAAACATAAAAGTCCGTGAAATTGCGTTTGCTAAACCCACCAGTCTCAATGTAAATAATCAGTGATTTTAGCATTGTAAAATACAGCTTTCTGAAACATCTCTGAGCAGCGCTGGCTCTGGGTGTCTTGAGTCTGCGTGTGTTGGGTGTGCGACTATTGGCTACGTTTGGTCAATGTTTTCTTACTTTCATTCCAATATCGGGTTTGTCAGTCACAGTGAAAACCGGGGACAATTCCGGGGACAGATCCAGCCGGGGACAGGTCACCAAAACCGGGTACTGTTCCCGGAAACCGGGGACGTCTGGTCACCCTAATCATACATGATCCTTTATTGTTAAAGAATACCAAAAAAGTAATCAACTAACACAATTTAAGCTGCATTGGCCCGCTATAGAAACATGTATTTCATGTATTGCCTTTATTAACACATTTGCAACTTCATCAGCCTTTTCTTATCTCATCAACTGCCATAATATATTCATCAAACAGCAGTATGGACAGCAGTTTTCATACAGCAATATAAAAGTCACAATGGCAATGTGAAAAGTTAAAAACAAATAATGGTCACAACTTTAAATAATAACTGAACAGCAACATGCACCTGTTGTATTTTAATGCAGGCTGATAACAAAAAGGTAAACCCACTGCTGAGTGAACAGAAAAGGCCTAAAGATGAATAAATCCTGGCTGTTAGCCTGGTCGGGAGCAGGCTAGCTGCACACAATAAATCTCCATGGTAAGTTAGGTTCCTAGCTGCATTTGTGAAACCGAATCAAGGCTAATATAAGTTGAGCTAGCTTGGAAATCTAAACCCATATCCGAAAGATTAAGGGCCTGGCATCGAGGAATAAAAGTCGGCCGTAAGAGGGGCGGCACCAAGCGTGCATTTGAAAACCTGCACTGTACGCAACTTGATAACACCGCGACCAATCACGACAACACACAGGGCGACGTATCCAGAGCCCCATACGCTTAGCTACCAGCAGAGCTAACTGGTAGGTTAAACTGTCCTCATCGGTTTGCCTTTATCAGATACACCGATGTGATTGGTGCAGCTTGGCTACAAGGTATAGTTAATGAGCAGCATTACTCGATGCCAGAATAACTTACTGAGCAATTTGAAATTGTACTCTCGCGAGAACTCTGGATCTCCAGGGTAAACTTGAGCCAGGATAACTGGGAAATCAAAAATAAGTGTCCTCGCTTTAATAAGTCTCCAAGTTCTGTACAATAGCTCACTTACAGTTATTACTAAATGTTGCAATACATTACTTTCTTTCCAATACATTAATTTTGAATTATTATTATTATTTTTTTTTTACAATTTGCCAAATGGATACAAACATGTGCTATTGTGGCACAGCATTGGAGTCATAGAAACACTAGGTGGCAGTGTGCTCCTGGAAAACCGAACAGTGGATTGTGTTTTACAATAAGGTAGTGCTCAAAAATAAACGTAGGATACTACAATGATCTAGTTATTGCGTAATGTTTAGCTAATACTTGTCTCTTGGTGATGTATTGTAGGACTTTATGTAATAGTTGACACTAAACATCATCTTTTACTGTATGCAACCAAATCAGCTGTTTCCAGTCACATAAAAAGTTAGTTTCAGACTGGTGTATGAGAGCAGAACAGCAACTATTCTCACAGAAATAGCAAGCTCTTCTTTCTTAATTCCATTCCACTCTTAATTTGTCAGATGGCACCTACTAGATTATTTTGCTTTAGTGAAGCAACATGTAAATGTTTATCTGAAGAACACAATAGCCACATATTTCTGTGCGAATAGGGACTGATGATTTTCATCATCAAGGCATGTATTAATCAACAGCCCTTAAATGATGATCAGTTCACAATAAACCAATCACATAGGTCATGGTGACTAGATAATGTGTTAATGGGGAGCAGCAGGAATTAAAGATGCACCCTGCATTATTCATGAGCCGTGCCTTAGCTCAACGTTACTGTGTTCTCAGGTCAACATGGTTTGGCCTTTGTGCTAAAATCATTTCAATTAGTTTTGCCTCGTCAGTCTACACTCAGTACCCCATAATGACAAAGCAGAAACAGAACAGCAGCAGTGTGCCTGTGTTTAGGATAGCATAGCACAGGACACTGCCTCCTGCCACATGGCAACAGCTGGGATGATGAGTGGAGGGGGTGGGTGGGGTCATTATACACCTGTTTTACTTTTGTGGACCGGTTGTAGAAGTTCTGGTCTTGCAATTGTTGATCTCTGATGATCTTGCTGGCAGTGTTGCCAACACTCTTCCAATAAAAGCAGCTAAAAGGGAGAGGGTCCTGTGTAGAGGATGGATACCTGACCCGAGCCCGACGGGACCCGACGGGACCCGACGGTACCCGACGGGTCGGGCCGGGTTCGAACAGATTTTTAGAAAGGATGCTCGGGTTCGGGTCGGGCTCGATCACATCAGCGCGATAAGACATGGAACATTTTGAATTTAAAACAGCTTATTATGTAGGTAACCAATGGGCCTGTTTCACCTGATGCAAATGTTCGATTTTGGATTAAAATAAATGTCAAATATTACCCTAACCTCCGTCTTCCTGTGTGCGGAAATTTGTTAAACTAGCTGTGACAACGAAAGACGTGCGTATTAAGCTACATGTGGCAGCGCAACGATGGAAGATGTTAAAAAGAAGTTGGCCGCAGGAGATTTTAAAACTATTGAAAACGAAGGAAAGTCAGCTGTGCATTGATGCGCTCATCTGTTGACATTTCCGAATGCCTTCCTACAATTGCTTAATAAAAGCGGGCTTTCCACACAAACAAACGTACATGTATCATTAGTATGAGAAACAAATGCGATTTTAACTGTGTCGGGCTAGGGTCGGGCTCTTACATAAATATCTTAATGCCTGTCGGGCTTGGGTCGGGTTCGGTTACTGCTCTGTCGGACGCGGGCCGGGCTCGGACAGAAAAATCCGGCCCGATCCGCACTCTAGTCCTGTGCTGCCTGGTCCCCGCACCCCCCATCAGTTCCTGGAGAGGCTGGTCCTGGCACGCCTTCGGCCTCTGATTCAACCGTCACAGGAGCCCCATTCCGCTCTCCCAGCCACATCATGACATGTTCTTTTTTCACCTTTATTTGTTCAGGGGTGTTTCACTAAGAGATATTCTCTGATCCCATTCACACCTGGAAGCTTCCCCAATACAACCACATTTTATCCTGGTACATGTAGGCAAAGCCGCCAGGGAAATGTACTTCTTTAATAGAAGTACATTTCATCAGCACTGATTGGACCGCCATATTAAAGGTGGCAAATCGTCCCTTTAACCATGCACTCTTGACGCTCTTAAACTAACTAATCATCTAGCAATGTTGTCCATAATGTTCCTCAAGAGTCTTAAAGCTTTTTTGAAATATACATGTCGTGAATCAAATATGTCAAAAATAAAAACAGTCCATTTAAATATGTCAGCGACTAGAAACTTGTGAGTCGTGACTGACTTATCTTCAGTTTCCCACTACTCTGCGTTTGGGTCCTCCTTCCTCACCATAACAGAACAATCAAACCAAAGTATAGACCCAGCAGAGTACGTGTTTGAGCCGCTCCTCCACCCGATCGGCCCGGCGGCGGACTTCATGTCCACCACGTTCCGTCGCCTGCATGAGGATGTTCCTACTGAGACCTGGCACCTCATGATGGTACGGTGGGAGGAGGTGGACAGGGAGTACGGTCCCCTCCCAGAGACCGTAGAGACTGATTCTCGGGGAGTTGTTACTGACCAGTCCTCCCCGGGAGCCGCCACAAACCAGCCCTCCCGGGAGTCGCTACTGACCAATCCTTCCCGGGAGCCGCCACGGACCCAGCAGAGTGCACCTTTACGCCGGCGGAGACCAGTGTGGGCCCAGGTGATGTCGAAGAACGCCTCAGGATAATCGGTCAGCTGGAATACGGCCTCGGCCAGTTCCTAGCTGAGTTGGGCAAGACTACGGACGTGGGGCGCCGGCTGGTCATCTGCTCGCTGATGTGAAACGCCTTGGCGGGCAAGCCCTGGGCTCTGAAGGTGCCGGGAGTGGCTGCGGTGGCCAAGGAGGTCTACCGGCTGGAGGCGAGCCTGCAGGCCTCCCTGATCCCCACCAGCGAGCCGGCGCCCAACTCCCCGGACCAGCCGCCGCTGACCGTCGCCGCGGACCCCCGCCTCCGCTGACCATCGCTGTGGACCCTCAGGCGCCCCCGACCCCCAGCCGGCGTCTGGGCCACGGCCCCCCCTGGTCACTGGCTCTCGGGGTCCCTCTGGTCTCAGTTCTGTGGGTCCCCCGGGACCCAGTCCCCCCAGATCTAGTCCCCTGGCTTCCTCCGGTCCTGGTCCCCGGGGTTCCCCTTGGGGTCTCCCGGGTCCCAGGTCCTCAGGAACCCCGGTCCCCCTGGCTTTAGGTTCACTTAGTGTTAGCTTCCCTGGTCTCGTATCTGTCCCGGTCTCTGTGTTTGTCCCTGTCACTGTGTTTGTTCCTAACTCTGTCTCGGTGCCTGTTTGTGTCCCTGTCCCCGTGCTCGTCCCTGTGCCCTCGTCTGTCCCCGTGCTCGTCTCTGTCCCTGTCACCGTCCCGGTCACCTTCCCGGTCCCTGTCACCATTCCCGTCCCTGTCTTCCTCCCAATCCCTGCGTCCTCCCCATCTAAATTTGTTCCGAAACCCGACCCGTCTATATTTACGTCACTCTCCGTCCGTCCCGTCTGTGTCTAGGTTTGTTCCATTTAAATCCGTCACATCCATGTCTGAGCCCGTCCCATCGAGGTCTAAGTCTGTCCCATTTGTCTCTAAGCCTGTTCCGTCTGTCCCGTCTGTGTTAAGACCTGTCTCGTTCAAGTCTGTCCCTAGGTCTGTTTTGTCTAAGTCCATCCCGCTTAAGTCTGTCCCTCGGCCGGCCCGTCCATTTTTAGGTCTGTCCCGTCTTCCCCGTCTATGTTCATGTCTGCCCTGTCCCACGAACCCAGTGCGCTCTCTCGTTTCTCCCCCCGTGCGCTCTCTCGTTTCTCCCCCCGTGCGCTCTCTCGTTTCTCCTCTTGTGCGCTCCCTCGCTTCTCCTCCCATGCGCTCTCTCGTTGCTCCTCCGTGCGGTCTCTCGTTTTTCCTCCCGTGCTTTCTTTCGCTTCTCTTCCCGTGCGTCCACTCTGGCACCAGTTTTGGCCTGTGGCACGCTCACAGGTGAACCTATTAGTGCACCTCCCGTTCCCAGTCCCGTTCTAGCTCCCTAGTCCTTTCTCTTGTGTCCGTGTCTCCCTCATTTTGTTTCTTTGTCTTGTCCCCTTTTTCTCTCGTCCCCGTTCCGTCTCCTTTCTTGTCGTCTCGTCTATGTCCTTCTCGTCCCATCACTGTGTGCCTCCCTCACTCTGTCTCTCCTGGTCCCTTTCTCTCTCTTTTTCTGTTTGTTTGTATGTGCGTCCCTGTGTCTCTCTCTGTTCCCTATCCCTAATCCCTCCTTTCCGGTCTCTCTCTTGTCGTCTTCTTTCGTTTTGTCTCTTCTCTTGCCACGTTTCTTCTTTTGTCTCGTCTCCTCCTTTGTCTCCCTCTCACGTCTCCTCCTTTGTCTCCTTCTCTCGCCTCCTCGCCTTTTTCGTCTCCTAGCCCCCTTCGTCTCAACGGCTCTTTTGTCTCGCTTCCTCCCTCGTCTCGTCTCCTCTCTCTCGGCGTCTACTTCTTCGTCATCTCCCCTTTTGTTGTCCCTCTCTTGTCCCCTCGCTTCCTACTCTTGTCTGTTTTCTTGCTCCCTCTCTAGTTTCCCTCTCATTTGTTCTCCTTCGTGTCCCTTCGCGTTCCCTCGGGCTCTCCTTCGTGTACCCTTGTGTTCCCTCGGGTCCCTTTACGCTTCTTTGCGTCCCCTCGTGCTCCTCTGCATTCCCTCGTGCTTACTCGCGCCCTCTCGGGTTCCTTCGCGCTCCTTTGTGCTCCCTCGCGCTCCGTGTTCCCTCGCTCCGTCGCGTTCCCTCGGTTTTCCGACTGCTCCCTTGTGCACCCCCTCGTGGACTTTATCGTGTGCCCCCCCGTGGGCTTCCTAGTGCTTCCTCGTGCGCCCCCCCCCCGTGGGCTTCCTAGTGCTTCCTCTTGCACCCCCCCAGTGGGATTTCTTGCGCTTCCTCGTGTGCCCCTCGTGCGGCTTTTGCGCGCGCCCCTCTCGCGGGCTCCTTCGTGCGCTCTCTTGCCGGGCCCCTTGTGCGCCCTCTCTTGAGCCCCCTCGTGCGCCCCTCCGTGGGCTCCTCCGTACGTTCCCTAGCGCCTCCCTATAACCTTTCCGGTGTCCCTCTTCTGTCCCTGTGTCTGAGTCTCTCTCCCTCTCTCTCGGTCTGTCCTGTTCTCTGTGCATCCTCCTGCACTTGTTTCCTCGCTCGCCCTCTCGTTGTTTTTTTTCTCGTTTGCTCTCCGTCTCGCTCCCCATCTCTCTCCCCCGGTCTCTCGGTCGTCTGGGTGTTTTCTTGTTGTCTCACTCCCTGTCTTCTTTCCTCTCTCCCTTGTATTGTCTCTCTTTCCCTTGACGTGCCTCTCACGTCCTGGTTCCCTTTGTCTTTGCCTGATGTCTCACCTGTTCCCTGTTAGCTTGTTACCTCTTGTACTTAACCTCTGTGTTCCATTTGTCTAGTGCTTGATTGTTTTGTCGCGTGTTGCATGTACCTAGTTTGTCTGCCTCTGATCCCCAGTGAGTCTTCCCTTGTGCTTTGTTTTTTTCCCTGTTGGATTGTCGCCTTTCCCCATGCCTTTGTTTGGATCGTGTTGGACTTCTCCTTTTACCCCTATGCTTGCTGGGCTATAGAGACAATAAAGCCTTAACTTCAGTTTCCCACTACTTTGCGTTTGGGTCCTCCTTCCTCACTATAACAGTTGTAGCTGCTGCTGTGGTCCTGCTCGACGCCATGCACTGCTACTACTATTAGTTCTAGTCATAGTTGTATTATCTTTATTCAGTGTGCCGATGTGCTGCAATAGCAGCAATCGGCGCAATGACTATTATTGCCCATACTTATTATTATTCTTCCGCCAGATTTTTGTCCCGCTACTAGTCCTGGAGCGTTGCCAACACGCGCACACAAAATTCATCGAAACGTGTGTAATGATCGGGAATGGTGTGCTATGACTTTTCTAAGAGATTTGCCACACGGTTTTCACAAAATCGGCAAAACACTGAGAAAAATTTCTCATAGACTTGAATGAGAAATGTTTGGGAAATCGATCAACATTGCTCAAAACGCCACCTCTTTGGGACCGTGCTGTATTGCCATACTTTAACGTAGAAACATGATTAAAAGTTTAAACCGAAGACAAGACTGAATGGGCATTCAGATATCAAGCACGGTTTCTCTCAAATCCCAGTTTACGTATCGTCCCGTTTTCAGACCGTCTCAGATTTTTCAATGTGTGTGTATGTGGCGGAATGTTGAGAGCTAGTGAAGGACAGAGTGGGGAGATTAAAAAATCATCTTGGTTCTCTCTCTATAACTTGCTCCAACACCAACAATTCTAACTTGTCATGGCCAATTTATACATCAAAACGTAGGTATTCTTGTCTAGTTTCAGCCAATTTGCTCATGTATGCGATATGAATTATATTTTTTGCTCAGCAACCTTTCAAATGACAAGAGTTCCCAATCTTCTTCCATTCACTGCCATGTTAAACATCGTCCACATTTCTGAGCAGAACGCAGAGCGAAGCACTTTTTTACATCGCTGATACGCCCACATTTCTAAGTTTATCCACATGAATTTTATATCAATACGTTCACAAAGGCCTTCTGGTGCCCACGAGAATCTTATTTTATTGATAGCTAGTATCCCTTTGATGATATGATCATTTGTTTGAGAGCTTTTTCAGTATCTGAATAGCTGGTGACAGCAGGTGCCAGGTGCAGTCGTTAACTGATTACAGATCAAAGAGATGACATCACAGAGATGAAAGGCTTCCTATTGGTCCTTAGTAACCAAGCAACCATACTCTGTATGTCTGTCGACATCTGGCTCCCTCTCTCTTAGACACTCACACAGACAGACACACACACACATCCTAAGGTCTTAAATAGGTTTTAAAAAGTTATATTTCTGAAGGGTTAACACACTTATTATTTTTTATTAAGTTTTATTGCTATTCGCGTGTGCACCAAATAGGAGGCACACTGATAACATTTCTGCGGAATTTTCTAGTTGGCATTGTTATTGTCTCTGTAAATTATAGAGTGTGGTCTAGACCGACTCTATCTGTAAAGTGGCCTGAGATAACTCCTGTTGTGATTTGACACTAGATATCAAATTTAATTGAAAAACTGAACAGCAGTAGCAGCAGATCCAAAATAAAACGTTCAGCACTTTATACACTTACAGTAGTATTTTCAAATCCATTCCCTGGGAGACGGGAAGCAGAACTGGAGTGATGTGATCCACTCTCTTGGTCTCAGTGAGGACTGAAGCAGCAGCACTACAACTCTTGATTTTCAGTGGGGGACTGTAACTATGTAAATGTACTCAAGTACTGTATTATAGTACATGTTTGAGGTACTGTACTTTACTTACCACTTCATACTTGTACTCCACTACATTTACAGTATTTTAAAGCTTTAGTGTGACTAGTTACTACATTTTTTTATTTACTAAGTGTAATCATTACAAGTTATGCCAACCAGCAGTATAAAAAGACGAGCTCCACCTTTACCAGCTGCAACTTTGGAGTGATCAACACATGAATGCACCTTTAATTATGATCTGAAAAAAATAATATATATATATGTGTGTGTGTGTCTGTGTTTACTTTTACTTTTGGTACTGTTGTTTTAGTGAGATTATAAAATAGGACTTTTACACTGTAGTAGGCTATTTCTACTTTTACTAAATACTTCTTCCACCTCTGCTTATTTTACATTCCACTTTAAAGTTCATAAAATTCCATTCTGTCTGACAGTATCGCATATATTTGGTGTGTGCATGCGTGCGTACATGGAATTATAATTGTTATTGTGGACTCGCCACAAATCCAAATCGATGTGATAGCAGCCAACTTGAGCTTTTCACACAAACACATTCCTGCACACTGTGTGAACATGTGACAGCCCTCAGACTCAAGCGCAGCCTCCCAGATTTGAGTAAATCTGACAAGGCACATCCTGAAAGGGAAGGCGTAAAGCCTCTCGGGTGTGAGGTAGAGGATGTGGAGATGACAGTGTTCTGGACCTGGACCGTGTGCATCCATGCTGTGGTGTGACAACTCTGTGGCTGCTTCCTGACCCTCTGACATGCAGCTCAAACTGTCAGTCAAATCTCAGTAAGCTTGTTTTTTTTCTCTTCTTTAACAGACAAGTCGAGGCATCTGCTTACCGTATACACAGCGATTCCAGTTCAATTAAATCAAAGCTATGGTTACATCTCTGCATCTTCCACCATACAGCAAACATCTTGCTGGGCGAGAGAAGAGAGAATGTAATTGCAATTACAGTCATTCTATTAAAATATAAATTACACTTTACAGTCTGTTGTTACACACAAGCCTGAATTACACCCAGGACTTACACACGGACTATTGGAGAGATGTCACAGTGAAGGGGGGGCTGAGCTCCTGAGCAATTTGTGGTTTGGTGCCTTGCTCAAGAGCACCTTATATATGCATGTATATAAGAGTGAGTAGAGTGTATATAAGAGTGAGTTGAGTGTATATAAGAGTGAGTTGAGTGTGAGTAGAGTGTATATAAGAGTGAGTAGAGTGTGAGTAGAGTGTATATAAGAGTGAGTAGAGTGTATTCCATTTTTGGGGCATTGGTCCTGGCCAATCAGAACTTGAATCTAATCGACTATGTGGCGCCCGCTTGAATACATCATTTACCCACGTCCTAGCTTTTATTCTCTTGGTGAAAATTAACACACATTTTTACTCTTGTCATTGTTTGGAGCCTACTGTGTGGCACTTTATTTGCTATGAAGGTCTCTCCTGTTTTCCTCTCCAGTGACATCATGATCCCGGGATATGCCATGAATCATTTAAGAGCTTTGCGAAGATGCTGCCTCTGGCTCACTTCCTTCACTTGCTGTCATTGCTCTTCTCAAAGTTAAGGAAGAGAGTGACGCACAGTATAGGCCTTACAGCTCAGGCTCAGCACTGACACACTCACAAGGTCAGACACTGTACATGACAAAACCCTAACAGGAAGGGACAGCGCGCCTGGGCGTACGGAAATTTTAAGATGCAGCTCTTCAGCCAAGGTTTATGTAATAAAGAGACATCTGACACTGATTAATAGAGAAATGTAAAAAAAAATCAGTATGTTTATGCAAGCTGGCCCTATTGTTTGCAAAGACTATTATAGCTGCCAAAAATACACCATTATTATCAGTCTGTTTGACAGAATGTAATTGCTTCATGACATCTTTTTGATCTTTCTGTTTTGTCCCTATTACAGACAGGCTTCATTTGTAATTATCTTTAGATAAGTTGTGTTCACCATGTTCATGATTGTCCATATGAGGTATAATAATAATAATACATTTTATTAGAGCCCAACCAATATATCAGTGGGCCGATATTAGGCATTTCCCGTCAAAATGTTATGAGTGTTGGAGTTGCATAGTGTGTCCACCAGAGGGCGCTATACAACGTCCCTGTTGGCACACTTTTTTTTGTTATTGTGTTTTTGTTCAAAGGACTTTAAGTTTTATATTTAAGTTTGTATTTTTATACATTTTATTTATCAGAACTTTAATATATTTAGATTTTCCTCTGTTCTGTTGTGACAATAAAACAAATTAGTTTCATGTATCGGCATATCAGACTTTTAAATAACCAAAAATTTGTATCGGTATCTGCCTTAAAAATCCTTTACCGATCATGCTCTACATTTTATTTATGGGTGCCGGTCTCAACACCGAAGGACACCTGTGTACCATGCTGTAATATTCATTAGAGACGATCCGGATACTCGGCTGAAACGAGTATCCGGTACGGATAATGCACTTTTGCCGAATACAAGTATTATACGAGTAATATGAGTCAATATCTGTGCTCGGATTGTATAAAACTCCTCATTGGGTAGCGGAGACTGGGTTGTTCTGTGAAAGTCACAGCGCCCTCCCCTACACACACGCTCTGCTCACTCACACACAGAACACTGATAAGTGAACAGCGCTCTTTCTCCCTCTCCCTCAGTCACTCAAGTCCACGGGTCTTTTCCGTTAGCGTTTAGGGTTTCTTCAGCTTCAGGTTTGTTTTTAACTTCGGTTCGAACTAGTACTTACTTAGTAACTAACCGGTAGATTTCTGGTAAACGGGGGGTCTGTTCAGTGTGCTTGCGTTGCGTCTCTGCCTTTTTTTTTTTTTTTTTAAACCGCCTGCTGGCTCTAACCAGTTTTTTTTGAGTGTCTGAAACTTTCTTACTGTATTATAAAAAAAAATATATATATATATATATATATATATATATATATATATATATATACACTGGCGTCTACAACATGAAAGCATGGATCCATCCTGCCTTGTATCAACGGTTCAGGCTGGTGGTGGTGGTGTCATGGTGTGGGGAATATTTTCTTGGCACTCTTTGGGCCCCTTGGTACCAATTGACCATCGTTGCAACGCCACAGCCTACCTGAGTATTGTTGCTGACCATGTCCATCCCTTTATGACCACAATGTACCCAACTTCTGATGGCTACTTTCAGCAGGATAATGCGCCATGTCATAAAGCTGGAATCATCTCAGACTGGTTTCTTGAACATGACAATGAGTTTGCTGTACTCAAATGGCCTCCACAGTCACCAGATCTCAATCCAATAGAGCATCTTTGGGATGTGGTGGAACGGGAGATTCGCATCATGGATGTGCAGCCGACAAATCTGCGGCAACTGTGTGATGCCATCATGTCAATATGGACCAAACTCCCTGAGGAATGCTTCCAGCACCTTGTTGAATCTATGCCACGAAGAATTGAGGCAGTTCTGAAGGCAAAAGGGGGTCCAACCCGTTACTAGCATGGGGTACCTAATAAAGTGGCCGGTGAGTGTATATATATATATATATATATATATATATAGTTGTGGTATAAATAAATAATGTAAAAAATTAAGATACACACAACCACACAAACACATTCCAACCCCCCCTCTCATGAAACCGAGGGCTCTATCACCTTGGAATTATTTGCCTTGTGCTTTAGTCATCAAAGGTATATTCACAATTTGTCATAGTATGGTACTTAGACGTATATTTAAAAGGAAAACATGATGCTGTGTACACTAAACATATTAAAAATGGTGTTGGTTGGAAAAAGAACATTTGTAAGTTGTCTTGTGAAATTTTCTGAGAATAACTGTGTATTCTGGGCCATAAAATCAATCTGATCTGTTGCAACTACGAGTTGGATTTTTAACTGCTGCCCCAGCAAGAAGTAACTTTTAATGGCACTTTCCAAAGGGATATTTTGGCATCAGTAATCTCCAGACTTTGTGGAATATGTACAGAATTAAATGAAAGAAAAAGATGTTTGCAATTTACATATACATATACAGAATAATGAGCGGAGAGTACTTCAACTGACACTGCACCACCAGTCAGTTTGCAGAGTGAGGGTCAAATCAGTGACCATGAAAACAGTGGCAGTACCATTCTCTCTCTCTTGCGCGCGCTCTTTCTCTCTCTCTCTCTCTCTCTCTCTCTCTCTCTCTCTCTCTCTCTTACTCAATCACAGACACACACACACTCACACATACCTGGTGTGGAAATAAATAAAAAAATGATCACACTGATCATAAAAAAATTAAGTTAAAAAAAGAAAGTTATATTGAGTATGAAAGCTCTTGTTCATTACATTTTACTTCATAATTGCAACCACATGTGTTGTATTCATTGTTGCAAAACTTGTTCTGTATATAGTTTGTCTGTTACCATGACAACACCATTGATCTGAAGCTCAATGCTGATGCTGTCATGTAAATAGTTTTCTAATTAGCAATAAATATAAGAGTTTATGATCAACCCATATCAATTGCATGCTTAAAATAGCATACCGGTTAAAGCCCCGCCCATTTCAAGACAACCAGACCCACTTCCGGGTTAAATACTGTCCACTTCCGGGTTAAATTCTGCCCACTTCCGGGTTAGGCCCCCCCAGTCCGAGTACAGATACAGATACAGATAATTCATATGGTAAACAGATACAGATAATGCTGTACTCGCTCATCCCTAATATATATATATATATATATATATGTATATACTATGAAGGCTCTATACATGTGGATGCAATTTGTGTGCTGGCAAAACGTAAGTCCCCATATTTCGCATTCATAGGCAGTATATATAAATGAATAGTGTGTATTAGATGTTAGTGTTCATTATTGTATTTGTTAACAACTGAAACTCCTCCTGTGGACACCCAGAAGTAGAGGCTGCTGTATAAACAGATAATTAATGATATAGTGTAATAATATAAAATGTCTACTTAGGCAAGGTTAGAATTGCTGACAATTATATACCAACGTCCTCATAAATCCACCGGAGTTCAGAATGCCAACACAAAGAAAGCAGAAGGAAACAGACATCAACGAAAATACATGCATCCGCGGAATTTCCTGCGGCCCCGGAGCAATTCCCGGAAGTGGAACATCAAGGGTATGGACTAATGAGGATCTAAATGAATTAGGGGTCATTATTACTGTTTGGAATTTACCTATGCGGTTAGGTGTCAACAGTGTAAGTTTATATCAGCCTACATTGTCTGCTTCTGCACAACAGTTTCCAAACTCTGATGGTTAGCTTGGACGTGTTTATTTGGGCCACGATACATTTTTTTTTCTTTTCTTTTCTTTCCTGTTCATTGTGGCTGTTAACTTTGACAATGGACTGGCAGTGCTGCACTGCTGCCATTCTCTACTTAGCTGTAATCAGGTCATGATAATAAGTTGCAAACTCCCTCTGTGTGTTCCTCTTCATGAATAATTGGTGGAGAGAGGTGGGTAGAGGCCAAAGCAGTAAGGCGTTTGAAGTTATCCATTTCATAACACAGAGAAAATAATCTAAGCTAAGGAGGAAAGAAAGTCCCTGGGCAAGTTGAACAAGTGTGGCTGTCTTCAGTAATAAAACATTGGATGTCTGAAGACAGGGTTTCTTATGAAGACAAACTCGCTGACTGTAACAAATGTGTTTTCTCTGTGCCTGAATAACAACCTGTGCCAGTCAGCTGTGAAAAAAACAACCTAGAATGATTCATGTCGCGTGTGCTTTCATGATGCACTGTGTGGACAGTGTGTGTTTCTGCAGAGCATCATGTTTTTTTACACGCAAAGCAGAGCAATGCTCCTACTAATGAGCTACATGTTAAGACACTAATACAACATTTAAATTTTTTCCAGAATGCTGCCAGAATGCTAGCAACCATTATTCATGTGTACGGCTCCGTGGCAATAACAAGGCAAACTGCAGACCGCTGTGATCATCCAAATACTTGTGTACTCCCTTAAATCCTAACATAACACATACTAAACATGTCATACTGTTAGTGTGCAGCCAGCTGTGGACACAGCTAGTTTCTACCTGAAGATATTACAATGTAGAGAAAGTGTAGTGTCACTGCTACATTTGCACAGGCTAGTTGGCATTTTCTTTTTTATTTTAATGCCTTTTAAATGTTGATGATTTTGCCATGAATTTGTCAAGCGTGGGAGGAGCAGCACAGTACCAGATGAGATAATAAGATAACATTTCAATCAGTAGAGACCTTTTTGCAGATATGTAAAGGTTTATTGTACATAAGCATAATAAAATGCACAGTCTTTGGAGCTTTAGATGCCATGGTTATAGAATAATTTGTAAAAAGGGGTAAGGAAGCCAAGATCATTCCCCCGATGGAGTCTAGACACTGGAGGTGGCGGCGAAGGAGCCCAAAGACCAGACCGAAGGAGTCAACAGAGCGTAGGGCTGTAGTCAAGACCACCTTTGTCGAGTCCAAGACAAGTCCAAGACCAGGACTAGTCGAGTCCGAGTCAAGACCGAGTCCAAAGAGGTTCAAGTCTGAGTCAAGACCGAGTCCAGGACAGAAAAAAAGGTCTTATGCATGACAGTATCAAGACAATCAATTTGGGTTATTTGTTGATTTAAAAGCAAAAACAGTGTCAGAACACCCAGGATTTATGAGTATAGCCATTCCCCTTGATATCATATGGTGATAACTCATAATAGCTACATAGACAATACTGCTACAGTAGGTACTAGTACTGAGCATTAGAACTGCTACTGCTACAGTAGTAGTAGTACTGAGCATTAGAACTGCTACTGCTACAGTAGGTACTAGTACTGAGCATTAGAACTGCTACTGCTACAGTAGGTACTAGTACTGAGCATTAGAACTGCTACAGTAGGTACTAGTACTGAGCATTAGTACTGATACTGCTATGGTAGGTACTATTACTGAGCATTAGAACTGCTACTGCTACAGTAGGTACTAGTACTGAGCATTAGAACTGCTACTGCTACAATAGGTACTAGTACTGAGCATTTGAACAACTAAATTACAATATAGCTTCACTCCAGATGTAGTGTAGAAATGAAGTGACCAGTATTACAGAGTGTAGCCCTATGGTTGGTTTATGGCTTCCCTAAAAAATATTGTATTCTATTGTTATATGGACGTGGGTTAATAGGAAATACATGTATTTTCAGATAACATTACAACTATGAACAATGTGTAATTTAACATATGTTCGTTTATTTGAGACAAATTGCAGAATTTTAAAATAAATCCATCAGGAAGACGTTGTTTAGGGAACACACACACACACACACACACACACACACACACACCGATAGCTGGCTCGGCAACGTTAGCTAATGTCCGCTAGCATACTGTTAGATTTTCTCAAAACTAACATCGCGTTCAATCGGATCTCTGAGGAAGGAAGCTGAGGGTCAAATTGAGAATTAAGAAAAGGTTTATTGCAACAGCATGATGAGGATGATAAGACAAAGACAGATACAAACAAACATAATAACACTGCAGCTGACAGCGGACTGGATTCATGCTTCCATTCAAATCCTTTCTCATTGGTCCGTTGTTGTCATGACAGCACGTAGAGTGCATCTTCGCTGTCCAATGAGAATAAACCTGCCGCTAAACTCTGCACCTTTGGGGGTCGTTTTGGTTAGAAAACAAATGGACAGACTAAGACCCCAGGGGACAGGAGACGGAAGGTCACCTTTTGTTGCGTAGCAGGAAACCCCTTTCCATATGTTAAATGCCAGACCTGACCTGTGGTTCTTTACATTCAGAGGAAAAGAGGGGGAAAATGGGGGACAGATATATGCATATTTCTCTAACCTGGCTCCTTCAGACATTTTAACATTTTAAAACTCAACCAGCACCTCTAAATCTGAGGCCATGGTTCTCAGCAGGAAACCGATGGAGTGCTTTCTTCAGGTAGGGAGTGAGTCCTTACCCCAAGTGAAGGAGTTTAAGTACCTTGGGGTCTTGTTCGCGAGTGAGGGGACCATGGAGCGTGAGATTGGTCGGAGAATCGGAGCAGCTGGTGCGGTATTACATTCTGTGTATCGCACCGTTGTGACGAAAAGAGAGCTGAGCCAGAAGGCAAAGCTCTCGATCTACCGGGCAATTTTCGTTCCTACCCTCACCTATGGTCATGAAGGCTGGGTCATGACCGAAAGAACGAGATCCAGGGTACAAGCGGCCGAAATGGGTTTTCTCAGGAGGGTGGCTGGCGTCTCCCTTAGAGATAGGGTGAGAAGCTCAGTCATCCGAGAGGAGCTCGGAGTAGAGCCGCTGCTCCTTTGCGTCGAAAGGAGCCAGTTGAGGTGGTTCGGGCATCTGGTAAGGATGCCTCCTGGGCGCCTCCCTAGGGAGGTGTTCCAGGCACTTCCAGCTGGGAGGAGGCCTCGGGGAAGACCCAGGACTAGGTGGAGAGATTATATCTCCAACCTGGCCTGGGAACGCCTCGGGATCCCCCAGTCGGAGCTGGTTGATGTGGCTCGGGAAAGGGAAGTTTGGGGTCCCTTACTGGAGCTGCTGCCCCCGCGACCCGACTCCGGATAAGCGGATGAAGATGGATGGATGGATGGAAAACTCAACCATACAAACGGGCTAACTATAGCCAGTTAGCTTTTTTATAACGTAACAAAAACCCACCCATGTCGTAAGAGCAAAACTTATTTCATGTAATAAAATGATGGCTCAAAAGGAGCACTAATGCCACAGGTCTTATGTTGACAACGTGGACGCAGATATAGCAAACTCCAAAGGCAGCCGTAATATTTAGCTAGTAAGCTAGGCTAACTTTGGTGCGCTAACGTTAGCAAACATTGGCGTAGCTTTAGCTAGCTGTCTAGCTAAACTTGTAAAAAGCCGAACAATATCCCCACCTGAACTGTGTTTTACTTTCCCTCCAATATTATCATCAACATAATAAAGACACCTGGACTCGGTCGAGACCTAAAGCCATATTTTTCAAGACCAGTGGCCGAGTCCGAGACAAGTCCGAGTCCAAATACTACAGAGTCCGAGACAAGATCGAGACCATAGAAAAACGGTCTCGAGTCCAAGACCAGACTCGAGTACTACAGCCCTGACAGAGCGGGAGGTGGAGGGTTGCACGCTTTGCCTGAAAGGACAGCTGACAGCAGCAGAGAGAGAAATAAATTTAAAGCAGGGTTGTGACGCTGTAATTGTCCCTTGGAATTTTTGGCAGATTGTGTTTGGTTAACAGGAAGGTGAACGCCTCCAACAGCTGATTTGATTGAGGAAGAGAGCAGTGATTAAGTGTTAGGTCTCCCTGAAAGAATTTACGTTGTGCTACATTAGAAGTCTGTATTGTGATTATATTACAATATTACAATCAGCATGTGTTCCCCTCAAGGCTCCGTCCTTTCCCCTCTGCTCTTCTCCCTGTACACCAACAGCTGCACGTCCAGTCACCAGTCCGTCAAGCTCCTGAAGGTCGCAGACGACACCACCCTCGTTGGACTCATTGCTGGTGGAGATGAGTCTGTGAGCATTAATCAAGGTGAGATAAAACTAGTGGCTGAGTCCCCAACACTCTAGTGGCAGGGGTAAGAAAAGGGGAACGTCTTTTATTGCATGCTATTTGATTATCCATTTTCTTAACAATTGTATCAATATGTTTCTCTCATGTCAGCTGCCCATTGAGTGTCACCCCAAGAAAATTTGCCTCTTGAACCTGTTCAATAATTGAGTCATTGATTGACAGGCAAAGCTGATAATCACTACTATTGGCACATCTGGCCCTGAACAAAATACTTTTGGTTTTTGCTATATTCATGACCAGTCTATTTTCACATATCCATTCCTCTAGTAGTTGTAGTTCAGATTGAAGTCTGTTTCTTAATTCATTCATACTAGTTGATGTAAAATGAATAAACTACAGTTTTTTTGTGATCAATTTTTTATTGATAGTATACACTTGGAAATTCAATGATAGGACAGGTTTTAAGACCTCACAAATACATCACAGAAACAGAACAACGATCCCACCCTCCTCCAACCCATGGCGACCCCATTACCAACTCTCCAAGAAGTAAAAAAATACAATGCAAATATAGTATATTATTATAGTATAGTATATACATTTGTCAAATACATTAATGCTGCACTCTTTCTTTAACCAAGGTGTAAATTTCATCCCATGCCCGTAGAGATTTTTGACTCACTAAAAGTGAGACATAAATGTCTCCAAAAGGCAAACACATTGGGACATTCCCAAAACATATGTAAAAATGTCCCTGAAACATTAAGTGTACATAGGTGACAATTATGTCATAGTATGACAAGCACAGGTGTATTAAAAAACATTAATGATGGCTGCATTCTACTTAGGAGACGCCCTGGTATTGCATGCTGACTCACTGAAATAGCTATCTGGGAAACCTAATGAAATTGAGCCATTGTTAAGGTTATCATTTTTAGCTGTGTTTTTCCTACTATGACAAGTTAAAAATGTGAGCTCTGAAAATGGTCCATTCAACAGTGGACAATGATGGATGTGCTGGTAATTTGTTTGCTGTACAGCGTCTTCACTGAGATGGAGCTGGAGTTGTTGAGGGAGCATCAGCGTCAGGCTGCCCACAGGAGCAGGAGGTTGGAGTATCGCCACCTCTGCAGTCAAAGATGTGGTATGGTAAGTAATGTTAACACAGGATCAAAGGGTGAATAAGTAACGTTACACTAGTTAATAGGCCAACGTTAACTCATCATTCAGCAATTTTTTTTTTACAACCACTATTATGTTATGTCAATACATTTTAAAGTCGTGGGAGTTAACGTTATTTATCGTCACCGTTATGGAGAAAAATCGTATCCATATATGGCATTGTAAGATTAACAGCGTGTGCTTATACTTAACTACTATTCCTTACAACTGTACTTAACGTTACTATTATACTAGGCCTATTAGCTTTGCTGATGGTGGTTGTATCGTAACATTAAGCTTATTGATTGGTAACATTCTAACTTTTAAAACTAATGCGGTGGTAAAATATGCGATCAACAAAAAAAGGCTACATGAAGTAACAATAACAAGGTGAACCGCTGCTGTTAATGAACCAGTTAAAGGGAACAGGTTTAAATACCCCCTCTGCAAATCAGTTTTGAGCTGATATGGTTTAATAGTTTATCCCAAAAAATAAAATTAAATCATACATAAACGTTCCTCTATTCATGTTACACAGGCGCGGCATTACTGTGCCATAAATGTCACAGTGCCAGTACTGCAGCGGTGACTTCAGGCTGGGCAGAGAGGCCATGCAGCAGGTGATGGTGGCCCTGAGGACGGACAGGCAGCACGGATGGGGGCCAACCCTGGAGACACTCGTGCTCCTGTTCTGGCTGGCAACCGGTTCAGCCTACAGAGTTGTCTCCAGGGTCTTCAGCATGCCTCTATCCACGGTGCACCGAGTGGTCCACAGGATGGTGGATGAGGCGGTGGCTGTGCTGCCCCAGTTTGTTCACTCCCTCCGCACTCAGGAAGAGCTCCAGGTGGTCGGGGATGGCTTTGCTCATTTGGCTCATCACCATGCGTTTAGCAAGGCAGCAGAGGCAGTAGATGGCTGCCACATAAGGACCCATGATGCACACTTCCTGAAGAACAGCCCCATCAACACTAGGGGGACTTACCCTCCACCTGGGTATTTTCTCCTAGCTGATGGTGGCTACCCATGTCTACAGGAACCTCTGGCCCTTATCACACCATATAAGAGGCCGGTGAGAGGCATGGCAGAGCAACGGTTTAATTCCCATCATTGTAGAGGTCGCACAATCATTGAGCGGGCCTTTGGAATGATGAAAACCCGCTTCAGGTGCCTCTTTTTAGAAGCACTTTAAGTACATCCGCAATTTTTCCCTAAGGTAATAAATCATTGCAATATTTCTGTAGTTAATTTCTTAATCAAATCTTAATATACAACAGTTCATGTTTAACATATTATTATACATCTATTTCACGTTTTTTCATATCTCAATAAAGTCTTGTCTTTTTTTGCTCTACCTAAAAGTGTGGAAAATGACCCGATGCGCTTAGAAGTACATAAAAGAAAGTTTGTTCTTTCTATGACTATTAAGACAAATAACACACCTCGAAGTTACCAGCTGGAAATTATCCTTAAAGTACTGTAGCGCTGTAACCAACATATGAAGTCCTTTAAAAACACCATAGGTAAATACCCATACACAGTGATGTCAGTTAAGACCATAATAAAGTACATACAGACAGTTTATATTAAATAATTAAAAAAGGGGGAAAAGACAAAACGCCAACCTCTCCATAAGTGAGAAGAATCTATTTGACCTCTCTCTGGCCTCTGCTTCCCTCCTCTCATCTGCCTCCCTCTGGTATTTTATATCCTCCTTGTGGAGCTCTAGGAACGGATCCTCTCTCTCCTTTTTCCTCTTCTCTCCTCTGTGCCCTTCTCTGTCTTTGCTTCTCTCTCTCTCCTCCTCCTCCTCCTTCTTGTCTCTCCCTTCCTCTACTTCTTGTGCAGGGGGGCGAAACAGCTGCAGACTGCCCTAATGCCTCTTCCATGAGGGCAAACCAGGGCCAAGTTGCTGCCGTCGCCTTGCCGTCCTCTGTCCCCTGACCAGTGGCAGGACAATTGCATTCCTAAACAGTGAAGATCAAAAAGTTGTGATGACATATTACTATACGTTACTATGCAGTGTTGTGTACAGTAGTATACTACTGTACACAACACTGCATCTGAACTTTCTGTCAGTCAGGTTTACGTCCAAGGCTTACTTCAAAAATCATTAACATTAAGATGTGTTTAAACAATTATGTCCATACAATAATACCCTCAAGTACAATATCTCCCATCTTGTACTTGGTTTTTAAATTGTCCCACTTCTTTTTGGTCTGGAGATTACACAGCTATTACTTCTGAACATTAAACAGTACATTTGCTTCTCACCGATATCCATTCACCGCAGTGTCTCTCCCCCCGGTGAACCCGGATAGAACTTTCGTTGAGTCTACTCTACAGCTCCATCTCGTACCGCAGAGGGATTATAACGTATGACTAATGTCATAGGCGCTGTTTTTGAAAACTGTATTTCAGCGATGGGTTGAAGCACTGCAAAATGTATACAGAGACTGTAGAAGATAAAAAAGAGATGACATCTGCACAGCAGTCTTCAACAGTTTTAATACTCACAAGATTTAAGAAGTGTATAATGGATCAGTGGGTTTTCTGTTTTTAACTGAGCTTGGAGTCCGTTGTACTTGCCAGATATGTTGCTAGCATTATCAATTCAAGTCCAGTCCAAGGTTAAGCACCATGCTAATCACAGATTCTGCTAAACTAAGGCCTCTGTGGCTGTGGATGGGCTCAAATCCTAAGAACCTTTCAACCACTTTTTCACTTGCATTAATGAATTGGAATACAAATGTCAGCTGATCGACATGCGCAAGATCCGGGGTGGAATCGACGATAACAGAGAAATATTTTGCCTGATTAATTTCATCTGCTTGTTTTGTTTTGTTACCCATTAATGCAATAAACTCATCACACACAGTGGAGGAGAGGTATGAAGGCTTACCTTTTCCCTTGTTGCCGTGCTTCACAAGGTGGTCCTTTAAAAATGGGTTGAAATGTGCAATAAGCTCCAAAATCCCCAGATAATTCCCATTATACACTGAGCCCAACAGTTTGTTGTCCCCTATGAAAGCTGCCCCCCTAGCTGCCAAAAACTTGATGACAGTAACCACACACCTCTGTCCAGTACTGTTGTTCTGCCTCACATTGTCGGACAAGTGCAGCATCCACTCTGCAGAGATGAATTAAAGTCAACATATTCTGTCTATTTTTCAAACTTGTTTCATGATCCCAGATTTTCTCAAAGTGCTTCCAGTCGCTAAATCCACTGACGAAGGCATGTTGTCGACTTTGGAGTTTGCAGCCACAGCAATAAAGAGAGCCAGTAGATGGTGAATAAAGCAGCCATTCCCTCGGTACAACTTTATTGTTTGGAAGACGGCAATTCAGTTGGTCATTTGTGAGGGAGCGGGTTCGACACCCAAGCCCAGACTGCCTCACTGATGCTGGGTACCTGGTAGCCCGGTTTTGGAAAGCAGCGGGCCCTCTGTGGATCGCTTCCTCCCTCACAGTCTCTGTCAGGGGTCCCCAGCGGGAGGGTGAAGGTGCTGCTGGCTACCTCAGCTCCTTCAGTTGGACGTGCTTGTTCGTTGTGACGATGTAGAGGCTGTTCATGCTCGTCGTGCTCTTACTCTTGGCGGTTGTTCCATGTCTTACTGCTAGCTTCTGCGCTGGTAGTAGCCTGACTACTAGCACTAACGTTAGCCATGACCACAGGTGAATGAGGGATTTCAGCATTATCATCGCCTTTTCTCAGAAACCACTGATTAGAAGTAAAGAATTTGTCTATTTTTTGAATATTTCAAATTGTGGATTAATTTTAATTTCAATTCCTTTTCACTTTTTTCTTTTAGCGCTCCCTAGTCCTTTCAAATTTCAGAGCGTCAAGTCATGTGAGTCGTCCTCGCTTGCAGCACAGGAAGCTACAGACACTGTTTTTGACCTGATTTAACATAATATTTTGATCAGACGGGTTGCCCTAGGGCCCTTACATGCCCTGTGCCCCTGGGCAAGTGACCAGTTGCCCTAATGGTTAATCAGGCCTTGATACTGCCATATAGCTTGTGACTGATAAGGCAGCACTCCTGATTGGTGGGAGGCCGATAACAGGCCCACAATGGGAATAAAGGGGAGTTCAACGTCTAAAAGACATTTTGGTGTTGTTGGCTTGTTACCCTTCTTTGACTTATAAAATGCATTCAGTCTACCAGATTCCCCCTTTTTCTTCTTTATCTTAAGTTATGGTAGGCACGGTACGGTGTGCCCTGGCAGAGATCTTTGCCCATCCATCCTATTCGGAAGTTATTTACTGCCCAGCCTAACAACTGTGGTATGGTATCCAGGCTTTATCAGTTCTTGGTGATATCTGACCGCCCTGGCCTTCCTATTGAGAGGATCTGGGTAGGCGATTGCCCAGACATGCGTAATGATCTCGACTGGCATGATGTATGGTCTAGCATTCCAGCAAGTATCTTGCAATCCAAACCATCAGCAGATTCACTACTACTTCATTCATAGGACATATCTCACCAATGTGAATGTGCACCACATGAAAATAATTAATAGCCGATTATGCACTTTCTGTCCAATGAAAGCACAAGGCACATATCTTCACATGTTCTGGGAGTGCTCTCCCGTTGGTCAGTTTTGGAATAATATTGCATCCAAGGTTTCTGCCTTGTTCAATGTTACTGTGCCTGTTCCTGTCAGCCTTTCAGCTCTCCAGGACTCAGAAACGTGCCTTATTTGCTGGACTTACAGCTCTTTCCTTACTCTGCTCCTTTAATGAATAAAAAAAGAGAGAAAATAAGTAAATAAAAAACAACCTCAAACAGGTGCATCTAATTTAGGATAATAAATGGAGTGGAGGTGGACATTTTGAAGGCAGACTAACAGGTCTTTGAGGGTCAGAATTGTAGCTGACAGACAGGTGTTCAAATACTTATTAGCAGCTGTATCATACGAATAAATAATTAAAAAATCATACATTGTGATTTCTGGATTTCTTTTTTTTTAGATTATGTCTCTCACAGTGGACATGCACCTACGATGACAATTTCAGACCCCTCCATGATTTCTAAGTGGGAGAACTTGCAAAATAGCAGGGTGTTCAAATACTTATTTTCTTCACTGTTACCCTAACCCTAAGCTACAGAAAAAGATTGAAATAATAAAAAGCAGAAATGTTCATTTGCCCCTGTATCCCTTTCGTAGTTAAGCCTACAAAACAACACGAGGTGCGATTTATTTTTTCTGTCCAAATACTGTAAAACAACACATAGGAAAAATGAAAGTATGTGCCTATGAGGGGACATCAACAATAGAACTGCAATCAACAAGAAACAACAGTTCTGTTTGCTCTAAAAGAGGCATGCACGGCAAATCTATATAGGTTCAACATTAAACATAAACAACGATTTGGTTGTTTGAAGCATTACAGCAGACTACTAATAGCCCAGTGGGCTACACAAGCTACGGACTGCATAAGAGAGAATGCCATGTATGTGCAATCTTAAAGTGAAGTAGCCCAATTAAGACAACAAGGGATTATGCTCCACAGACAAAATATACAACAATGTATACTGTAACCTTTTGCAAAATAGCAATAAAACAATAGATGGAGGAGCATATTATTTTACGCGGTGGGCCATGTCGCTGTCTGCAACGCTGAATGTAGACATGGGACAGACAGCCCCTGTCTCCTATCCTTCGCTGTGGCAAAACACTCTGTTATACATCTCTCCACGGGACTTCCGGTCTTGGGTTACAGTGGCTTTCATTGATATCTTCGCCAAGTAGCCCAGTCTTTCTTGTCTACAGCTGTTTCTGGGGTAGGTTTTAATCCTCTTCAGGCATGAAAGAGACCTTTCTGCAGATGTGCTTGTAACGGGTATGGTGAGCATCAGCCTCAGTAGCTTGCAAACCTCAGATAAGGCAGTGGTCAGCTCATCTATCATGAGCATATCCAGCAGCTCAGCTGGTGGCTTGCCAAACACGGCATCTGCACGAATGACCTGCAGTTCATTTCTCAGTCTCTGTTCAACAAACAGTGGGTAGGTCTCAACCAGCTGAGTGATCTCACGGCTTGGGAATCCTGCAGGCTGGGAGTACTTCTAGAACAACGCATTATCCAGGATTAGAACCCGACGACCGATATATTGGCTGGCCAATATTATCGGCCAATATTAGGCATTTCCTGAATTTTGTATTAGCATTTATGATGCGTTTTTTTTTAAATATTCATTAATCAGAATAATTTATAATGCCAAATAAATGATTCTGATAAATTAATATTTAAAAAAAATTAATAAAAACAGACGGTCAACCATGTCATGAGTGTTGGTGTTGGATACTTTGTCCTCCAGAGGGCGCTCTACAGCGTCCCTGTGGGCAACACTGATTATTTATTTTTTGTTATTGTGTTTTTGTTCAAAGAACTTTAGGTTTCATATCTTAAGTTTTGGATTTTTCTACATTTTATTTATCAGAACGTCCCTCTGTTCTGTTGTGACAATAAAACAAATTATTATCATACTATTTTAGTGCAAACTCATAACTAACTACAAATAACTAATGTTAGGGAAATCGGTTTACGTTACGTTACGTTACCCTTTTTTGGATTTTGTTTTTTAAAATATATATTGGCCAATATACCGGAATATTGGATTTTTAAATAACCACATATTTGTATTGGTATCGGCCATTAAAATCCTTCTTTATAGGTTGGGCTCTAGTTACCTGATTCTATGCTCTCTGTTGTGCTAGTACCAGTTATTAAAGATAAAGTGGGGAAGCTGAACAGCTCAGATAACTATAGGCCAAAAGCTCTGGCCAGTGTCATGTCCAAAGTGCTTCTTTTGTTTAGACTTGAGAGGTAAGTCCTGTCTACTGATAACCAGTTTGGTTTGAAACAAAAACCTGACACTGATTTATGTATTTTTGCACTAAAGTTAATTTTTAATATAATAGGCCAAATTCCACAATGTTCGTGTGCTTATTGATGCTTCTAAAGTATTTGATTGTGTTCATCATGAGAAATTATTTTTAAATTGTGTTAAAGTGGGCTGTCTGGTTTTTTAATTCAAGTCTTGGTGGATTAGTACTCGCATCAGACAATGAGAGTGAGATCTGGTCCCTTCCAAGTGACCAATGGTGTTCGCCAGGGACGAATTCTGTCTCCTTTTCTTTTTCATATGTATATGAATGATTTGTTGTGGGTTTTGAATGCATGTGGTACAGGATGTAATCTAATCACCTTATGTACGCAGATGATTTGGTCATCTTTAGCCCATACAGTGCTGGTCTCCAACAGCTTCTGAGTGTATGCAAACAGTAAGTTGATTTTGATATAAAATACAATTCTAAAATTCTTCTCACCCAGTATGAGCGTTCGCCCCATGTAGGCTGAGTCCTGCAACGGCCCGAGTTTGAATCCAACCTGCGGCCCTTTGCTGCATGTCATCCCTCCCCCTTTCATGTCTATTCACTGTAACTATAATAAAGGGATAATCCCCAAAAATTAATCTTAAAAAAAAGACTGTGGAACCATTGCCGAACATGTCTGTATGTTAGACACTGAACATTATGGAAGGCTTTGTATCTTTGTATTTTTATGTTTTACTCTGTGTGTTTTTTATTGTGATATGGATCCCCCTGGGTCTGAAATAAAGTTTGATTATGCCTTGATTTATTACAGCCACTAGATCCAGTGCTTCATTTATCCCCACTTGTCCGAAAAGTTTGAGTTTAATGTGACTTGGTGATTTTGAATGCCTGTCTATGGCCCATGAGAGGTTTGCAAGATGAGCAAATCCGGCTTACCTCCATGGATTGTTTAAAGAGCTACTGCAGCTTGACCGGTCAAACAAGAGGCAGGGCCAGCAAAAAAGCCGGTTTAACTTAGCGCTTCCCGTTAGCCATTCAGTTTTGGCATAGCTCCCATCACAAAAAGATCAAGCTTTTCCCGTTGCTAAGGTTAAACTTGGATTCCCTGTTTTTTTTCTTTATGATGAATTGACTATTCAGTATCAATCTCGGTAAAACCTGGCCTCAATCTGATTGGCTAAAAATATTTATTTTTTCTCCAAGGGATGCCAGGAAAAGCTGGCCACCATTGAGCATCCGTAGCCTCCACACCAGATGGTTGACCTTACTTAGACTATCAAGTAGTTTTTTTTCTTCACATTTAAAAGCTTCAATAAGTTGACACTCAAAAACACATTTCTTTCAAGATCAAATTGGTTATTATTTGAGCTGACATGTCATCCCCACTTAGGGGAACCCATTGTGTTCTTTACCCCCCAATTTCCACTGGATGAGTAACAGCTGCGAATCGGCTCCGCTTGATGTCGGCTCCATGCTCCGCCGCCCGTCAATACCCACCACGTGCGGATTTTTTGCGGAACGACTGTGGCCATGACTGACAGCTGAAGTCTCGAGGACCCACCAGATCTTGCAAATGTATGTAGAATAGAACCACAAAATCAACAGTTTGTTGCCATTCAGAGAAGTAGAGAGGAAACAACTCTGTGTTTTCAAGGTGTAGTGCAGGGTAATATGATCCGCTGTGTCCACGGCATATTTGCCGTCATCCGGAAAAAATAAAAGCTCTGCGTATCTGCTCCGGAGGGCTGCGGATCGCAGGAGCTGGAACGGAGTGATGATGCAGCCATTCCACAGTCTGTCGAAAAACAGACTTTAACGAAAACCTACGGACTTCGCCGCCGTTCCAAAATGGATCCGCGGCTGTTCTTCACCCGGTGGTAGTTGGGGGTTACCCAAGGACAACCCTCCTGTTGTCCTTGGGTTTACAAAAGGTTTCCATATCAGAACTATGACAAAACGTTAAAAAAAGTGACAAATGTTGGAAAAAGCTTTATAACACAGGGGAAAAAAATCAAACAAACAAACTTTTTTTTTAAACCCTAAAAGCTTTTATTAGCATTTAAAAAAATATTTGTTTGACAACAAAAATGGGAAAAAGTGACAAAAAGAACCTCCATCAAAAAAAAAATATGGAAGACGGAGAAATGGGATTCAGCCAATGTCTTTTGCTTTTGCTTAGGACAATACCATTCACTTCAGTGAAAGAAAAAATTTCATTTAAGGCTTTCCAAAGTTTGTTACCATCATTCTTCCTCTACTGAATTGTATTTTGATAATAGTTTTCTTGTCTTTTTCCTATTCAACTTTGTAACCTTGGTTCTCATTTTGCAACACGGTTGCTACTTTTCAGTTCCCTTAGAGCAGCGGTTCTCAAAGTGTGGGGCGCGGCCCACTGGTGGGGAATTGAGACGTGACAGGTGGGGCGCGCCAAAGTTCCAGTGGGTGTGTGTGTGTGTGTTTTGTGTGACTATAAATGCAGCCCATGTGATACCAAACCGTCTTTATAGTTGTCTGTTGCCGCTTATTAGACCGATCACAGCCACAAACAAAGTCATCATTACTAGCCTACATGCAGTCTAAATTAAAAGAACAATAGATATGAGAAACATTTAACTAGAAACAAAGTGCCAAAATAATGATTGACGTGACGTCGAAATATTATTTTTTTAGCGGAACAAACTTTCGCGCCCATTTATATATGTGTATTTCTGTTTCGCGCCAATGGGTAGCAGGCTAGTCTGGGAAACACAACATGGATTCCTTTGTGACATGGACCTCAAAAATTGTTGAGCCAGCGCCAGCAGAGAAACAAAAGCCAGACGGGCCTTATCAACCAAAAAGCCAACCGAAAAGAAAATATGATGAAAGGTATCTTGCTCTTGGATTCACGGCAGCGGTGGTGGGGGCAGAGGAGAGACCGATGTGTGTCCTGTGTCTTAAACCGCTAGCAGCAGACAGTATGGGACCCAACAAATTAAAAAGACACCTAGAGACCACACACCCCAGTCACGTCAAAAAGCCACTTGATTTCTTTCAAAGAAAACTGGAAGAATACCGTCAACAGGAGACTTGCATGGTAAAAGCTGCATCAGTAAACAGTAAGGCACAGATGGCTTCATATAGAGTAGCATACAGAATTACACAGTGCAAAAAAACGCACACAATTGCCAAGAAGCTCGTTCTCCCTGCTGTTCTAGACATGGTGTCAATTATGCTTGACGAGTCAAGCGCAGCAAAATTAAAAGCTGTCCCCCTGTCAAACGACACAATTGCGAGACGTATATGCAACATTTCCAGTGATCTTGAGGAGCAACTCATAGAAAAAGTAAAAGACAGTTGTTTTGCTTTACAAGTGAACAAAGCTACTGACAGCAATAAAGACTGCTTGTTCACATTGTACGTCCGCTTTGTGAATGGAGAGTCACTGTGCGTGGATTTGCTGTTTTGCAAATACTTAGATAGAAAATAGAGCCACAGCTGATGAACTGTAAGATCATGGACAATAATCTTAAAGAACACGGTCTTAAATGGGAAAACTGTGTGGGCTTTTGCTCTGATGGCGCACAGACCATGGCAGGGTCAAGAAACGGGCTGCAGGCGCTAATAAAGAGACCTCTAAAAGCGTGACTGTTCTCCGCACATTTTGAAGAAATGGGAGCTGATCACACATCTGTGCTGTTTCACGGTGAAGCACGGTGGCTCTCACGGGGCAAAGTGCTGTCAAGAACAATTTCTGTTTAAACTGGCCTACCTCAAGCTGAATGAATTAAATCTTCAGCTTCAAGGCAAAGACAAGCACCTACCTGGCAGACAAGATCACCGCATTCATCCGAAAGCTTGAGGTATGGGGCAGCCGCCTCGATCAGGAAAACATAGATGTCTTTGAGAACCTGAGTGAAATTGTTGAAACTACTGAATCTGGAGCCACCACTGTGATCCCATGTATTAAGCAGCACATCTCTTCCCTGAGTGGATTGCTTCTAAAATACTTCCCAAACAACAGTGCTCAGTATGCCTGGGTTATGGATCCATTCAATGCAGCAGGTTGGTATTTCGACATTTTATTGAATATTATACTCATATATTATACATGTGTTTATTTATGTTGTATGCTACTTACTAACTGGAATGGATTGTTGTCAGACATATTTCTTTGAGTTTGTTATGCAATGACAAATAAAGTAAGCCTATTTATTTCTATTCTGTCTGCAGCACCTGCTGATTTTAGGTCTGCTGAGGTTGACCAGTTTATTGACATGACATCTGACTCCACCCTGAGGCTCAGGTTTAAAGCTCAGACTCTTAGTGAATTCTGGTTTGGAGTGGAGAGGGAGTATCTACTCATCGGGCAGAGAGCTGTGTGCATTCGTCTTCCCTTTGCCACATCATATCTCTGTGAGATGGGCTTTTCAGCTGTTGCTTCACTGAAAACAAAGTACAGATCTCAGCTGAACATTGAGCATGACTTGAGAGTGGCAGTATCAAGCCTGCAACCCCGCTTTGAGAAATTTTGCAATGCAAAACAGGCTCATTGCAGCCACTACTGCAGGGATAAATAGACCTGTCATGCCAGATGGATTTCACTTCTTTTCTTTTATTAACACATTGCTAAGTGGCACTTTTATTTTTTTTTCTATTTTTGAGCTTGATACAAATTTTGACACAGCTTCACTTTTATTTTCTTTATTTTTGAACTTGCTGTTATTTGATGTGAATAGTTTGTATTTAGATACAACTTGTTACTACACTGATACTACTTGTTACTTCAATAAATTGGAACATTTTAAGCTTGTTGCGTATTTCATTAGCATTGTGTTGGGGCGATGGGGGCAGGTGGGGCTTGAAAATTCCCCCTTGTCCAAAGTGGGGAATGACCTAAAAAGTTTGAGAACCACTGCCTTAGAGTCAATTGTAGTTCTTTTCAGCTCATCATCTTTTATGCATACACTCCCTCGATTCTTCATTGATCCATTCATCCTTATCTTATCTTACTGTAAACTGTCCTAATGGGACATGCTGAGGGATTTTTCAATTTTAATTTTTCAATTTAATTTTATTTATAGTATCAATTCATAACAAGCATTATCTCGAGACACTTTACAGATAGAGCAGGTCTAGACCACACTCCAGAATTCACAAGGACCCAACAGTTTCCTACAGAGCAAGCAACAGTGCGACAGTGGCGAGGAAAAACTTCCTTTTAGGCAGAAACCTCGGTCAGACCCAGGCTCTTGGTAGGCGGTGTCTGACGACCGGTTGGGGTTACAATGAAGAGTGGCAATAACAGTCACAAAATTTTTTAGTATGTAGTAGTTCTTTGTAGTAGTTCATGGGATAGCAGGGCACTGTGCGGCGTTACAAGGCACAGCAGGACGTAGCAGGACGTAGCTGGGCACCGCAGGGGATAGCAGGATGTAGCAGGGCAACCTCTTAAAGCCAGTACTTGGTTCCACTCAGCATTCTCAAAACTTTAATAAAGTCGTCCTCACAAAACACTCTGTGTGATCTCTTCTGGAGTACTTTAGACCCAACTTTGGGAATTTGAGTTTTTCTTACAAATCCCCGCAGGGACAGATGCCGCTTTGGAACATAACTCACTATTATTTGTAAATACGTGGTTAATACAGCACAATTACAATAAACTCTTGTTACCTTTTTCACCATCTGAGTTAGGTTAGAGATGAGTGCAGTGCTTTTCAACCTTTTCCTCAATGGACAGTCCTCTGCAGAACATCTAGGAGTGTAATGCTCTGAAGACAGTGGAGATGGTTGTGGACTAAGGACCCACACACTACTTTTAGGTGGTATTGGCAGTAGGCTACAATGTCCTCTTTGTCCCTTAGGAGGACACATGGAACAGAGGTGTACGCCCATATCAACTGTAGAGGTCCCCATTTTACCGGCTGCTGCAGGCAGGCGGGCGGGCACACCTTGCTGCATCTCCTCTTTGGGTTTACACGCAGTGGACAGAGAGGATACAGCCGAAAATACAGCAGGGACACACGGGCAGGGAGGATACGGCGGCGACACACGGGCAGGGTGGATACGGCGGGGACACACGGGCAGAGAGGATACGGCGGGGACACACGGGCAGGGTGGATACGGCGGGGACACACGGGCAGAGAGGATACGGCGGGGACACACGGGCAGGAGAAGCGGCTCTGCTGGAGCTCACATGCGGCTGCGCTTCAGTCACTGAGCGAGCACGCTGCCGCTGTATGAAAGAGACGATGCTCACCCTGCCGTTAGCGCTGTGAAGTCCAACACACACACACACACACACACACACACACACACACACACACTCTCTCTCTCTCTCACTCTGTCCTGCTGGATCTATCGTGCTGGATGCCGGAATGCCTGCTGCTCCTCTCCTCGCACTGTTCCTGGGTAAGTTCGTTACTCGTTCCCGCTGCGGAGTGAGCACTGATTTTATGCTACTAGTGAGGTCCGTGTGTGTGTGTGTGTATGTGTGTGTGTGTGGTAGTATTGTTGGCACATGACAACATTTGGAAAAGAAGTGTAGTAGCCTAGCTAGTCTGACAGTTTCTGTAAGCAGGGGAATGGTGTAAAATGTAGCCTAGAAGATCTAATTTCACATTGCATTACTGGCTCATCGATCCCTGTTGTTAATGATAGCACTGAGGTCATTGTGAAAGTGTTGAAGGAGTATGAAAATAACCCAACCTAACCATGAACTGATACAAAAGAACTTATATTTGTCCCCTGATAATGGTCCCCATCAGTGTCTGTTGTGTAGGAGCTGTGTGCAAAAGGCCCCACAGTCACTTTACATGGATCACTACAGATTATTGCATTATAGATGGTGGATTCTGTGTTTCATTATTGAAATGGATCAGCTGTTGTGTGTAATGAAAGCTAACTGAGGCAGTGCGCTCAAGTTATAACCTCCATTCTGGAGATGGAAGATGTCTAGAAGATTCAAGTCTTGCCTCCGGTAGTTTTCACGGTGCTGGTTGTTCAGCATTTATTCATGCAGTTAAAGTCAGTGTTTTTCCACGACTCCCCAAATGACACATATTGCCTACAGTCCCATATGTCAGTACATGATATACATACACAGATTCACATTTTTAGTTTGGTGCAAAGGAAACAGAAATGGCTTTATTATATTTAATATCAAGGGATATTTGTCTTACAGCTCCATAAAGTTCACCACACTTGTGTGTGTGTGTGACATTACATTACCATTAGTCCAGTTGTCCATGGGGTGATGGGAGCTTTCATTAGTTGCATTATGGGAGTAGGGTGCGACAGGCCGTGGTAAAGCAGCATATTCTACCTCATGGCGCTGTCGCCTTCGCTCTGCAGCTGAATAAATTTGATGGATGAGACTTGAGTTCATAATGGAAGCAGTCTTTTCTACTACACACACACACACACACACACACACACACACATGTATTAAGTGACAGCATGTTTGGCCTGACTGCTAAGTGAAGTTGAAGCAATGCTGTGCTGAAAGTTCATCCAACTGCCTCTTTCTGTCACATGGAAGTGAAGGTAACACAGTGTCCTCGGCTCAGCCTTTTTACAGGAGAACTTGTTTTTTTTTTATCCGTCATTCACGCTGAAAACAGCTAAACTTGCCTGATCTAAGGGAACTGTGGGAGAATGAACGACCGCGGCAGGATTTAAGCGCCAATGGGACAATGAGGTCCAAATTCCCTACACCTCCTCCCTCTGATCTGTCTCTTTCAGCTGGTTGCTTTTGGCCTCACACCTTAATGGCAACTCAGTTTACAGAACGGAGATTATATCACAGACCTCCTCATGGATCAGCCCATGTCATCTGGTGTGCAGTGCACCGCGCTGAACTCACGACCAGTTCAGCTGTTTCCATCCTGCGTCTCTATATATAGAGAAGCTGAGCAGCGGCAGGCCTCTGGAGATGACACAAGAGTCCAGTGCCAGAGGTTAGACATCCTGCAGGGCTCTGGCAGCCTCTGCTGTGTGTGTCTTATAGGTGACTTTGACAATCTGATAGGTGGGTAGCTGGATTAGTTGTTGTTCTGTGGAGGGACCAGAGTGTGTCTGTCTCTCTGATGCACATGCCATCTTTGCTTTGGATCAGTCTGTTCACCTTGGGTCTCACTGCTTGCTGGCCTGTCACTCACTCACTCAGAGAATGAAAATACATGTTAAAGGGTTGTTTCACCCAAATTACAAAAAAGATTTCTCCCACTGGGTCCATTCACACTAGAAAAAGCGACTCCGCAGGGTTGTGAGGCCGTGGGAGTGTCACTGAAATGTGTGTAATGTCCTGTTTTGTTCTTTACACCCCCTCCCCCAAAATGTAGCACCACTAGACTTTATATTTCAAAGTTACTGTTTTCTGTCACATGGTTTATAGATCTGGGCATTTCCGAGTGCACTTAAAGGCAGCTTCATTTCCCGGAGAAAAAGAGAAACATACAACTGTGAGGGACTGAGGAAACAGTCAGCTGTTCCCCAAACTCCTAGGCAGTTTGGAGCTTGTGTTTGTTTGTGGTGTTTTAAAACTTTCTTGTGGCAGCAATAGAGGCAGTGATGTTTCCTGTTTCCTGTTTGGGACTCTCACACCGCCTCAAAACACACCCGCTAGTCTGATCTACAGTTACATGACTGGCCACTGCAGCGTCAGTGTTGTGCTTTGTGTTGTTGTGTGACGTGTGTGTGTGTGTCTGTGTGCGTGTGTAAAGGCTGAGTTTGAATTAGCTGAGTGCAGCAGCAGGAGGAACTTTTCCCTTACTGAGCGCCTCTTCTTCCAGTTGACAAAAATTACTGTGACACCGTCGTCTCTCTTCCCCTCACCCCCACCCCTCTCTCCCTCCCTGCCCACACTCCGCCCATCCATACAACCCAAACGTCTCTCTTTATTACTCAAAGCACAACTTTGGGGAGCAGCATCCATACAAGCCAGTAGCTGTTTCTAAAAGTGACTTCAGGCCTTGTTGTTATTGCTCTAAGATGAAACGTTTCTGCCCTATGTGACAATATAAATGACAATATTTCAAAAGTATTTTCTTCTAAATGTCAAAACTAACCCACGGTGTAGTGTACAAAAAAGTCAAGGATTTCCATGTACCCACTAACAGAGGTGTGAGGATATACAATTGTTTATGACAGAACTTTCACACTTTTTTTGCCTAAATTGCAAACACAGTTGCTTGTGTCCCTGTGAAACGTCATATTCTGTGGCGTATGTACTGTCCCAATACACAAGTTCGCATTTCACAAGAACAATTACATTTTCTGGCATCTAATGAGGTTTCCGGTACATAGACAGACCAACAACGGGACAATTTTTTTGGAGTTTAGAAGTTCCACAAACTGGTGCCACAACTGAACCAGCGAGTGCCTGTCAGGTCTGCAAATGCTAGTTAGCCGGCTGGCCAGTCTTCCCGCTCACAGATGTTACAGAGTGTGGCTAACTTTACAGAGAGCAGCTAACATTACAGAGAGGGGCTAACGTTGCAAAGAGTGGCAAACGTTACAGAGAGTGGCCAACGTTACAGAGCAGCGGCTATCGCTACTGTCACTACCTGATGTGAGTCAAGTGCAGATTTGAGTTACGCATGTGTCAGTTTGCAACAAGTAGCATACAAGATGCTAACAATTCTGTAATGTCAATACAGTAAAAATTGACCTACTTAATGAAATTTGTTCACTGCTGGCTACAAGTTAATTTCAATTTCAATTTATTTATAGTATCAATTCACAACAAGAGTTATCTCAAGACACTTTACAGATAGAGTAGGTCTAGACCACACTCCAGAATTCACAAGGACCCAACAGTGTCCTCCAGAGCAAGCAACAGTGCGACAGTGGCGAGGAAAAACTTCCTTTTAGGCAGAAACCTCGGTCAGACCCAGGCTCTTGGTAGGCGGTGTCTGACGGGCCGGTTGGGGTTAGAATGAAAAGTGGCAATTACAATCCCAAAAAAAATAGTAGTTGTTAGTAGTCCTTTGTAGTCGGCATAGCAGAGTGTAGCAAGAGGAACATGGCATCGCAGAGCGTGTAGCGGGACCATGGCGACAGCTGCAACCTTGATTTTGGAGCCTCCCTGATCCGAGGAAATATGCTGGGGGAAAAAGAACATGAGGACTCCGGGGAATGACTCCCGAGAGCTAGGTTAGTAACAAGCATTTCTGGGACATGGATGCACATAATTGGAAAGATAGAAAAAAAGAGGAGAGAGGAACTAGGTGTGTCACAGGAAGTCCCAGCTGTCTAAAACAAGGTCATGAGGGTCAGGGCTAAGGGCAGGAAGGTCAAAGTAGGGGAAGGATACAGACCCGGGTTAGGGTAGGGGAGAGAAAGATAGAGTTAAGATCAAGACGGTCAAAGTGGGGGATGGGATACAAACCCTGGTTAGGGTAGGGGGAGAGAAAATGGGGGTTAGAGTCAGGAAGGTCAGAGAGGGGGATAAGATACAAACTCTGGTTAAGGTAGGGCATATTACTATATATGCCCTAACTATAAGCTTTATCAAAAAGGATAGTCTTAAGCCTACTCTTAAATGCGGAGACGGTGTCTGCCTCCCGAACCCAGACTGGAACCTGGTTCCACAGGAGAGGAGCCTGATAGCTGAACGCCCTGGCTCCTATTCTACTTTTAGAGACTCTAGGAACCTCAAGTAATCCTGCATTCTGGGAGCGTAGTGCTCTTGCAGGATTGTAAGGTACTATGAGCTCTTTAAGATAAGATGGTGCCTGACCATGAAGAGCTTTGTAGGTGAGAAGAAGGATTTTAAACTCTATTCTGGATTTTACAGGAAGCCAATGCAGAGAAGCTAAAACAGGAGAGATGTGATCTCTTTTCTTGGTTCCTGTCAGAACACGCGCTGCAGCATTCTGGATCAGCTGAAGAGTCTTTATGGACTTTTTTGAGCAGCCTGATAATAAAGAATTGCAGTAATCCAGCCTAGAAGTAACAAATGCATGGACTAGTTTTTCTGCATCATTTTTAGACAGAATATTCCTGATTTTTGCAATATTACGTAGGTGAAAAAAGGAGATCCTTGAAATTTGCTTTATGTGGAAATTAAAGGACATGTCCTGATCAAAGATAACTCCAGGATTCCTCACAGTGGTGCTGGAGGCCAGGGAGATGCCATCCAGAGTAACTATCTCTTTGGATAGTGCGTCACGGAGGTGCTTGGACCCCAGAACAATAACTTCAGTTTTATCTGAGTTTAACATTAGAAAATTACAGCTCATCCAGGTTTTAATATCCTGAAGGCACATTTGAAGTTTAGCTAACTGATTAGTTTCATCCGGTTTGATTGATAGATATAATTGAGTATCATCTGCATAACAATGAAAATGTATGGAGTGCTTCCTGATAATATTGCCTAAAGGAAGCATATATAAAGTGAACAGGATTGGACCTAGAACAGATCCTTGTGGGACTCCATAACTAACTTTGGCGTGCACAGAGGATTCATCGTTAACATGAACAAACTGAGATCGATCTGATAAATAAGACTTAAACCAGCTCAGAGCAGTCCCTTTAATACCAATGAAATGTTCCAATCTCTGTAATAAGATATGATGGTCAATGGTATCAAATGCAGCACTAAGATCTAATAACACCAGTACAGAGATAAGTCCTTTGTCTGATGCAATCAGGAGGTCATTAGTAATTTTCACAAGTGCTGTCTCTGTGCTATGATGAGCTCTAAATCCTGACTGAAAATCCTCAAATAAGCTGTTGCTATGCAGAAAATCACATAGCTGTTTAGCGACTGCTTTCTCAAGAATCTTAGAGAGAAATGGAAGATTGGATATAGGTCTATAGTTGGCTAGAACTTCTGGATCAAGGTTGGGCTTTTTCAGAAGAGGTTTAATAACAGCTACTTTAAAGTGCTGTGGTACATAGCCTGTTAATAAAGACAGATTGGTTATATCTAATAGAGAAGTGTTGACTAAGGGTAAAACCTCTTTAAGTAGCCTAGTCGGGATGGGGTCTAAGAGGCAGGTTGATGGTTTAGCTGAAGAAATAATTGAATTAAATTGATAAAGATCAAGTGAAGCAAAGCAGTCTAAACATATATCTGGTTTTACAACTGTTTCTAAGGTTCCTGAGTTTAGAGATAAGTCAGTGCCAGTTAAAGGCAGGTCTTGGTGGATTTTGCTTCTAATAGTTATAATTTTATCATTGAAGAATCTCATGAAGTTGTTACTACTAAGAGCTATGGGAATACTTGGCTCAGTAGAGCTGTGACCTTCCGCTAGCCTGGCTACAGTACTGAAAAGAAACCTGGGGTTGTTCCTATTTTCCTCTATTAATGACGAGTAGTACGCAGTTCTGGCATTACGGAGGGCCTTCCTATAAGTTTGAAGACTATCTTGCCAAATTAAACGAGAATTTTCCAATTTAGTGGAACGCCAAATCTTCTCAAGTTTCCGCGATATTTGCTTTAATTTGCGAGTTTCAGTGTTATACCATGGAGCTAACCGTCTTTGTTTTATTATCTTCTTTTTTAGAGGGGCAACTGAGTCAAGTGTCATTCGCAGCGAGCCTGCTGCACTATCAACAAAATGATCTATTTGGGAGGGACTGAAATTAGCATAGGAGTCCTCCGTTACTTTGTGACTTGGTAATGAATTAAATGCTAATGGAATCACATTCTTAAATTTAGCTACAGCACTATCAGATAGACATCTTGTAAAGCAGGTTTTGCCTAATGGCGTGTAGTTCAGCAGTATAAACTCAAAAGTTATCAAACAGTGGTCAGATAAAAAGGGATTCTGTGGGAACACTATTAAATGTTCAATTTCAACACCATAGACCAGAACAAGATCGAGGGTGTGGCCAAAACGGTGAGTCGGTTTATGAACACTTTGAGAGAAGCCAATAGAATCTAATAGAGAGATAAACGCAGTACTAAGGCTGTCATTCTCATCGTCCACATGAATATTAAAATCCCCTACAATAAGAACTTTGTCCGTTTTTAGCACTAAATATGACAAGAACTCTGCAAATTCAGATAAGAATTCAGAGTATGGACCAGGTGCTCGGTACACTATAACAAATAGAACTGGTTGCAGTGATTTCCAACTTGGGTGTGAAAGACTAAGAACAAGACTTTCAAATGAGTTATAATTTAGTTTAGGTTTAGAGCTGATTATTAGACTAGAGTCAAAGATGGCTGCAACTCCACCTCCTCGGCCTGTGCCTCGAGGAATGTGAGTATTAATATGACTGGGGGGGGTGGATTCATTTAGACTAACATATTCTCCATCACCCAGCCAGGTTTCAGTAAGACAAAATAAATCAATATTAGAATCTGATATTAATTCATTTACTAGTACACCTTTAGAAGAGAGAGATCTGATGTTTAAGAGTCCACATTTAATTCTCCTATTCTTTTGCACTATTGCACTTGTGGTTTTAATTGCTATGAGGTTTTCATGCACAGCTCCTCTTCTGTTTACCTTTGATTTAAATAACTTCAATGGTCGGGGGGCAGACACCGTCACTATGGGGTTTTGACTAGGTAACCCCTGGAATGGAGGAGCAGAAAAGTGTGTCAGACTGCGACTCTGCCTCCTGGTCCCCACTCTGGATTGTCAGGGATTAGGTCCACTAATAAACTCGTCAAGATTTCTAGAAATGAGAGCTGCTCCATCCCAAGTGGGATGAATGCCGTCCCTCCGAATCAGACCAGGTCTTCCCCAGAAAGACTGCCAGTGATCCACAAAGCCCACATCATTATCTGGACACCACCTCGACAGCCAGCGGCGAAATGATGACATGCGGCTATACATGTCATCGCTGGTTAGATTTGGCAGGGGTCCAGAGAAAACTACGGTGTCCGACATTGACTTTGCGTATGTACACACCGATTCAACATTAATCTTGGTGACCTCCGTTTGGCGTAACCGGGAGTCATTAACGCCAACGTGAATAACAATCTTACTGTATTTACGTTTATCCTTAGCCAGCAGTTTCAAATAAGACTCAACGTCGCCCGCTCTAGCCCCCGGGATGCATTTAACTATGGCTGCTGGCTTTGCTAACTTCACGTTTCTCAAAATGGAGCTGCCGATAACCAGAGTTGGTTTCTCAGCGGGTGTATCGCTGAGTGGGGAAAATCTGTTAGAAACGCTAACAGGCTGCTGGTGGTCCGTGGCCCTTGAAAGCTTACGACTACTTTTGCCACGAACAGTCACCCAGGAACCTTTTCCTGGCTGCTCAGGAGCTGCCGGGGGACGGCTAACAGAAGCTAACTCAGGCTCAGGCCGGCCCGCACCGGCTACCGGGGGGTGGCTAGCTACAGTAGCTAACGACTGATCTATCATGGTGCGGATCTGGACTTCTAACTCACTAAGCCTCGCCTCCACGTCCATAAATAAACTACACTTGTTACACATACCATTGTCGCTAAAGGATGCAGAGGAGTAACTAAACATCGCACACACCGAGCAAGAGAAAGTAGGAGAGGGAGACAACATGGCTAACTGCTAAGCTAAAGTTGCTAGCAGCTAAGCTAAAGTACGGTAGCGTTAGCTACCAAGCGTTAAAAACAGCTGTTATTTAACGAAAGTCGCTTAAAAATGAAAATATCTGTGAGTGCTTAGGCAGAACTACTATGAGAATAACTGTTTAGTGGACAGTTAGCCGCTGTAATAGCAAATCTAACAAACAGAACTGGTATTTAGTGAGCAGCAATACACAAGCACTGGAAACGGAAATGAGTCAGGTACGCTTACCGTAATCACCGG